>NC_069405.1:76700762-76806899 GCF_026875155.1 Cherax quadricarinatus
CACCCCCACGTAGACAGAAAATGTCCAATAAAGGTATCACAACAACAGCCACGACCCAAACAGGCACCACAGTAAACAGCCACCACCACAACAGACAGCCACCATTACAACATCAACATCACAATAGGCATCCACCACGATAGACGGCCATCACCAGAACAGGCGGCCATCATCGTGATAGACAGTCGTCACCATAATAGACAGCCACCACCACGAAGATAGATAGCTACCACAATAGACAGCCACCACCACCATAGACACCCACCACAATAGACACCCACCACAATAGACATCCACCACCACAAAAAGACGGCCACCACCACAATAGACAGCCATCACGATAGACAGCCACCACCCCATCAAACTGCCAACACTACAATAGACAATCATCACGAAAGACAGCCAGCCACTACGATAGACAGCCACCACTATAATAGACAGCCACCACGATAGACAGCTACCACGATAGACAGCCGCCACCACAACAGACAGCTATCACCACAGGAGACAGCCACCACCACAATAGACATCCACCACAATAGACAGCCACCACCACAGCAGACAGCCACCACCACAGCAGACAGCCACCACCACAGCAGACATCCACCACAATAGACAGCCACCACCACAGCAGACAGCCACCACCACAGAAGACAGCCACCACCACAGCAGACAGCCACCACAATAGACAGCCACCACCACAGCAGAGAGCAACCACCACAGCAGAGAGCCACCACCACAATAGACAGCCACCACAGCAGACAGCCACTACAATAGACAGCCACCACGATAGACAGCCACCACGATAGACAGCCACCACCAGTCAACAAAAAAAGGCAGAAATTAATGAACCTCAGGTTGCGCAACAGACTTAATGGGAGAGGAGAGAGAAATGTCCTACAATGGTGGCAGGTTGGCAGGCCTGAGCCTCTTGTTGATGGCAGGTTGGCAGGCTTGGGCCTCTTGTTGATGGCAGGTTGGCAGGCCTGGGCCTCTTGTTGATGGCAGGTTGGCAGGCCTGGGCCTCTTGTTGTACGTCACCTGTGGGTGGTGTTGTGGGTGGTACCGCCCACACCTACACACGGTAATAAACCCTTGAGCAACCAATCACAGCGAGGGAAATGATCTCCATTCGGTGATGAGCAACTGTGTGGGTGGTAGTATGGGCGGCAGTGTGGGCGGCAGTGTGGGCGGCAGTGTGGGTGGGGAGCTAGCGAGGATACAGGTGGGTGACAGTGCCTCTAAGTTGTAGTTGTGTGTAAAGTTTGTGAGGCAACTGACTAGACCTGAAGCAACGCTGGTGCTCTCAGATGAGCTCACATTCTTCTGGGGCTCAACTTACTAGACTTGAAGCAACGCTGGTGCTCTCAGAGGAACTCACATTCTCTGGGGCTCAACTTACAAAGACCAAGCAACGCTGGTGCTCTCAGAGAAACTCACATTCTTCTGGGGCTCAACTTACTAGACTTGAAGCAACGCTGGTGCTCTCAGAGGAACTCACATTCTTCTGGGGCTCAACTTACTAGACCTGAAGCAACGCTGGTGCTCTCAGAGGAACTCACATTCTTCTGGGCTCAACTTACTAGACTTGAAGCAAACGCTGGTGCTCTCAGAGGAACTCACATCTTCTGGGGCTCAACTTACTAGACCTGAAGCAACGCTGGTGCTCTCAGAGGAACTCACATTCTTCTGGGGCTCAACTTACTAGACCTGAAGCAACGCTGGTGCTCTCAGTGGAACTCACTTTCTTCTGGGGCTCAACTACTAGACCTGAAGCAACGCGGGTGCTCTCAGAGGAACTCACATCTTCGGGGGCCCTCAACTTACTAGACCTGAAGCAACGCTGGTGCTCTCAGAGGAACTCACATTCTTCTGGGCTCAACTTACTAGACCTAAAAGCAACGCTGGTGCTCTCAGAGGAACTCACATTCTTCTGGGGCTCAACATACTAGACCTGAAGCAACGCTGGTGCTCTCAGAGGAACTCACATTCTTCTGGGGCTCAACTTACTAGACTTGAAGCAACGCTGGGCTCTCAGAGGAACTCACATTCTTCTGGGGCTCAACTTACTAGACCTGAAGCAACGCTGGTGCTCTCAGAGGAACTCACATTCTTCTGGGGCTCAACTTACTAGACCTGAAGCAACGCTGGTGCTCTCAGAGGAACCACATTCTTCTGGGCTCAACTTACTAGACCTGAAGCAACGCTGGTGCTCTCAGAGGAACTCACATTCTTCTGGGCTCAACTTACTAGACCTGAAGCAACGCTGGTGCTCTCAGAAGAACTCACATTCTTCTGGGGCTCAACTTACTAGACTTGAAGCAACGCTGGTGCTCTCAGAGGAACTCACATTCTTCTGGGGCTCAACTTACTAGACTTGAAGCAACGCTGGTGCTCTGAGGAACTCACATTCTTCTGGGGCTCAGCTTACTAGACCTGAAGCAACGCTTCTGCTATCAGAGGAACTCACATTCTTCTGGGGCTCAACTTACTAGACTTGAAGCAACGCTGGTGCTCTCAGAGGAACTCACATTCTTCTGGGGCTCAACTTACTAGACCTGAAGCAACGCTGGTGCTCTCAGAGGAACTCACATTCTTCTGGGCTAAACTTACTAGACCTGAAGCAACGCTGGTGCTCTCAGAGGAACTCACATTCTTCTGGGGCTCAACTTACTAGACCTGAAGCAACGCTGGTGCTCTCAGAGGAACTCACATTCTTCTGGGGCTCAACTTACTAGACCTGAAGCAACGCTGGTGCTCTCAGAGGAACTCACATTCTTCTGGGGCTCAACTTACTAGACTTGAAGCAACGCTGGTGCTCTCAGAGGAACTCACATTCTTCTGGGGCTCAACTTACTAGACCTGAAGCAACGCTGGTGCTCTCAGAGGAACTCACATTCTTCTGGGGCTCAACTTACTAGACCTGAAGCAACGCTGGTGCTCTCAGAGGAACTCACATTCTTCTGGGGCTCAACTTACTAGACCTGAAGCAACGCTGGTGCTCTCAGAGGAACTCACATTCTTCTGGGCTCAACTTACTAGACCTGAAGCAACGCTGGTGCTCTCAGAGGAACTCACATTCTTCTGGGGCTCAACTTACTAGACCTGAAGCAACGCTGGTGCTCTCAGAGGAACTCACATTCTTCTGGGACTCAACTTACTAGACTTGAAGCAACGCTGGTGCTCTCAGAGGAACTCACATTCTTCTGGGGCTCAACTAGTCCTTCCTTCACTATCCTTTCTACATACACGATAACTCGTCAGGGCCACTGATATGCACATCAGGGCCTCCTGCCTGTCTTCATGCTATCTCTCCTTCCTGCCTGTCTTCCTGCTGTCTGTCTCTTGTCTGTCTTCCTGTCTGTCTCTTGTCTCTTTCTTTCCGTCCCCAATAAGGTGCCACATTTGCAGCTGTCCAGGTATCCGCCAGTTCTTTAGTGAGTGGTTTCTTCGTCTTAAGGATTTTTTTCATTATTTTTTAAGAAAACATCAAATAATTTATCTGTCGTTGCCTTGATTTTGTTTAGATACCTTGAAAAGCTTCACCCCGAGTGGTTTCGTCAGTCCCAGGACTGACGAAGGCACCGCTGGCGGAACCATTCCTACACATGTTCCTTTCCTACCATTTTGTAACGCCCATAACACCGACAACCGTTGTTCTCTGTGTTTCTTCAGGGCTGTTCTCTCGATAATACTTAATTCCTAATATCGCAGAAGGCAGTAGAGTTTCCCTAGTGCCTCCTAGTACCAACTAGTGCCTCCTAGTACCAACTAGTGCCTCCTAGTACCAACTAGTGCCTCCTAGTACCAACTAGTGCCTCCTAGTACCAACTAGTGCCTCCTAGTACCAACTAGTGCCTCCTATACCAACTAGTGCCTCCTAGTACCAACTAGTGCCTCCTAGTACCAACTAGTGCCTCCTAGTACCAACTAGTGCCTCCTAGTACCAACTAGTGCCTCCTAGTACCAACTAGTGCCTCCTAGTACCAACTAGTGCCTCCTAGTACCAACTAGTGCCTTCTAGTACCAACTAGTGCCTCCTAGTACCAACTAGTGCCTCCTAGTACCAACTAGTGCCTCCTAGTAACCAACTAGTGCCTCCAGTACCAACTAGTGCCTCCTAGTACCAACTAGTGCCTCCTAGTACCAACTAGTGCCTCCTAGTACCAACTAGTGCCTTCTAGTACCAACTAGTGCCTCCTAGTACCAACTAGTGCCTCCTAGTACCAACTAGTGCCTCCTAGTACCAACTAGTGCCTCCTAGTACCAACTAGTGCCTCCTAGTACCAACTAATGCCTCCTAGTACCAACTAGTGCCTCCTAGTACCAACTAGTGCTTCCTAGTACCAACTAATGCCTCCTAGTACCAACTAGTGCCTCCTAGTACCAACTAGTGCCTCCTAGTACCAACTAGTGCCTCCTAGTACCAACTAATGCCTCCTAGTACCAACTAATGCCTCCTAGTACCAACTAGTGCCTCCTAGTACCAACTAGTGCCTCCTAGTACCAACTAGTGCCTCCTAGTACCAACTAGTGCCTCCTAGTACCAACTAATGCCTCCTAGTACCAACTAGTGCCTCCTAGTACCAACTAATGCCTCCTAGTACCAACTAGTGCCTCCTAGTACCAACTAGTGCCTCCTAGTACCAACTAGTGCCTCCTAGTACCAACTAGTGCCTCCTAGTACCAACTAATGCCTCCTAGTACCAACTAATGCCTCCTAGTACCAACTAGTGCCTCCTAGTACCAAAATAGTGCCTCCTAGTACCAACTAGTGCCTCCTAGTACCAACTAGTGCCTCCTAGTACCAACTAGTGCCTCCTAGTACCAACTAGTGCCTCCTAGTACCAACTAGTGCCTCCTAGTACCAACTATGCCTCCTAGTACCAACTAATGCCTCCTAGTACCAACTAGTGCCTCCTAGTACCACTAGTGCCTCCTAGTACCAACTAGTGCCTCCTAGTACCAACTAGTGCCTCCTAGTACCAACTAATGCCTCCTAGTACCAACTAATGCCTCCTAGTACCAACTAGTGCCTCCTAGTACCAACTAGTGCCTCCTAGTACCAACTAGTGCCTCCTAGTACCAACTAAAGTCGCGTTGGTACTGGCTACGAAGAGGTAATTACATAGGTAATATCAGCTAGGTAATTAAGTTATCTCTAAGACACAGTATACAATGAATGAACCAAGATAATGAATATGTGTGAAATATGTTGAATTAATAAATAATAATAATAATAATAATAATAATAATAATAATAACAACAAGAAGTCAAGTATATGCTGAGAACAACAGCATCAGCAGTAGTAATAATAGCAGGAACAGCAGCGCACTGCTGAGTATAATGAAAAGACATGTACAAAGGAAGCTTTAATCGGGACAATGTTATGCTCGGTGTAGAGCTTTATCAAGACAATTATGAAGCTTTACACTGATGAACGTCATCACGCAGACAGTTTCCTCTCCACCTGTGTCATATCTTCGGTAATAATAAAAAAAATCTAGGTTGAAAACGTCAGTGTGAGGTAATGTGGAAACTAAGTTGGTAAGAGAGAGTTTGAAACAAAAAAAATGGAAGAATAAGAAGATATAAAAGACTGATTAAGCCTTTCCAGACACTTATACGGTTTCTTTTGCATTAGTCAAATGAGAGTCCAAGAAGAAATGTGGTCTGACCAAGGTGAAAGTTGCAGCACTTTTTCTGCCACAAACTTTTGCTCATCACCAACTGCCTTCACTAACACACACACACACACACACACACACACACACACACACACAGTAGAGCTACAAGTGGAGGGAGAAGCAGGAAGGCCAGGACGAATGAAGCCAAACTACAAGAAAGGGGACTACACAGGAATGAGGAACTTCCTGAACGGGGTTCAGTGGGACAGAGAACTGGCAGGGAAGCCAGTTAATGAGATGATGGAATATGTAGCAACAAAATGCAAGGAGGCTGAGGAGAGGTTTGTACCCAAGGGTAACAGGAATAATGAAAAAGCCAGGATGAGCCCATGGTTTCACCCAAAGGTGCAGGAGGCAAAAACCAAGTTTGCTAGGGAATGGAAGAAATATAGAAGGCAAAGGACCCGGGAGAATAAGGAGAACAGTCGTAGAGCCAGAAACGAATATGCACAGATAAGAAGGAGGCCCAAAGACAATATAAAAATGACATAGCAGCGAAAGCCAAATCTGACCCGAAACTGTTGTACAGCCACATCAGGAGGAAAACAACAGTCAAGGACCAGGTAATCAGGCTAAGAAGTGTTCACGGAAGGAGGAGAGACAACAAGAAATGACCGTGAAGTTTGTGAGGAACTCAACAAGAGATTCAAAGAAGTGTTCACAGAGGAGACAGAAGGGACTCCAGAAAGACGGAGAGGTGGGGCACACCAACATGTGCTGGACACAGTGCACACAACCGAGGAAGAAGTGAAGAGGCTTCTGAGTGAGCTAGATACCTCAAAGGCAATGGGGCCAGATAACATCTCCCCATGGGTATTGAGAGAGGGAGCAGAGGCGCTATGTGTACCCCTAACAACAATATTCAATACATCTATCGAAACAGGGAGATTGCCTGAGGCATGGAAGACAGCAAATGCAGTCCCAATCTTTAAAAAAGGAGACAGACATGAAGCATTAAACTACAGAAGAGTGTCACTGACATGTATAGTATGCAAAATCATGGAGAAGATTATCAGGAGAAGAGTGGTGGAATACCTAGAAAGGAACGATCTCATCAACAGCAGCCAACATGGTTTCAGGGACGGGAAATCCTGTGTCACAAACCTACTGGAGTTCTATGACAGCAGTAAGACAAGAGAGAGAGGGGTGGGTGGATTGCATTTTCTTGGACTGCAAGAAGGCGTTTGACACAGTTCCACACAAGAGATTGGTGCAGAAACTGGAGGACCAAGCAGGGATAACAGGGAAGGCACTACAATGGATCAGGGAATACTTGTCAGGAAGACAGCAGCGAGTCATGGTACGTGGCGAGGTGTCAGAGTGGGCACCTGTCACCAGCGCGGGGTCCCACAGGGGTCAGTCCTAGGACCAGTGCTGTTTCTGGTATTTGTGAACGACATGACGGAAGGAATAGACTCTGAGGTGTCCCTGTTTGCAGATGACGTGAAGTTGATGAGAAGAATTCACTCGATCGAAGACCAGGCAGAACTACAAAGGGATCTGGACAGGCTGCAGACCTGGTCCAGCAATTGGCTCCTGGAGTTCAATCCCACCAATTGCAAAGTCATGAAGATTGGGGAAGGGCAAAGAAGACCGCAGACGGAGTACAGTCTAGGGGGCCAGAGACTACAAACCTCACTCAAGGAAAAAGATCTTGGGGTGAGTATAACACCAGGCACATCTCCTGAAGCGCACATCAACCAATAACTGCTGCAGCATATGGGCGCCTAGCAAACCTCAGAACAGCATTCCGACATCTTAATAAGGAATCATTCAGGACCCTGTACACCGTTTACGTTAGGCCCACATTGGAGTATGCGGCACCAGTTTGGAACCCACACCTAGCCAAGCACGTAAAGAAACTAGAGAAAGTGCAAAGGTTTGCAACAAGACTAGTCCCAGAGCTAAGAGGTATGTCCTACGAGGAGAGATTAAGGAAATCAACCTGACGACACTGGAGGACAGGAGAGTAGGGGGGACATGATAACGACATACAAAATACTGAGAGGAATTGACAAGGTGGACAAAGACAGGATGTTCCAGAGATTGGACACAGTAACAAGGGGACACAGTTGGAAGCTGAAGACACAGATGAATCACAGGGATGTTGGGAAAAGTATTTTCTTCAGCCACAGAGTAGTCAGTAAGTGGAATAGTTTGGGAAGCGATGTAGTGGAGGCAGGATCCATACATAGCTTTAAGCAGAGGTATGATAAAGCTCACGGCTCAGGGAGAGTGACCTAGTAGCGATCAGTGAAGAGGCGGGGCCAGGAGCTCGGACTCGACCCCCGCAACCTCAACTAGGTGAATACAATTAGGTGAGTACACACACACATACAGTATCTTCCGGGAAGGAAACAAAGACTGACCGAGAAGATGTATTAGATTGGGAAAGAGTAAGAAGCGGCCTTCCGCTAGGAAGGGTATTAAAACTGGTACTGTTTCTGGTATATGTGAATGACTTGCCCGAAGAGATAGTCACGTGTATCTGAGAAAACAAACCCCGACGAGAAAAAATAAAAGACTACGGGGGACAGAGGCTGCAGACCTGGCTCATGGAGACACACCTGCAGACCTGGATCAAGGAGACACACCTGCAGACCTGGATCAAGGAGACACACCTGCAGACCTGGCTCATGGAGACACACCTGCAGACCTGGATCAAGGAGACACACCTGCAGACCTGGATCAAGGAGACACACCTGCAGATCTGGCTCAAGGAGACACACCTGCAGACCTGGATCAAGGAGACACACCTGCAGACCTGGATCAAGGAGACACACCTGCAGATCTGGCTCAAGGAGACACACCTGCAGACCTGGATCAAGGAGACACACCTGCAGACCTGGATCAAGGATACACACCTGCAGACCTGGATCAAGGAGACACACCTGCAGACCTGGATCAAGGAGACACACCTGCAGATCTGGCTCAAGGAGACACACCTGCAGACCTGGATCAAGGAGACACACCTGCAGACCTGGATCAAGGAGACACACCTGCAGATCTGGCTCAAGGAGACACACCTGCAGACCTGGATCAAGGAGACACACCTGCAGACCTGGATCAAGGAGACACACCTGCAGACCTGGATCAAGGAGACACACCTGCAGACCTGGATCAAGGAGACACACCTGCAGATCTGGCTCAAGGAGACACACCTGCAGATCTGGCTCAAGGAGACACACCTGCAGATCTGGCTCAAGGAGACACACCTGCAGACCTGGCTCAAGGAGACACACCTGCAGATCTGGCTCAAGGAGACACACCTGCAGAACTGGCTCAAGGAGACACACCTGCAGATCTGGCTCAAGGAGACACACCTGCAGATCTGTCTCAAGGAGACACACCTGCAGGTCTGGCTCAAGGAGGCAACACCTGCAGACCTGGCTCAAGGAGACACACCTGCAGACCTGGCTCAAGGAGACACACCTGCAGATCTGGCTCAAGGAGACACACCTGCAGACCTGGCTCAAGGAGACACACCTGCAGATCTGGCTCAAGGAGACACACCTGCAGATCTGGCTCAAGGAGACACACCTGCAGATCTGGCTCAAGGAGACACACCTGCAGGTCTGGCTCAAGGAGGCACACCTCAGACCTGGCTCAAGGAGACACACCTGCAGACCTGGATCAAGGAGGCACACCTGCAGACCTGGCTCAAGGAGACACACCTGCAGATCTGGCTCAAGGAGACACACCTGCAGGTCTGGCTCAAGGAGACACACCTGCAGACCTGGATCAAGGAGGCACACCTGCAGACCTGGCTCAAGGAGACACACCTGCAGATCTGTCTCAAGGAGACACACCTGCAGGTCTGGCTCAAGGAGGCACACCTGCAGACCTGGCTCAAGGAGACACACCTGCAGACCTGGCTCAAGGAGACACACCTGCAGATCTGGCCAAGGAGACACACCTGCAACCTGGCTCAAGGAGACACACCTGCAGATCTGGCTCAAGGAGACACACCTGCAGATCTGGCTCAAGGAGACACACCTGCAGATCTGGCTCAAGGAGACACACCTGCAGGTTTGGCTCAAGGAGGCACACCTGCAGACCTGGCTCAAGGAGACACAACCTGCAGATCTGGGTCAAGAGACACAACCTGCAGGTCTGGCTCAAGGAGGCACACCTGCAGACCTGGCTCAAGGAGACACACCTGCAGACCTGGCTCAAGGAGACACACCTGCAGGTCTGGCTCAAGGAGGCACACCTGCAGACCTGGCTCAAGGAGACACACCTGCAGATCTGGCTCAAGGAGACACACCTGCAGGTTCTGGCTCAAGGGGCACACCTGCAGACCTGGCTCAAGGAGACACACCTGCAGACCTGGCTCAAGGAGACACACCTGCAGGTCTGGCTCAAGGAGGCACACCTGCAGACCTGGCTCAAGGAGACACACCTGCAGACCTGGATCAAGGAGACACACCTGCAGACCTGGCTCAAGGAGGCACACCTGCAGACCTGGCTCAAGGAGACACACCTGCAGACCTGGCTCAAGGAGACACACCTGCAGGTCTGGCTCAAGGAGGCACACCTGCAGACCTGGCTCAAGGAGACACACCTGCAGATCTGGCTAAAGGAGCACCCCTGAGACCTGGTAAAGGGACACCCCCTGCAGACCGGATCAAGGAGACACCCTGAGAGGGCCCTTCCCTTTATGTTACCATGCACATTCATCCTAATTAACTACAAGAATCTTGTTGGCAAATTAAGAGTAGTTTCAGGATCTCAACAGTCGGGGAAAAAAGAAAGAGAGAGAAGAGGGAGAGAAGGAGAGAGAGGGAAAAAAGAGAGGAGAGGAGAGGAGAGAGGAGAGAGAAGGAGAGGAGAGGGAGAGAGAGAGAAGAGAGAGAGAGTTGGGTGGGATTGCATTTTCTTAGAATTAAAGAAGGGATTTAATACTTTACGTGCAGAAAGGGGGGAAAAAGGTTGTCGTGCAGACAGCAATACGGAACGACTTCAGTAAATAAAAGAGCACCTTAAAGGGAAGGAACCCAAGAGTGATTGTCCGGAAAGGTATTAACGACAGAAAAACAAGCGGGTTCTAAAAGGTCGATATTTTTTTCCACGCTTTTTGGTGTTTGTTAAGACATACCGATAAATTTGACTGGATGTGCCCTTTTTAAATAATATGAAAAATTAAGAGGAAAATAAAAAAAAACATTTCTGGTCGGGACAAAGGGTCCTGGAGTTTAACTCCAGCAAGGAAAAATTATAAAGTTTGGAAAGGACAAGAAAAACCGCAAACGGGTACGGGGCTCGGGGGGAAAAGGTCTACAATCCACCATGAAATGTCCCTTTGGGGGGGGGGGCCCTCGCGGGCTTACAGCTAAAAATACTGTTTTCCTTTATCTCCCTTGGGGGGGGGGTGGCAGACCAGAGAAGGGGCTTTTGCCCCCAAAGATGAGGGGGTACTTGTGCCCCCTCCCAGGGGGAGACTTAGGTCTCGACATCCTAAAGGGGGAGTCAAGGCCGGGCCACCATTTGGAAAAAAACCCCGGGCCGGGAACCTACCGGCGGATCAACAATAATACAATAAAATTCATTTAAAAATGCCCTTTGGGAGAGTCTGTAGGGAGACGTCCCCTGTTAGCACACAACCCAAATATCACACTTCACAATTTAATATTAATAAACAAGTTTGTAAAAAATATTAAGTTAATTTCCCACACAAAGAATTTTGGGAAGGAACCAGGGGGAAATATAACTGTAATTCTTTGCCAATTGGAAAATAAAAAATTATTCTTGATTCTTCTGTTGACTTTGTCCAATTTTTTAATTTAAAAACAACTTTTTTATTTTTCTTATTCAAAAAAAAAAATATGTAAAATATTTTTCTTTTTCAAAAAAAATAAAAAATTTTTTAAAATTTTGTTAATTATAATTGTGTTTTAAAATTTTTATGTGTAATAAACATTAACAAAATTATAAATAAATTTTTAAAAATATGTAAAAATCATGGGAGGGTTTAAAAGATCGATAAAAACAGGTTTTAAAAAATTTATAAAATTGGATGGTAAGCCGGGAAAGGCCCTAAAAGGGCCCAAAAAAGCTACAGAGGGGTCATTAAACTAAGACCCGCCTCGGAAAACTTTTTCTGTTTATGATGAACTTCCCTAACCAAGACAGGTTTGTCCTAGGAAGAGGAAGGTAGCAAGGGTTCCGGTCAAGAACCTTAACTCATTAGACACTTCTATACAACAATTGTCATATTTTTGTGATGACGTAAATATTTCTCGTGTGAAAAAGTACAATATTTCTCGTGATGACGTCCAATATTTCTTGTGTGACGTCCAAAATTTCTTGTGATGCGTCACATATTTCTCGTGATGATGTACAATATTTATCGTGATGGAGTCACAATATTTCTTGTGATGACGTCACAATATTTCTTGTGAGACGTACAATTAAAATTGTGTGAGTCACAATTAATTTGATGACGTCACAATAAACTTGTGATGAGCACAAAATTTAAAGTGTACGTCACAATAAACTTTTGATGAGTCACAAAAATTTTTTTAAAAAACTTTTTGATAGTCCAAATAACTTGTAAAAAGTATTTTCTTTTTTTTTTGATGTTGTTGTTTAATTATAATAAATTAATTTTGTGAGTTAAAAGTGGCCATAATGTAGCCCCCTCCATAAATGTTTCCCGTGGCCATAAATGTGGCCCCTCCATAAGGGGTGGCCCCCCATAATTTTGGCCCCTCCTTTAAGTGGGCCCCTCCATAAGTAGCCCCTTCCATTTTAAAGTGGCCCCTGGCATTTAATGTTGCCCCCCATTAAAGTGTGGCCCGTTTGGCCATTTTGTGTGGCCTAATAGAATGTTTGGCCCCTCCTTAATTACCCGTGGGCCCGGTTTTTTTTGATGTCCCCTGGAGGGGATGTCCCGTGGGCCAGGTAGAAGTGGGCCCCTGGCCAGGTTAAATTGGCCCCTGGCCCGGTGAGTGTGCCCCTGGCCAGGGGGAATTGGCCCCTGGCCGGTAGAATGGGCCCCCTGGCAGGGGTAGGTGTGCCCGGGGGGCCAGGTTTGAAAGTGGCCCGTGGCCGGTAATGTGGGCCGGGCCGGTAGAAGTGGCCGTGGCCCGGAGAATGGCCCGGGCCAGGTGGTGTGGCCCGGGGCAGGTAGTGTGGCCCGTGGCCAGGTAATGTGGTCCCTGGCCCGGAAAAATGTGGCCGGGCCAGGGAGAGTGTGGCCGGGCCAGGTAGATGTGGCCGTGGGCCCGGTAGAGTTGGCCCGTGGGGAGGTTTGAGTGTGGCCGTGGCCAGGTAGGTTTTGGCCCGTGGGCCAGGTAGATTTTGGCCGTGGGAGGTTTGAATTTGGCCCCTGGCCAGGTGATGTAGTCCGTGGCAGGTAATGTGGCCCCTGGCCCGGTTTGAGTGTGGCCCCCGGGCCCGGTAGAGTGTGGCCCTGGCCCGGGAGAGTGGGCCCGTGGCCAGGGAGAGGTGGGTCCGTGGCCAGGTAAAATTGGCCCATGGAAGGTGAGTGTGGGGCCCCCCCTGGGCCAGGTGTGTGGCCCGTGGCGGTAGTGTGGTTGGCCGGTAGGTGGGTCCGGCCTGGAGTGTGGCCCGGGCCGGTAGTGTGGCCTGGCCGTGTTGTGGCCGTGGCCGGTAGTGTGGCCCCTGGCCGGTATGGGGCCGTGGCCCGGTAAATGGGGGTGGCCCGAGGGGCCGTGGGCCGGTAGTGGGCCCTGGCCTGGTAGTGTGGTCCGTGGGCCCGGTAGTGTGGCCCCTGGCCGGGGGTGTGGCCCGTGGCTGGTAGTGGGTCCGTGCCTGGTAGTGTGGTCCGTGGCCTGGGGAGTGTGGCCCCTGGCCATAGTGTGGCCCTGGCCTGGTAGTGTGGCCTGGTGGTAGTGTGGTCCGGGCCTGGTAGTTGGGGCCCCTGGCCCTGGTAGTGTGGCCCCTGGGCCCGGAGTGTGCCGTGGCCCAAAAATGTGGCCCGTGCCTGGAGTTTAGCCGTGGCCTGGGTGTGTCCCCCGGGGCCGGAGTGTGGCCTGGTTGGTAGTGTGGCCGTGGGGTGTGTGGTCCGTTTGGGTGGTTTAATGTGGCCCGTGGCCGGGAAATGTGGCCCCTGGCCCGGTAAATGTGGCCGTGGCCGGAAAATGTGGCCCCGGCCTGGTTTTGGGCCCCTGGCCTGGGAATGTGGCGTGGCCTGGTAAATGTGGTCCGTGGGGTGGGGGTGTTGGCCGGGCCCGGGGGGTGTGGGGCCCTGGCCGAAGTGTGGCCCGGCGGTAGGGGCCCGTGGCTGGAAATTGGTCCGTGGCCGGTTGTGTGGTCCGTGGGGGCCCGGTAGGTGGCCCGGGCCCCGGGAAAATGTGGCCCCTGGCCCGGGAGTGTGGCCCGTGGCCCGGGAGAGTGGGCCCTGACCCGGTAGTGAGGCCGGGCCTGGAAGGGGGTTTGGCCGGGTGTGGTCCGTGGTTTGGGAGTGTGGCCGTGGCCTGGTAGTGTGGCCCGTGCCCGGTAAAAAGGCCCGTGGCCGGGGGAAATGGGCCGTGGCCGGAAGGTGTGGCCCGGGTTTCCTGGTGTGGGCCCGTGCCCGGAAGGTGGTCGTGGCCTGTAGTGTGGCCGTGGCCCCGGGAGGGTGTGGCCTGATAGTGTTTTTCCCCTGGCCTGGAGTGGGCCCCGGGGCCGTAGCTGGGGCCGGCCTGGTAGTGGGCCGGTGGCCCGGAAAGGGGGCCCTGTCCGGTAGTGTGGCCCCTGGCTGTGAGGTTGGCCCCGGTAGTGTGGCCGTGCCCGGTAGGGGGCCGTGCCTGGAGTTGGTCCGTGGCCGGTAGTGTGGCCGTGGGGTGTTTTGTGGGGTCCGTGGCCCGGGGGTGGGGCCCCTGGCTTGGTAGTGTGCCGTGGCCGGTAAATGTTTCCCCCCGGGCCAGGTAAGTTGAACCCGTGGCCGGTAGTGTGGCCCGTGGCCCGGTGTGTGGCCGTGGGGGTGGTAGTGGGCCCCTGGTTTGGGGTTTTGACCCGTGGCCCCTTTTGGGCCGGGCCTGGTTGGGGTTTCCCCCGGCCTGTAGGGGCCGTTTTTTCCCGGGGAGGTGGGCCCCTGGCCGGTTTGAATTGGCCCTGGGCCTGGAGGTGGCCGTGGAGGGGGAAATGGGCCCGGGCCCGGTGGCTGGCCCTGGCCTGGTATGTGGTCCGGCCTGGTGGTGGACCCGTGGGCCGGTAGTGTGGCCCGTCGTGGTGTTGGCCCGGCCTAGTATGTGGCCCCGGGGCCCGGTAAGGGGTGGCCCGTGGCCCGGTGAATTGGCCCCTGGCCTGGTAGAGGGGGGGCCCTGGGTAAATGTGGCCCCGGCTGGTAAGTGTGACCCTTTTCCAGGGGAAAAGGGCCCGGACCTGGTAGTGGGCCCGGGCCCGGTAGGGGGGCCTGGCCTGGTATGTGGCCGGGCCGGTAGTGTGGGCCGTGGGGTAGGTGGGCCGGGCCAGGTAGATGTGGCCCGTGGGGTTTTGGGGTGTGGCCCTGCCGGTAGATGTGCCCGGGCCCGGGAGTGGGCCCGTGGCTGGTAGGTGTGCCTGGCCGGGGTGTGGCCCTGGCTGTAGTGTGGCCCTGGGCCCGGTAGTGGGCCCCGGGGGCCGTTTGAGTGTGCCCGTGGGCCGGGAAATGTGGCCCCTGGCCTTTGATGTGGCCGGGGGGGTATGTGGCCCCGGGGGGGTGAGTGTGGCCCGTGGCCCGGTAATGTGGCCCGTGCCCTGGGTAGAGGCCCGTGGCCTGGTAGGTTACCCTGGCCGGTAGGTGGCCCTGGGTGGTAGTGTGGTCCCTGGGGTGGTATGTGGCCTGGGGTGGTAAATTGGCGTGGGCCGGTTTGTGTGGCCGTGCCCGGAGGGGCCCGTGGCCTGGTTTGTGGGGGGGTGGGGTGGTAGTGGGGGTCCGTGGTGGTAGTGGGTCCGTGGTGGTATGTGGTCCGTGGGTGGTATGTTACCCCGGCTGTGTTGTGGTCCGTGGGGTGGGGTGGGCCCGTGGGCTGGTAGTGTGGTCCGTGGCCTGGCAGTGTCAGACCCGTGGCCTGGTAGTGTGGTCCGTGGGGTGGTAGTGTGGTCCGTGGCCTGGTAGTGTGGCCCGTGGTCAGGTAGTGTGGCCCGTGGTCAGGTAGTGTGGCCCGTGGTCAGGTAGTGCCCACAGGAAGCTCCCTGCACACTCCTACATGCCCACAGGAAGATCCCTGCACACTCCTACATGCCCACAGGAAGATCCCTGCACACTCCTACATGCCCACAGGAAGCTCCCTGCACACTCCTACATGCCCACAGGAAGCTCCCTGCACACTCCTACATGCCCACAGGAAGATCCCTGCACACTCCTACATGCCAACAGGAAGCTCCCTGCACACTCCTACATGCCCACAGGAAGCTCCCTGCACACTCCTACATGCCTACAGGAAGATCCCTTCACACTCCTACATACCTACAGGAAGCTCCCTGCACACTCCTACATGCCCACAGGAAGATCCCTGCACACTCCTACATGCCCACAGGAAGCTCCCTGCACACTCCTACATGCCCACAGGAAGATCTCTGCACACTCCTACATGCCCACAGGAAGCTCCCTGCACACTCCTACATGCCCACAGGAAGATCCCTGCAAACTCCTACATGCCCACAGGAAGATCCCTGCACACTCCTACATGACCACAGGAAGATCCCTGCACACTCCTACATGCCTACAGGAAGCTCCCTGCACACTCCTACTTGCCCACAGGAAGCTCCCTGCACACTCCTACATGCCTATAGGAAGCTCCCTGCACACTCCTACATGCCCACAGGAAGATCCCTGCACACTCCTACATGCCCATAGGAAGATCCCTGCACACTCCTGCATGCCTACAGGAAGATCCCTGCACACTCCTACATGCCCACAGGAAGATCCCTGCACACTCCTACATGCCCACAGGAAGATCCCTGCAAACTCCTACATGCCCACAGGAAGATCCCTGCACACTCCTACATGCCTACAGGAAGACCCCTGCAAACTCCTATATGCCCACAGGAAGATCCCTGCACACTCCTACATGCCTACAGGAAGCTCCCTGCACAATCCTACATGCCCACAGGAAGATCCCTGCACACTCCTACATGCCCACAGGAAGATCCCTGCACACTCCTACATGCCTACAGGAAGCTCCCTGCACACTCCTACATGCCCACAGAAGTACACCAGTGTGAAAGCAGCAGCATGGGAGGCAGTATGCCATATACCCACGCCCATAACCCACGCCCATAACCCACGCCTATAACCCACGCCCATAACCCACGCCCATAACCCACGCCCGTAACCCACGCCCGTAACCCACCCCATAACACATGCCCGTAACCCACGCATATAAACCATGCCTGTAACCCACGCTCATAACCCATGCCTGTAACCCACGCCCATAACAAACGCCTGTAATCCACGCCCATAACCCAAGCCCGTAACCCACGCCCATAACCCATGCCTGTAACCCACGCCCAAAACAAACGCCTGTAACCCACGCCCATAACCCACGCCTATAACCCATGCCCATAACCTACGCCCATAACCCGCGCCTGTAACCCACGCCCATAACCCACGTCCATAACCCATGCCCGTAACCCACGACCATAACCCATGCCCTTAACCCACGCCCATAACCCATGCCCTTAACCCACGCCCATAACCCACGCCCATAACCCACGCCCATAACCCATGCCCTTAACCCACGCCCATAACCCACGCCCATAACCCACGCCCGTCTTTGATGTGCAGCTCCTCATTAAACTCATTGAGGATGGTGAGGAGCAGGAAAGAAGAAAAGTGACTGACAGAGCTATTGATATGGAGCGAGTGAGATGTAATGAGAGGCTGGGAGGCTGCCTCATCCTCCACACACACACACACACACACACACACACCACACACACACACAACACAACACACACTAAATAAAGCAGTGGAGGAGGGAACCATACATAGTTTTAAGACGAGGTATGATAAAGCTCATGGAGCAGGGAGAGAGAGGACCCAGTAGCAACCAGTGAAGAGGCGGGGCCAGGAGCTATGAATGGACCCCTGCAACCACAAATAGATGAGTACAAATAGGTGAGTACATACTGTTACAAAAAACGCGATTCTAAAAGCTTAGAGATCTCCAGTGAATACTAGAAAGGACTGCCCTTCTAGCATCCAGCCTGTTACTGGGTTTTCGTAACAATTAGTCAGTATCCTTGTCCAGTTATTCATTAGAATTCAGTATGATTCAATAGTGCTTCAGGGTTGCAACTGGTAGGCTACTAACTAGAGAAATTAAAATTTAATAAATTTATTAATTTGTCTAGGCGTATATCAAATTAAATTAAATTGATCACAATAATCAAAATAATATTAATCACTTCTCTCGTGTACAGTAGTATTGTGCTGAAAGCACATATCACATTTATCATTCTTAAGTACCGTCTGGTACATTGTTAACATTTAAATATATATATACAAATAAGTTTGTGTGTATGTGTGTAAGTGCTCTAAGTAGTTCGCTATGTCTCACGACTCAACTAGACTTAAACAAGTGACTGACAAAGTCCTCACATAAACTAACTTCTTGACCAACTGGCAATCAGAACAGTCTGCTTGAACAATAAAAAGAATGCTAAGCCCAATAGCAATATAACAAGCAACTGTGACACAGAATCAGGAACAAGGAGATAATATAACGACACTGAGTATGGACCATCTGCAGATCTTCCACAAAAGTCACAAAACTCCCATACGACTGAATCTAAGTTCAGCATAAGAAAATCCCCGACTGTGACAATACACAGATACCAGTACAAGTTAGGTCAGAAGCTACAGCTTAGGACCTGAGTTGCTCAGAGTGTCTAAGAGACACACAACCTCAGTACAACGTCGAAAATCACTAAGTCTATACAATGTTCTGTGAACAGAGTCTCCAGAACTAACAAGAATAATGAGACAAGAGACGATCTTCTAACAAGGGCCAATAAGGGAGATTTAGGCACTTGTATAGAATACATCCAACCACCAAGAGAGTCTAGACCAGACTGAATACTTCAGGCGAGGTGAGGACACCGTCCCCCCTCGATCACGTGATAGCTCCGTGTACAGCTGCAGCTCAGAAACAGAAGCCGGCAGAGTAACGAGCCACAAGCAATAATTACAGTAGTTAGACAATCAAGACTTGAACTGAGCACATAATATGTTACATCCTACCTAACAACATAACTAAGTCAAATAATAATATAAAGCAATATATTTACGATTTAGCTATTATCGCAAATATAAGCAATAAAAAATTATATGAAAATATACATTTATTCATAATCATAATATACATTGTAACCCATTCAGGGGTTGCAACACACACACACACACACACACACACACACACACACCACAACACACACACACACACACACACACACACACTCACAAACAGACTATTAATTTTACGTGATCTGCTATAGACTGTCATCTACGAGACTGTCAACCATGGGCAGCAGCTGACAGTCTCTCCAGTGACTGTATACAGTAAAATCACAAGAGAACTGCAAGGAATCAGCAGGAAATAAAAATGGGAAATCAAAAAGGGCAATGAAAATAAGGTGGGAGATGAGAAAGTGACTAACAATTTAGATGAGATAATCGATGGTTTATGAAACAAAATGAATGAAGATTGGGAAAGAAATTTAAATTACAAGGAAAATGAGAAGTTAGAAATGTGCATAAAAAAAGGGAATGAAAACCTGGAATACGAGAAAAGGAGGGCAAAGACAGGAAGAGGAAATGAAAAAGATGAAGGAGGCTGTGCAGAAGATGAGAAGGACCAAAGGGGCAGTGATGATGAAAATAAAACAGAAGCAAAGAAATCAGGAAGAGACAATGAAGATATGGTTAGCAGAGATGTTGACACGAGAGAAGAGACAGCAAGTGATGAGAGAGAGAGAGAGAGAGGAGAGAGAGAGGAGAGGAGGAGAAAGAGAGGAGGAGAGAGAGAGAGGAGAGAGGAGAGAGAGAGAGGAGAGAGAGAGAGAGAAGAGAGAGGAGAGAGAGAGAGAGAGGTGAGAGAGAGAGAGAGAGGAGAGGACCATGGTAGGCCAGGAAGATGGGAGGAGGAGGAGGAGGAAGGTATGTTAATTTTCAAAGCATGTGAGAGTGTGCTCCGAGGACAGAGGACGACCAGCCAGACTTCCCCTCAGATAAGGAATACCTACAAGCAGGATCCTAAGAAAGTATCTTTGAGTAGTGCACCAAGATATCACCATGTATACCTGCACCAAGATAACACCGTGTATACCTGCACCAAGATAACACCGTGTATACCTGCACCAAGATATCACCGTGTTATACCTGCACCAAGATAACACCGTGTATACCTGCACCAAGATAACACCGTGTATACCTGCACCAAGATAACACCGTGTATACCTGCACCAAGATAACACCGTGTATACCTGCACCAAGATAACACCGTGTATACCTGCACCAAGATAACACCGTGTTATACCTGCACCAAGATATCACCGTGTATACCTGCACCAAGATAACACCGTGTATACCTGCACCAAGATAACACCGTGTATACCTGCACCAGATATCACCGTGTATACTGCACCAAGATAACACCGTGTATACCTGCACCAAGATAACACCGTGTATACCTGCACCAAGATAACACCGTGTATACCTGCACCAAGATAACACCGTGTATACCTGCACCAAGATATCACCATGTATACCTGCACGAAGATAACACCGTGTATACCTGCACCAAGATAACACCGTGTATACCTGCACCAAGATAAACACCGTGTATACCTGCACCAAGATATCACCGTGTAATACCTGCACCAAGATAACACCGTGTATACCTGCACCAAGATAACACCGTGTATACCTGCACCAAGATAACACCGTGTATACCTGCACCAAGATAACACCGTGTATACCTGCACCAAGATAACACCGTGTATACCTGCACCAAGATAACACCGTGTATACCTGCACCAAGATATCACCGTGTATACCTGCACAAGATAACACCGTGTATACCTGCACCAAGATAACACCGTGTATACCTGCACCAAGATATCACCGTGTATACCTGCACCAAGATAACACCGTGTATACCTGCACCAAGATAACACCGTGTATACCTGCACCAAGATAACACGTGTATACCTGCCCACAGATAAACACCGTGTATACCTGCACCAAGATAACACCGTGTTATACCTCCACGAAGATAACACCGTGTATACCTGCACCAAGATACACCGTGTATACCTGCACCAGATATCACCGTGTATACCTGCACCAAGATAACACCGTGTATACCTGCACGAAGATAACACCGTGTATACCTGCACCAAGATAACACCGTGTATCCTGCACCAAGATAACACCGTGTATACCTGCACCAAGATAACACCGTGTATACCTGCACCAAGATAACACCGTGTATACCTGCACCAAGATAACACCGTGTATACCTGCACCAAGATAACATCGTGTATACCTGCACCAAGATAACACCGTGTATACCTGCACCAAGATAACACCGTGTATACCTGGAACGAGAGAGACACGAAACTGAGAGACAACTTCTGATGAAGTGTGTAAAAAATCGCTTATCACAGGAAAGAGAACTTGGAAATGAGAAGTGAACACTCAACTTCCAGAAACCCCTCAGGGCATCACCCAATACCCATCTACCAGTATGCTCATTTCTATACCCTCTTATGTTAACAGAACCATAATTTCACAAAGCCCACAACCTTCCCCCCTCAACTGCACATGTAACCCTAATCCATCACTTCGTTTAAGTATACCACACAAAAAGCTGGTTTGGGGCACACGAAAGAAAATGCTAACCAAAACATTCATCAAAAAAAGGAACCAAATGCAGAATAAAATATAAAACAAGAGTGATGAACGAAAAAAGAAACAAAGGAAACACCAAATATCTGCTCTTACGGGGAAATTAAACTAAGTGAAATGATAAATAAATAATGGGAAATGGGAAAATTGGAGGAGGAGGAGGAGGAGAGGAGGACGAGGGGGAGAAAAGGAGGAGGGGAAGGAAAAGGAGGGGATAATCAGAAAGTAATGAAGCTTTGAAGCCCAAAAGAAGTTAAACAGAAATGCCAAACGACTAAGCAATGAGCAAAAACATGATTTGGGGAACCCCAAAGTAGTAATAACGCCAGTTAATTTACAACCCCTCACCAAATAACGGGGCCCGAACAGAATACAGGGAAAGACAACATTGTACCCTAAGATGCAGCAAGAGCTGTGGTGGAAAAAAATGGCGTGGTGGGGATAGTGGCAGAGTCTACCACTATCTCTACCGAACAATGGTGGGGGTGGTGCATTAAAGAATTTCAGACACAGTGGTAGAATTGCTTACGATATTTTTTCGACATTTTAATAAAGTTATTTGTTTGACCCACTGACCCAAAAATTGCTTTCTAGATCGGCTTGAATTAAATTTTCCCCCTTTGCCGACTTGACCTAAAATGATTTTGTTTTACATGGGTTGACCCACTTACCTTTGACTGGCTCCCGACCCGGCCCCACCCAAACTTCCTCCCCTTTTACCGACTTTCCTACTTCACGCTGACCACCTCTACCCGACATCAACGCAGACGCGATTTATTAAAAAAGCCATTCACTCTCAGATATTACTCCGCTCAATTACTGGCAAGAGTGACTGGGGTGGGTAATGGACGTGTGACAGGCGGGTGGATGGGTGGATGAGTTGCTTTAGCAATCAACAAAACCCACAGTCTTCAACGCTATTGTTGGTGTTCGCGTTCATTATTGCGAGTGACTGTGTTGCGGGTCAGATCAGGGAATTACAACACGGCGGAGACTGCTGAGTTGGTGCTGAACAATGTTGTATGATTCTGGATGATCGTAGGCTTGGATCATCCTACGATTGGATGAACCTAGCATTGAGTGATTCCACGACTGGATCGATTGGATGATCCTACGATTGGAAGATCCAACTGGATGATCCCACGACTGGATTGATTGGATGATCCTACAACTGGATGGTCACATTACAATGGTGGAGTTGGTGGCTTGTGTTCTGATTCACCATTTGGCTCCCTCAACTCTTAAAATGCTCAATTATTTTAGATGTTAAGCTCACCGTCAATTATCCTAGCCACTACCCTCATCCAGCATCAAAGCCGCTAGCCTCATCCAGCATCAAAGCCACTAGCCTCATCCACCATCAAAGCTACTAACCTAACCCACCATCAAAGTAACTAGCCACATCCACCATCAAAGCCATTAACCTAACCCAAGATCATCCACAATCAAAGCCACTTACCTAACCCACCATCAAAGTCACTAACCTAACCCATCATCAAAGTCACTAACGTCATCCACCATCAAAGCCACTAGCCTCATCCACCATCAAAGCCACTAGCCTCATCCACCATCAAAGTCACTAACCTCATCCACCATCAAAGTCACTAACCTCATCCATCATCAAAGCCACTAGCCTCATCCACCATCAAAGCCACTAGCCTCATCCATCATCAAAGTCACTAGCCTCATCCATCATCAAAGCCACTAGTCTCATCCACCATCAAATCATCAGCAAGTTTCCCTCGTAAAATTCGTACCCATGATACATATTCACAAACCCATTCACGAATATATTTTTAATACATTTCCAGAGTATTAGAAACCCTCTTCAGGTCCCGTGGCAACTTAAATATTAATCAAACATTTTCTGCCGTCGATGACTGATGAGAATTTCATTAATCTGTGCTGGTGGACCCGGTATTAAATTTGATATTATTAAGAATGCAATGTGGGGGAAATTGGTACATCTGTCCCGAACTAGACTGGGAGAAAGTTCATTACCATTTTTGACTTGTTTAAAAATCTGGGGACGTTCTCGCTGTGAATGTTTGACGAATGTTGAGGCGACATATTGGAGATTCATATCCGGTAGCACTGCAAGCTGCAAGAATTGGTTTTGCTGGGATGGTCACTCACTGTGAATGTTCTTCACCACAAGATAAGCCTCAACATACATGGACCAACATGGGGACCACCACCTACATGGACCAATATGGGGACCACCACCTACATGGACCAACATGGGGACCACCACCTACATGGACCAATATGGGACCACCACCAAACATGGCCCAATTGGGGACCACAACCACATGGACCAATATGGGGACCACCACCTACATGGACCAATATGGGGACCACCACCTACATGGACCAATATGGGGACCACCACCTACATGGACCAATATGGGGACCACCACCTACATGGACCAATATGGGGACCACAACCTACATGGACCAATATGGGGACCACCACCTACATGGACCAATATGGGGACCACCACCTACATGGACCAATATGGGACCACAACCAAACATGGACCATTATGGGGACCACCACCTACATGGACCAATATGGGGACCACCACCTACATGGACCAATATGGGGACCACCACCTACATGGACCAATATGGGGACCACCACCTACATGGACCAATATGGGGACCACCACCTACATGACCAACATGGGGACCACCACCTACATGGACCAATAGGGGGACCAAACCTACATGGACCAATATGGGGACCACCACCTACATGGACCAATATGGGGACCACCACCTACATGGACCAATATGGGGACACACCACCTACAGGGACCAATATGGGGACCACCCCCTTTACATGGACCAACATGGGGACCACACACCTACATGGACCAAAAAGGGGGACCACAACCTACATGGACCAACATGGGGCCACAACCTACATGGACCAACAGGGGGACCACCACCTACATGGACCAACATGGGGACCACCACCTACATGGACCAACATGGGGACCACCACCTACATGGACCAATATGGGGACCACCACCTACATGGACCAATATGGGGACCACCACCTACATGGACCAACATGGGGACCACAACCTACATGGACCAACATGGGGACCACCACCTACATGGACCAACATGGGGACCACCACCTACATGGACCAATATGGGGACCACCACCTACATGGACCACATGGGGACCACCACCTACATGACCAATATGGGGACCACCACCTACATGGCCCCAACTGGGGACCAAAAACCTACATGGACCAACATGGGGACCACCACCTACATGGACCAACATGGGGACCACCACCTACATGGACCAACATGGGGACCACCACCTACATGGACCAACATGGGGACCACAACCTACATGGACCAACATGGGGACCACCACCTACATGGACCAATATGGGGGACCACCACCTACATGGACCAAACCCATGGGGACCACCACCTACATGGACCAACATGGGGACCACACCTACAGGGAAACCAATATGGGGACCACCACCTACATGGACCAACATGGGGACCACAACCTACATGGACCAATATGGGGACCACCACCTACATGGACCAACATGGGGACCACCACCTACATGGACCAATATGGGGACCACCACCTACATGGACCAACATGGGGACCACCACCTACATGGACCAACATGGGGACCACCACCTACATGGACCAATATGGGGACCACCACCTACATGGACCAACATGGGGAACCACCACCTACATGGACAATATGGGGACCACCACCTACATGGACCAATAGGGGGACCACCACCTACATGGCCCAAATGGGGACCACCACCTACATGGCCCAAATATGGGGACCACCACCTACATGGACCAATATGGGGACACCACCTACATGGCCCAAATTTATGGGGACCACCACCTACATGGCCCAAAATATGGGGACCACCACCTACAGGGGGAAACCAATAGGGGGACCACCACCTACATGGCCAATATGGGGGACCACCACCTCATGGACCAACATGGGACCACCACCTACATGGACCAATATGGGGACCACAACCTACATGGACCAACATGGGGACCACCACCTACATGGACAACATGGGGACCACCACCTACATGGACCAACATGGGGACCACCACCTACTTGGACCAATATGGGGACCACCACCTACATGGACCAATATGGGGACCACCACCTACATGGCCCAAACATGGGGACCACCACCTACATGGACCAACATGGGGACCACCACCTACATGGACCAATATGGGACCACCACCTAAAATGGACCAATATGGGGACCACCACCTACATGGACCAACATGGGGACCACCACCTACATGGCCCAAACTGGGGACCACACACCTACATGGACCAATAGGGGGCCCACCCCCTACATGGACCAACATGGGGACCACCCCTACAATGGACCAACATGGGGACCACCACCTACATGGCCCCAATATGGGGACCACCACCTACATGGACCAACATGGGGACCACCACCTACATGGACCAACATGGGGACCACCACCTACATGGACCAATATGGGGACCACCACCTACATGGACCATATGGGACCACCACCTACATGGACCAACATGGGGACCACCACCTACATGGACCAACGGGGACCACCACCTACATGGACCAATATGGGGACCACAACCTTACATGGACCAATATGGGGACAACCACCTACATGGACCAACATGGGGACAACCACCTACATGGACCAATATGGGGACAACCACCTACATGGACCAACATGGGGACCACCACCTACATGGACCAACATGGGGACCACCACTAAAATGGACCAACATGGGGACCACCACCTACATGGACCAATATGGGGACCACCACCTACATGGACCAACATGGGGACCACCACCTACATGGACCAATATGGGGACCAACCCCCTACATGGACCAACATGGGGACAACCACCTACATGGACCAATATGGGGACAACCACCTACATGGACCAACATGGGGACCACCACCTACATGGACCAACATGGGGACCACCACCTACATGGACCAATATGGGGACCACCACCTACATGGACCAATATGGGGACCACCACCTACATGGACCAACATGGGGACCACCACCTACATGGACCAATATGGGGACCACCACCTACATGGACCAACATGGGGACCACCACCTACATGGACCAATATGGGGACCACCACCTACATGGACCAATATGGGGACCACCACCTACATGGACCAAATTTGGGGACCACCACCTACAGGGGACCAATATGGGGACCACAACCTACATGGACCAATATGGGGACCACCACCTACATGGACCAACATGGGGACCACCACCTACATGGACCAATATGGGGACCACCACCTACATGGACCAATATGGGACCACAACCTACATGGCCCAACATGGGGACCACCACCTAAAAGGACCAACATGGGGGACCACAACTACATGGAACAATATGGGGACCACCACCTACATGGACCAATATGGGGACCACAACCTACATGGACCAACATGGGGACCCCCACCTCCCTGGACCAATATGGGGACCACAACCTACATGGACCAATATGGGACCACAACCTACAGGACCAACATGGGGCCCAAACCACCTACATGGACCAATATGGGGACCACCCACCTACATGGACCAAAATGGGGACCACCCCCTACATGGACCAATATGGGGACCCCCACCTACATGGACCAACATGGGGACCACCACCTACATGGACCAATATGGGGACCACCACCTACATGAACCAATATGGGGACCACCACCTACATGGACCAATATGGGGACCACCACCTACATGGACCAATATGGGGACCACCACCTACATGAACCAATATGGGGACCACCACCTACATGGACCAACATGGGGACCACCACCTACATGGACCAACATGGGGACCACCACCTACATGAACCAATATGGGGCCCAAACCACCACATGGCCCAAAATTTTTGGACCACCACCTACATGGACCAACATGGGGAACCACCACTACATAAAACCAATATGGGGACCACCACCTACATGGACCAAATATGGGGCCCACCACCTACATGGACCAATATGGGGACCACCACCTACATGGACCAATATGGGGACCACCCCTACATGGACCAACATGGGGACAACCACCTAAAATGGACCAAAAAGGGGGACCACAACCTACATGGACCAACATGGGGACCACCACCTACATGGACCAATTGGGGACCACCACCTACATGGACCAATATGGGGACCACCACCTACATGGACCAATATGGGACCACCACCTACATGGACCAATATGGGACCACCACCTACATGGACCAACATGGGGACCACCACCTACTTTGAACCAATATGGGGACCACCACCTACATGGACCAATATGGGGACCACCACCTACATGGACCAACATGGGGACCACCACCTACATGAACCAATATGGGGACCACCACCTACATGGACCAATATGGGACCACCACCTACATGGACCAACATGGGCCCAAACAAACCTACATGGACCAACATGGGGACCACCACCTACATGGACCAACAGGGGACCACCACCTACATGGACCAATTTTGGGGGACCACCACCTACATGGACCAACATGGGGACAACCACCTACATGGCCAATATGGGGACAACCACCTACATGGACCAACATGGGGACCACCACCTAAAATGGACCAACATGGGGACCACCACCTACATGGACCAATATGGGGACCACCACCTACATGACCAACATGGGGACCACAACCTACATGGACCAACATGGGGACCACCAACCTACATGGACCAATATGGGGACCACCCCCTACAGGGGACCAATATGGGGACCACCACCTACAGGGAAACCAACATGGGGCCCAACCCCTACATGAACCAATATGGGACCACCACTACATGGACCAATAGGGGGACCACCACCCACATGGACCAACATGGGACCACAACCTACATGGACCAACATGGGGACCAAACCACCTACATGGACCAATATGGGACCACCACCTACATGGACCAATATGGGGACCACCACCTACATGGACCAACATGGGGACAACCCCCTACATGGACCAATATTGGGGACAACCACCTACATGGACCAACATGGGGACCACCACCTACATGACCAACATGGGGACCACCACCTACATGGCCCAAAATATGGGGCCCAAACCACCTACATGGACCAACATGGGACCACAACCTACATGGACCAACATGGGGAAACCACCACCTACGTGGACCAATATGGGGCCCAAACCCCCTACATGGACCAATATGGGGGACCACCACCTACATGGACCAAACATGGGGACAACCACCTACAGGGGACCAAAAAGGGGACCAAACCTACATGGACCAACATGGGGACCACCACCTACATGGACCAACAGGGGGAAACCCCACTACATGGACCAAATATGGGGACCACCACCTACATGGACCAAATGGGACCACCACCTACATGGACCATATGGGGAACCACAACCTACAGGGACCAATATGGGGACCACAACCTACATGGACCAACATGGGGACCACCACCTACATGGACCAATATGGGGACCACCACCTACAGGGAAACCAATATGGGGACCACCACTACATGGACCAATATGGGGACCACCACCTACATTGGACCAACATGGGGACCACCACCTACATGGACCAATATGGGGACCACAACCTACAGGGAAACCAAATTATGGGACCACAACCTACATGGACCAACATGGGGACCACCCCCCTCATGGACCAATATGGGGACCACCCCTACATGGACCAATAGGGGGACCACCACCTACATGGACCAATAGGGGGACCACCACCTACATGGCCCAAATATGGGGACCACAACCTACATGGACCAACATGGGGACCACAACCTACATGGACCAATATGGGGACCACCACCTACATGGACCAATATGGGGACCACAACCTACATGGACCAACATGGGGACCACAACCTACATGGACCAACATGGGGCCCACACCACCTACATGGACCAATATGGGGACCACAACCTACATGGACCAATATGGGGAAACCACCCCCTACATGGACCAAATATGCGGACCACCACCTACATGGACCAATATGGGGACCACCACCTACATGGACCAATATGGGGACCACCACCTACATGGACCAATATGGGGACCACCACCTACATGGACCAATATGGGGACCACCACCTACATGGACCAACATGGGGACCACCCCTACATGGACCAACAGGGGAACCCACAACCCTACATGGACCAACATGGGGACCACAACCTACATGGACCAACATGGGGACCACCACCTACATGGACCAACATGGGGACCACCACCTACATGGACCAATATGGGGACCACCACCTACATGGACCAACATGGGGACCACAACCTACATGGACCAACATGGGGACCACAACCTACATGGACCAATATGGGGACCACCACCTACATGGCCCCAACATGGGGACCACCACCTACAGGGGCCCAAAATATGGGGACCACCACCTACATGGACCAACATGGGGACCACCACCTACATGGACCAATATGGGAACCACCACCTACATGGACCAATATGGGGGACCACCACCTACATGGACCAACATGGGGACCACAACCTACATGGACCAACATGGGGACCACAACCTACATGGACCATATGGGACCACCACCTACATGGACCAATTGGGGACCACCACCTACATGGACCAACATGGGACCACAACCTACATGGACCAACAGGGGGACCACAACCTACATGGACCAATATGGGGACCACCACCTACATGGACCAACATGGGGACCACAACCAAACATGGACCAATATGGGGACCACCACCTACATGGCCCAACATGGGGACCACAACCTACATGGCCCAAAACATGGGGACCACAACCTACATGGACCAACATGGGGACCACAACCAAACATGGACCAATATGGGGACCACCACCTACATGGACCAACATGGGGACCACAACCTACATGGACCAATATGGGGACCACCACCTACATGGACCAACATGGGGACCAAAAACCTACATGGACCAATATGGGGACCACCACCTACATGGACCAACATGGGACCAAAACCTACATGGACCAATATGGGGACCACCACCTACATGGCCCAACATGGGGACCACCACCTACATGGACCAACATGGGACCACCACTACATGGATCAATATGGGGACCACCACCTACATGGACCAACATGGGGACCACCACCTACATGGACCAACATGGGGACCACAACCTACATGGACCAATATGGGGCCCACCACCTACTGGACCAAATGGGGCCCACCACCTCCCATGGACCATATGGGGACCACCACCCTACATGACCAACATGGGGACCACCACCTACAGGGACCAACATGGGGACCACCACCTACATGGACCAATATAGGACCACCACCTACATGGACCAATAGGGGGACCACCCCCTACATGGACCAATATGGGGACCACCACCTACATGGACCAATATGGGGACCACCACTACATGGACCAATATGGGGCTCACCACCTACATGGGACCAATATGGGGACCACCACCTACATGGACCAAATGGGGAAAACCCAAACCCTAATGGACCAATATGGGGACCACCACCTACAGGGGACCAACATGGGACCACCACCTACAGGGACCAATATGGGGACCACCACCTACATGGACCAACATGGGGACCACCACCTACATGGACCAATATGGGGCCACCATACATGGACCGATATGGGACCACCACCTACATGGACCAATATGGGGACCACCACCTACATGGACCAATATGGGGACCACCACCTACATGGACCAATATGGGGACCACCACCTACATGGACCAACATGGGGACCACCACCTACATGGACCAATATGGGGACCACCACCTACAGGACCAATATGGGGACCACCACCTACATGGACCAATATGGGGACCACCACCTACATGGACCAACATGGGACAACCACCTACATGGACCAATATGGGGCCACCACCTACATGGACCAACATGGGGACCCCCACCTACATGGCCCAATATGGGGACCACCACCTACATGGACCAACATGGGGACCACCACCTACATGGACCAAATGGGGACCACAACCTACATGGACCAACATGGGGACCACCACCTACATGGACCAATATGGGGACCACCACCTACATGGACCAACATGGGGACCACCACCTACATGGACCAATATGGGGACCAACCACCTACATGAACCAATTTAGGGACCACCACCTACATGGACCAATTGGGGACCACCACCTACATGGACCAACATGGGACCACAACCTACGGGAAACCAACAGGGGGGACCACAACCTACATGGACCAATATGGGGACCACCACCTACATGGCCCAATATGGGGACCACCACCTACATGGCCCAAACATGGGGACCACCCCCTACATGGACCAACATGGGGACCACCACCTACATGGACCAATATGGGGACCACCACCTACATGGACCAATATGGGGACCACCACCTACATGGACCAACATGGGGACCACAACCTACATGGACCAACATGGGGACCACAACCTACATGGACCAATATGGGGACCACCACCTACATGGACCAACATGGGGACCACCACCTACATGGACCAACATGGGGACCACCACCTACATGGACCAATATGGGGACCACCACCTACATGGACCAATATGGGGACCACCACCTACATGGACCAACATGGGGACCACAACCTACATGGACCAACATGGGGACCACAACCTACATGGACCAATATGGGGACCACCACCTACATGGACCAATATGGGGCCCAACCACCTACATGGACCAACATGGGGACCACAACCTACATGGACCAACATGGGGACCACAACCTACATGGACCAATATGGGGACCACCACCTACATGGACCAACATGGGGACCACAACCTACATGGACCAATATGGGGACCACCACCACATGGACCAACATGGGACACAACCTACATGGACCAATATGGGGACCACCACCTACATGGACCAACATGGGGACCACAACCTACATGGACCAATATGGGGACCACCACCTACATGGACCAACATGGGGACCACCACCTACATGGACCAACATGGGGACCACCACCTACATGGACCAAATATGGGACCACCACCTACATGGACCAACTTGGGGCCCCAAAAACCTACATGGAACCAATATGGGGACCACACCTACATGGACCAACATGGGGACCACACCTACATGGACCAATATGGGGGACCACCACCTACATGGACCAACAGGGGACCCCCAAACCTACATGGACCAACATGGGGACCACCACCTACATGGACCAATATAGGGACCACCACCTACATGGACCAATATGGGGACCACCACCTACATGGACCAATATGGGGACCACCACCTACATGGACCAATAGGGGGAAACCCACCACCTACATGGACCAATATGGGGCCACCACCTACATGGACCAATATGGGGACCACCACCAAACATGGACCAACATGGGGACAACCACCTACATGGACCAATATTGGGGACCACCACCTACATGGACCAAACAGGGGGACCACCACCACATGGACCAATATGGGGCCACCACACTACATGACCAACTTTGGGGACCACCACCTACATGGACCAATATGGGACCACCACCTACAGGGAAACCAATATGGGGCCACCACCTACATGGACCAATATGGGGACCACCACCTACATGGACCAATATGGGGACCACCACCTACATGGACCAACATGGGGACCACCACCTACATGGACCAATATGGGGACCACCACCTACATGGACCAATATGGGGACCACCACCTACATGAACCAACATGGGGACCACCACTATTACAACCCAGGAGTCCCAATGGCCTGTTATCCTGGGTGTAAAGGGAGCAAAATAAACACAGCAGAAAAGTTTTGACTTATATTATCCTTCACCAATTTAGAACAGCAGTATGTACACTACATACACTATGTACAGTGATAGGTATTAGTGCACTCCACGGTAAGCAAGGCAGAATAGAAGCCACTAGAGAGCAGAATGGGAATGACAAGGGCAGACAGGAGAGTGGTACCCACATCACCTCTGTGATTGCCAAAACCATCTTCTTATTGGCTGGAACCTGGGCACTAGTTGAACGACGGGGCCCCATCGTCAACTCTTAGTCACCTGGTTCGCTGGTTGGGGGAGATAGCCTGTAAATGAGGGTGAGTACATGCGCCGAATAAAGGTTACGTACTCTTTGCATGCCACAACCACCTACATGGACCAACATGGGGACCACCACCTACATTGACCAACATGGGGACCACCACCTACATAGAACAACATGTGGACCACCACCAACGTGGACCAACATGGGGACCACCACCTACATGGACCAACATGGGGACCACCACCTACACGGACCAACATGGGGATCACCACCCACATGGACCAACATGGGGACCACCACCTACATTGACCAACATGGGGACCACCACCTACATAGAACAACATGTGGACCACCACCTACGTGGACCAACATGGGGACCACCACCTACATGGACCAACACATGGACCACCACCTACATGGACCAACATGGGGACCACCACCTACATGGACCAACATGTGGACCACCACCTACATGGACCAACATGTGGACCACCACCTACACGGACGAACATGGGGACCACCACCTACATGAACCAACATGGGGACCACCACCTACATGAACCAACATGGGGACCACCACCTACATGAACCAACAAGGGGACCACCACCTACATGGACGAACATGGGAACCACCACCTACATGGACCAACATATGGACCACCACCTACACGGACGAACAAAGGGGACACCACTACCAGGACGAACCCTGGGGACCACCACCTACACGGACGAACATGGGGACCACCACCTACATGAACCAACATATGAATCACCACCTACACGGACGAACATGGGGACCACCACCTACATGAACCAACATATGAACCACCACCTACACGGACGAACATGGGGACCACCACCTACATGGACCAACATGTGGACCGCCACCTACACGACGAAAAATAGGGACCACCACCTACATGGACCAAAAATGTGGACCACCACCTACACGGACGAACATGGGGAAACCACCACCCACATGGACCAACATATGGATCACCACCTACATGGACCAACATATGGATCACCACCTACATGGACCAACATGTGGACCACCACCTACACGGACGAACATAGGGACCACCACCTACATGGACCAACATGTGGACCACCACCTACACGGACGAACATGGGGACCACCACCTACATGGACCAACATATGGATCACCACCTACATGGACCAACATATGGATCACCACCTACATGGACCAACATGTGGACCACCACCAACACGGACGAACATGGGGACCACCACCTACATGGACCAACATATGAACCACCACCTACACGGACGAACATGGGGACCACCACCTACATGGACCAACATATGGATCACCACCTACATGGACCAACATGTGGACCACCACCTACACGGACGAACATGGGGACCACCACCTACATGGACCAACATATGAACCACCACCTACACGGACGAACATGGGGACCACCACCTACATGGACCAACATATGGACCACCACCTACACGGACGAACATGGGGACCACCACCTACATGGACCAACATATGGACCACCACCTACACGGACGAACATGGGGACCACCACCTACATGGACCAACATATGGATCACCACCTACACGCTATGGTTACACTCCCACAACAAAGACATCATTAACACTGAGGTGCCGGCACCTTGTTCACTCCTGGAACTACAGTAACCAAAGTTTTATGTACTAAAGAGTACACGTGAGGTCAGGAGAAGTTTTTAGTGACGTCAGATGAAGTTTAGTCAGGTGAAATTTATTGAGGTCAGGTCAGTGAAATCACCAAATGAAGTCATTTTTATTTTACAGTAATTTAGTCATATGTGAGCAAGGACAGAAATTACACAAGTGACCCGCACACAGGAGAGAGCAACTGAAAACGATGTGTCGGTCCCACTTGGACCTGTTACAAAGTCACGCCGTAAATGGTCCAAGTTGGACTGAAACATCGTGGTCAGCTGCTCTGACCTATGTGCGGGTTATTTGTGTATTGTTCCAGTCACGGTATTGTTCCAGTCACGGTATTGTTCCAGTCACGGTATTGTTCCAGTCACGGGATTGTTCCAAATCACGGTATTGTTCCAGTCACGGTAATTGTTCCAGTCGGGGGTTGTTCCAGTCACGGTATTGTTCCAGTCACGGTATTTTCCCGTCACGGTATTGTTTCCAGTCACGGTATTGTTCCAGTCACGGTATTGTTCCAGTCACGGTATTGTTCCAGTCACGGTATTGTTCCAGTCACGGTATTGTTCCAGTCACGGTATTGTTCCAGTCACGGTAAATTTTTTCCAGTCACGGTATTGTTCCAGTCACGGTGTTTGTTCCAGTCACGGTATTGTTTCCCGTCACGGTATTGTTCCAGTCACGGTATTGTTTTCCCGTCACGGTGTTGTTCCAGTCACGGTATTGTTCCAGTCACGGTATTGTTCCAGTCACGGTATTGTTCCAGTCACGGTGTTGTTCCAGTCACGGTATTGTTCCAGTCACGGTAAATTTTTCCAGTCACGGTATTTTTCCAGTCACGGTATTGTTCCAGTCACGGTATTGTTCCAGTCACGGTATTGTTCCAGTCACGGTGTTGTTCCAGTCACGGTGTTGTTCCAGTCACGGTATTGTTCCAGTCACGGTATTGTTCCAGTCACGGTGTTGTTCCAGTCACGGTATTGTTCCAGTCACGGTATTGTTCCAGTCACGGTATTGTTCCAGTCACGGTATTGTTCCAGTCACGGTATTGTTCCAGTCACGGTGTTGTTCCAGTCACGATATTTTTTCAGTCACGGTATTGTTCCAGTCACGGTATTGTTCCAGTCACGGTAATGTTCCAGTCACGGTATTGTTCCAGTCACGGTATTGTTCCAGTCACGGTATTGTTCCAGTCACGGTATTGTTCCAGTCACGGTATTGTTCCAGTCACGGTGTTGTTCCAGTCACGGTATTGTTCCAGTCACGGTATTGTTCCAGTCACGGTATTTTTCCAGTCACGGTATTGTTCCAGTCACGGTATTGTTCCAGTCACGGTATTGTTCCAGTCACGGTATTGTTCCAGTCACAGTATTGTTCCAGTCGCGGTATTGTTCCAGTCACGGTTATAGTTCCAGTCACGGGGTGTTCCAGTCACGGTATTGTTCCAGTCACGGTATTGTTCCAGTCACGGTATTGTTCCAGTCACGGTAATGTTCCAGTCACGATATGGTTCCAGTCACGGTATTGTTCCAGTCACGGTATTGTTCCAGTCACGGTATTGTTCCAGTCACGGTATTGTTCCAGTCACGGTATTGTTCCAGTCACGGTATTGTTCCAGTCACGGTATTGTTCCCGTCACGGTATTGTTCCAGTCACGGTATTGTTCCAGTCACGGTATTGTTCCAGTCACGGTATTGTTCCAGTCACGGTATTGTTCCAGTCACGGTGTTGTTCCAGTCACGGTATTGTTCCAGTCACGGTATTGTTCCAGTCACGGTATTGTTCCAGTCACGGTATTGTTTCAGTGACGGTTATTGTTTCCAGTCACGGTATTGTTCCGTCACGGTATTGTTCCAGTCACGGTATTGTTCCCGTGACGGGATTGTTCCAGTCACGGTATTGTTCCAGTGACGGTATTGTTCCAGTCACGGTATTGTTCCAGTCACGGTATTGTTCCAGTCACGGTATTGTTCCAGTCACGGTATTGTTCCAGTCACGGTATTGTTCCAGTCACGGTGTTGTGTTCCAGTCCCCGGTATTGTTCCAGTCACGGTATTGTTCCAGTCACGTTATTGTTCCAGTCACGGTATTGTTCCAGTCACGGTATTGTTCCAGTCACGGTATTGTTCCAGTCACGGTATTGTTCCAGTCACGGTATTGTTCCAGTCACGGTATTGTTCCAGTCACGGTATTGTGACTTTTGGTTCTTTATTGAAAGAAATTATTGCCGTATTTTCCGGCATATAAGGCGCGATGTTTTCCCCCCACAAAAAGTCTTGGAAAATTATTCTGCGCCTTATATGCTGAAAGTTACAGTTACAGGTCAAGCTTTAACACTTGCTAGTATAGTTACGTTACAACTGCTTGCAAGCATCGTCTTGTATGTCTCACATGATTGTGCGCCTTATATGCGTGCCTTATATGCGCCTTATATGCGGTACGTCTTCTGGCTGGAGAGAGTAAGCCAGGGCGTCTGGCTGGAGAGAGTAAGCCAGGGCGTCTGACTGGAGAGAGTAAGCCAGGGCGTCTGGCTGGAGAGAGTTAAGTCAGGGCGTCTGGCTGGAGAGAGTAAGTCAGGGCGTCTGGCTGGAGAGAGTAAGCCAGGGCGTCTGACTGGAGAGAGTAAGCCAGGGCGTCTGGCCCGGAGAGAGTAAGTTTAGGGCGTCCCGGTGGAGAGAGTAAGCCAGGGCGTCTGGCTGGAGAGAGTAAGCCAGGGCGTCTGACTGGAGAGAGTAAGCCAGGGCGTCTGACTGGAGAGAGTAAGCCAGGGCGTCTGGCTGGAGAGAGTAAGCCAGGGCGTCTGACTGGAGGGGAGTAAACCAGGGCGTCTGACTGGAGAGGTAAAACCGGGCGTCTGACTGGAGAGAAATAAGCCAGGGGGTTGACTGGAGAGAGTAAGCCAGGGCGGGCCTGACTGGAGAGAGTAAGCCAGGGCGTCTGACTGGAGAGAGTAAGCCAGGGGGGTCTGGCTGGAGAGAGTAAGCCAGGGTGTCTGGCTGGAGAGAGTAAGCCAGGGCGTCTGGCTAGAGAGAGTAAGCCAGGGCGTCTGGCTGGAGAGAGTAAGTCAGGGCGTCTGGCTGGAGAGAGTAAGCCAGGGCGTCTGACTGGAGAGAGTAAGCCAGGGCGTCTGACTGGAGAGAGTAAGCCAGGGCGTCTGACTGGAGAGAGTAAGCCAGGGCGTCTGACTGGAGAGAGTAAGCCAGGGCGTCGGGACTGGAGAGAGTAAGCCAGGGCGTCTGACTGGAGAGAGTAAGCCAGGGCGTCTGCTGGAGAGAGTAAGTCAGGGCGTCTGGCTGGAGAGAGTAAGCCAGGGCGTTGACTGGAGAGAGTAAGCCAGGGCGTCTGACTGGAGAGAGTAAGCCAGGGCGTCTGACTGGAGAGAGTAAGCCAGGGCGTCTGGCTGGAGAGAGTAAGCCAGGGCGTCTGACTGGAGAGAGTAAGCCAGGGCGTCTGACTGGAGAGAGTAAGCCAGGGCGTCTGGCTGGAGAGAGTAAGCCAGGGCGTCTGACTGGAGAGAGTAAGCCAGGGCGTCTGACTGGATAGAGTAAGCCAGGGCGTCTGGCTGGAGAGAGTAAGTCAGGGCGTCTGGCTGGAGAGAATAAGCCAGGGCGTCTGGCTAGAGAGAGTAAGCCAGGGCGTCTGGCTAGAGAGAGTAAGCCAGGGCGTCTGGCTGGAGAGAGTAAGCCAGGGCGTCTGGCTGGAGAGAGTAAGCCAGGGCGTCTGGCTGGAGAGAGTAAGCCAGGGCGTCTGGCTGGAGAGAGTAAGCCAGTGCGTCTGGCTGGAGAGAGTAAGTCAGGGCGTCTGGCTGGAGAGAGTAAGCCAGGGCGTCTGGCTAGAGAGAGTAAGCCAGGGCGTCTGACTGGAGAGAGTAAGCCAGGGCGTCTGGCTGAGAGAGTAAGCCAGGGCGTCTGGCTGGAGAGAGTAAGCCATGCGTCTGGCTGGAGAGAGTAAGCCAGGGCGTCTGGCTGGAGAGAGTAAGCCAGGGCTCTGGCTGGAGAGAGTAAGCCAGTGCGTCGGGCTGGAGAGAGTAAGTCAGGGCGTCTGGCTGGAGAGAGTAAGCCAGGGCGTCTGGCTAGAGAGAGTAAGCCAGGGCGTCTGACTGGAGAGAGTAAGTCAGGGCGTCTGGCTAGAGAGAGTAAGTCAGGGCGTCTGGTTGGAGAGAGTAAGCCAGGGCGTCTGGCTGGAGAGAGTAAGCCAGGGCGTCTGGCTGGAGAGAGTAAGCCAGGGCGTCTGGCTGGAGAGAGTAAGCCAGTGCGTCTGGCTGGAGAGAGTAAGTCAGGGCGTCTGGCTGGAGAGAGTAAGTCAGGGCGTCTGGCTGGAGAGAGTAAGCCAGGGCGTCTGGCTAGAGAGAGTAAGCCAGGGCGTCTGACTGGAGAGAGTAAGTCAGGGCGTTTTGGCTAGAGAGAGTAAGCCAGGGCGTCTGGCTGGAGAGAGTAAGCCAGTGCGTCTGGCTGGGGAGAGTAAGTCAGGGCGTCTGGCTGGAGAGAGTAAGCCAGGGCGTCTGGCTAGAGAGAGTAAGCCAGGGCGTCTGACTGGAGAGAGTAAGTCAGGGCGTCTGGCTAGAGAGAGTAAGCCAGGGCGTCTGGCTGGAGAGAGTAAGCAGGGCGTCTGGCTGGAGAGAGTAAGTCAGGGCGTCTGGTTTGGAGAGAGTAAGTCAGGGCGTCTGGCTGGAGAGAGTAAGCCAGGGCTTTCCTGGCTAGAAGAGTAAAAGCCAGGGCGTCTGACTGGAGAGAGTAAGTCAGGGCGTTGGCTAGAGAGAGTAAGCCAGGGCGTCTGGCTGGAGAGAGTAAGCCAGTGCGTCTGGCTGGAGAGAGTAAGTCAGGGCGTCTGGCTGGAGAGAGTAAGCCAGGGCGTCTGGCTAGAGAGAGTAAGCCAGGGCGTCTGACTGGAGAGAGTAAGTCAGGGCGTCTGGCTAGAGAGAGTAAGCCAGGGCGTCTGGCTGGAGAGAGTAAGCCAGTGCGTCTGGCTGGGGAGAGTAAGTCAGGGCGTCTGGCTGGAGAGAGTAAGCCAGTGCGTCTGGCTGGAGAGAGTAAGCCAGGGCGTCTGGCTGGAGAGAGTAAGCCAGGGCGTCTGGCTAGAGAGAGTAAGCCAGGGCGTCAATACTCACAACCTAATATTCCTCACTGATCTATCACCTCTGGCATAGACTGTTCTTGTTAAATTAGACACATGTGCAACTCTTGGGTATCTTTATTGAGGAAACGTTTCGCCACACAGTGGCTTCATCAGTCCATACAAAGGATAATCTTGAAGAACAGGAGGAGAATGAGGTAATCAGTCCCTCAGCCTTGAGTCGATGTGGTCAGTCCATCAATCTTGAAAAGAAAACGGCATATGAGCGGAGAAGGAGCTTATAAACCGTATGACAGGAGAGGTGCAGCAGTCATAGGTGGTGTCACATTTGTTCAATGTGGAAGTAGGTCGTGCCCAAGGGTTAGGCAAGCGAAGAATTCCCAAGTATTAAGATCCTAATACGGTTTATAAGCTGCTTCTCCGCTCATATGCCGTATTCTTTTCAAGATTGATGGACTGACCACATCGACTCAAGGCTGAGGGACTGATTACCTTATTCTCCTCCTGTTCTTCAAGTTTATCCTTTGTATGGACTGATGAAGCCACTGTGTAGCGAAACGTTTCCTCAGTAAAGATACCCAAGACTTGCAAATGTGTCTAATTTAACAACGTGTCGGTTCTTTGAAGCATTCATCTACATAGACTGTTCTCGACTGAATGACTGGGTTTCTTGCCAAGACCGGGGCATAATCTGTCCTGCTCGTGTGAGACATTATTACTGTCTTGTATCACCAGTGTCTTTGTCAGGAATTAGTGCATGGTTTCTTCTGATGTAATATCTTTGTTTATCAACGTTCCCACTGCAGTCACCATCGACATATTCGGAGAGGAGAGACGCTGACGACGTCAGTCTTCCCGTGCCTCGACATGACCTCTCATCTGTCTGATAGATCTGTGCGTGAATTTTAACTGCTTTATGTACAAAGACAATTGCAATGATGCCGAGTACCGCTAAGTAGATGATAACGTGGAATGTACTCAAGATAGTTCTGTAGTCAAAACTTCCACAGACAAATTATCACGGCTGAACCTATCATTGAATTACCTAAGTACTCGAGGAAGATGGTCCACTAATTTCCCTTCTTTGATGTCTTTTTAAGCAGAAAACCTGACAGTGTCACCCTCTTTTTCAAAGTGTATATGAAACCCATTAACACAGACGACATGATAAACTGCTACTCACACCACGACACAGGCACCAAGAAAGTTGCTCAGAGTGGGTTCTTTCTGAGGGATATCCGTGTATCTAGTCCTACCTTTTAGGACCTAGAGGAAGAAGGGGCCCAGAAACCCCCCCCCTTTTTTTATAAGAACCCAAGGAAAAACAAATTTGTTGACAACAAAAAAGGTTAAAGGGGCTGGGAAAATTTATAGAAAAACCAAGAGACAAATTACGAAACCCCACCTCAATTCAAAAAAATTTACAGTTAATTTAAAAAAATAAATATTTTTTCCACAAATTCCGTGCTCTCAAATCTGGGGGTGGAAAAACGCCATTTAAACAAGGGAAAAAAAAGGGTTAAAAAGGAGCTTCCCTGGGTTTTTATAGGAAAAAAAGGGGCTTTAAAAAAGGGGTAATGCCAACAAATTAATAAAAAAGGGTTATACCTCCACAAATCCCCCAGCTTTTTCCCAAAACCCCCCCCGCCCCCTCCAATTTCCAAAAAAACAAAAGACTTTCCCCTCGGGCACCTTTAAATTTTGCCAATAAACCCCACCCCAACTGGGGGAATTCACAAACTCCCCACTCACAACCCCCAGCACACCCACAACCCCAGAACACCTCAAACCCCCAGCCCCTCACAACCTCCAGACCCCTCAAAACCCTCCAGCACACCTCACAACCCCACCCCCTCACAATAAAAACACATCACAACCCCCGACACCTCACAACCTCCGAAACCCCTCACAACCTCCAGCACACCTCAAAACCTCCAGCACACCTCACAACTCCAAAAACACCTCACAACCCCCAGCACACCTCACAACCTCAGCAACTCACAACCCCAGCACACTCACAACCCCCAGCACCCTCAAAACCCCCAGCACACCTACACCTCCAGCACACCCAAACCCCCGCACACCTCACAACCCCCAAAAGGCAACCTCAAAAAAAACCTCCGCACACCTCAAAACCCCCAGCACCCCTCACAACCTCCAGAACCTACAACCCCCAGCACACCCAAAACCCTCCCACACCTCAAACCTCCAGCACCCCTAAAAACTCCAGCACATCACAACTCCGCACCCTCACAACCTCCAGAACTACAACCTCCAGCACCCTCACAACCTCCAGACACCTCAAACCCCCGCACACCTAAACAACCTCCACACACCTCACAACCTCCAGACCCCTAAAAACCCCCAGCACACCTCCAACCCCAGCACCCCTACAACCCCCACACACCCACAACCTCGCACACCCCCACAACCTCCAAAACACCCCTCACAACCCCCAGACACCTCACCCCTCCAGCCCACCTCAACAACCTCCACCCAACACCTCAAACCTCCAGACACCTCACCCCTCAGCACACCTAAAACCCTCCAAAACCTCAAACTCCAGCAACCTCAACTCCAGCCACCTACAACCTCCGGGCAAAATCCAAACCTCCAAAAAACACCTCACAACCTCCAGCACACCTCACAACCTCCAGCACCTCAAAACCCTCCACCCACACTTCACAACCTCCAGCACACCTCAAACCCCACCAACCCTCAAATCCGCACACCTCACAACCTCCAGCACACCTCAAAACCTCCAGCACACTTCAAAACCTCCAGCACACCTCACAACCAGCACACTCACAACTCCGCACACCTCAACCTCCAGCACACTAAAAACCCCCAGACACTCACAACCCCCGGGCAAAACCTCACAACCCCAAAGCACACCTCACAACCTCCAGCACATCACAACCTCCAGAAACACCTCCCCAACCTCAGCACACCTCACACCTCCACACACCTCAAAACCCTCCACCCAAAATACAAAACCTCCAGAAACACCTCAAAAACCTTTCCAGCAACTAAACCTCCAGCCCCTAACCCTCCACACACCTCACAACCTCCAGAACACCTCACAACCTCCAGCACACCTCACAACCCCCAGCACCCCTACAACCCACCCCCTCACAACTCAGAACACCTCACAACCTCCAGCACACCTCACAACCTCCAGCACACCTCACAACCTCCAGCACACCTCACAACCTCCAGCACACCTCACAACCTCCAGAAACACCTCACATGTCACATTCTCTATATAAATCTATGTTTCCGCAAATGTTTTTGGTTCCAGAATCGAAAACGTTTCCATAATACATTGACCGAAGTGTTTGTCAATGTCTGGTGAACCAAAATATTGGCTATGCTAAGAAAGAGATAATTTACACCTGACCAATACACCTGATCAATACACCTGATCAATACACCTGATCAATACACCTGATCAATACACCTGATCAATTTCACCTGACCAATACACCTGGTCAATACACCTGATCAATACACCTGATCAATACACCTGATCAATACACCTGATCAATACACCTGATCAATACACCTGATCAATACACCTGGTCAATACACCTGATCAATACACCTGATCAATACACCTGGTCAATACACCTGATCAATACACCTGTTTCAATACACCTGATCAATACACCTGATCAATACACCTGTATACACATGTCATACACCTGATCAATACACCTGGTCAATACACCTGATCAATACACCTGATCAATACACCTGGTCAATACACCTGGTCAATACACCTGATCAATACACCTGATCAATACACCTGATCAATACACCTGGTCAATACACCTGATCAATACACCTGATCAATACACCTGGTCAATACACCAGATCAATACACCTGATCAATACACCTGGTCAATACACCTGGTCAATACACCTGATCAATACACCTGATCAATACACCTGATCAATACACCTGATCAATACACCTGATCAATACACCTGATCAATACACCTGGTCAATACACCTGATCAATACACCTGATCAATACACCTGGTCAATACACCTGATCAATACACCTGGTCAATACACCTGATCAATACACCTGGTCAATACACCTGATCAATACACCTGATCAATACACCTGGTCAATACACCTGATCAATACACCTGATCAATACACCTGGTCAATACACCTGATCAATACACCTGGTCAATACACCTGATCAATACACCTGGTCAATACACCTGATCAATACACCTGGTCAATACACCTGATCAATACACCTGATCAATACACCTGATCAATACACCTGATCAATACACCTGATCAATACACCTGGTCAATACACCTGATCAATACACCTGGTCAATACACTGATCCTTACCTGATCAATACACCTGTCAATACACCGGATCAATACACCTGGTCAATACACCTGATCAATACACTGATACACATCACACCTGGTCAATACACCTGATCAATACACCTGGTCAATACACCTGATAATACACCTGATCAATACACCTGGTCAATACACCTGGTCAATACCCCTGATCAATACACCTGATCAATACACCTGATCAATACACTGATCATACACCTGATCAATACACCTGATCAATACCCCTGAAAATACACCTGTCAATACACCTGGTCAATACACCTGTCAATACACTGATCAAAACCTGGTCTCAATAAACCTGATCATACACTGGTCAATACACCTGATCAATACACCTGATCAATACACCTGGTCAATACACCTGATCAATACACCTGGTCAATACACCTGATCAATACACCTGTCAATACACCTGGTCAATACACCTGTCAATACACGATCAATACACCTGATCAATACACCTGGTCAATACACCTGTCAATACACCTGATCAATACACCTGGTCAATACACCTGATCAATGCACCTGGTCAATACACCTGATCAATACACCTGGTCAATACACCTGATCAATACACCTGGTCAATACACCGGATCAATACACCTGGTCAATACACCTGATCAATACACCTGGTCAATACACCTGATCAATACACCTGGTCAATACACTGATCAATACACCTGGTCAATACACCTGATCAATAACCTGGTCAATACACCTGATCAATACACCTGGTCAATCACTATCATACCCTGGTCAATACACCTGATCAATACACCTGGTCAATACACCGGGCTCATTCAATACACCTGATCAATACACCTGGTCAATACACCTGGTCAATACACCTGGTCAATACACCTGATCAATACACCTAGTCAATACACCTGATCAATACACCTGGTCAATACACCGGTCAATACACTGGATCAATACACCTGATCAATACACCTGATCAATACACCTGATCAATACACCTGATCAATACACCTGGTCAATACACCTGATCAATACACCTGGTCAATACACCTGATCAATACACCTGGTCAATACACCTGGTCAATACACCTGATCAATACACCTGTCAATACACCTGTCAATACACCTGGTCAATACACCTGGTCAATACACCTGATCAATACACCTAGTCAATACACCTGATCAATACACCTGGTCAATACACCGGGTCAATACACCTGATCAATACACCTGTCAATACACCTGATCAATACACCTGATCAATATACATACACCTGATCAATACACCTGATCAATACACCTGGTCAATACACCTGATCAATACACCTGATCAATACACCTGATCAATACACCTGGTCAATACACTACAATACCCTGGTCAATACACCTGATCAATACACCTGGTCAATACACCTGATCAATACACCTGATCAATACACCTGATCAATACACCTGATCAATACACCTGATCAATACACCTGGTCAATACACCTGATCAATACACCTGATCAATACACCTGGTCAATACCATCACTGGTCAATACACCTGGTCAATACACCTGGTCAATACACCTGATCAATACACCTGTATACACTGGTCAACACCTGATCATACACCTGATCAATACACCTGATCAATACACCTGATCAATACACCTGATCAATACACCTGATCAATACACCTGGTCAATACACCTGATCAATACACCTGATCAATACACCTGATCAATACACCTGATCAATACACCTGGTCAATACACCTGGTCATACACTGATCAAACACCTGGTCAATACACCTGGTCAATACACCTGATCAATACACCTGGTCAATACACCTGATCAATACACCTGATCAATACACCTGGTCAATACACCTGATCAATACACCTGATCAATACACCTGGTCAATACACCTGATCAATACACCTGGTCAATACACCTGATCAATACACCTGGTCAATACACCTGATCAATACACCTGGTCAATACACCGGATCAATACACCTGGTCAATACACCTGATCAATACACCTGGTCAATACACCTGATCATACACTGGTCAGTACACCTGATCAATACACCTGGTCAATACACCTGATCAATACACCTGATCAATACACCTGGTCAATACACCTGGTCAATACACCTGATCAATACACCTGATCAATACACCTGATCAATACACCTGATCAATACACCTGATCAATACACCTGGTCAATACACCTGATCAATACACCTGATCAATACACCTGGTCAATACACCTGATCAATACACCTGGTCAAACCTGATCATACCTGTCAATACACCTGATCAATACACCTGATCAATACACCTGGTCAATACACCTGATCAATACACCTGATCAATACACCTGGTCAATACACCTGATCAATACACCTGGTCAATACACCTGATCAATACACCTGGTCAATACACCGGATCAATACACCTGGTCAATACACCTGATCAATACACCTGGTCAATACACCTGATCAATACACCTGGTCAATACACCTGATAAATTTACACCTGGTCAATACACCTGATCAATACACCTGGTCATACACCTGATTAATACACCTGGTCAATACACTGATCAATACACCTGGTCAATACACTGATCAATACACCTGGTCAATACACTGGTCAATACACCTGATCATACACCTGATCAATACACCGGTCAATACACCTGGTCAATACACGGGTCAATACACCTGATCAATACACCTGGTCAATACACCTGATCAATACACCTGGTCAATACACTGGTCAATACATGATCATACACCTGGTCAATACACCTGATCAATACACCTGATCATTACCCCTGATCAATACACCTGATCATACACCTGATCAGTACACCTGGTCAATACACCTGATAAATACACCTGGTCAATACACCTGATCAATACACCTGGTCAATACACCTGATCAATACCCCTGATCAATACACCTGATCAATACACCTGATCAATACACCTGATCAATACACACTGTCAATACACCTGATCAATACACTGATCAATACACCTGGTCAATACACTGATCAATACACCTGGTCAATACACCTGTCAATACACCTGGTCAATACACCTGATCATCACACTGGTCAATACACCTGGTCAATACACCTGATCAATACACCTGATCAATACACTGATCAATACACCTGATCAATACACTGATCAATACACCTGATCAATACACCTGGTCAATACACCTGATCAATACACTGATAAATACACCTGATCAATACACCTGATCAATACACCTGATCAATACACCTGATCAATACACCTGATCAATACACCTGATCAATACACCTGATCAATACACCTGGTCAATACACCTGATCAATACACCTGATCAATAACCTGATCAATACACCTGATCATACACTGATCAATACACCTGGTCAATACACCTGATCAATACACCTGATCATACACCTGATCAATACACCTGTCAATACACCTGATCAATACACCTGATCAATACACCTGATCAATACACCTGATCAATACACCTGGTCAATACACCTGATCAATACACCTGGTCAATACACCTGGTCAATACACCTGATCAATACACCTGATCAATACACCTGATCAATACACCTGATCAATACACCTGATCAATACACCTGATCAATACACCGACGAACTCAAATGAAGATTAAACTAATTACTCAGTCTAATATTCTTGATGAATTTATGATGACAGTGAAGTTATTTAAACTTTATGTACACGTCTATCATGCACACGTCTATCATGCACACGTCTATCATGCACACGTCTATCATGCACACGTCTATCATGCACACGTCTATCATGCACACGTCTATCATGCACACGTCTATCATGCACACGTCTATCATGCACACGTCTATCATGCACACGTCTATCATGCACACGTCTATCATGCACACGTCTATCATTTACACGTCTATCATGCGCACGTCTATCATGCACACATTTATCATGTACACGTCTATCAAGCACACGTCTATCATGCATACGTCTATCATGCATACGTCTATCATGTACACGTCTATCAAGCACACGTCTATCATGCATACGTCTATCATGTACACGTCTATCAAGCACACGTCTATCATGCATACGTCTATCATGTACGAGTGAGTTGTTTAATCAGTGTTATAAATACACCGTAACAACGCAACAGACAGTGGAGTCAACAAGACTGCAGAACACACTAGACACTATTTTCACTTATAATGATGACCTGGTAAGAAACATACCAATATAAAAACAACTAATTCTGATCATAATCTAATCGAAGTCCAGACTTACATGCAGAGGAATTCTAACCAGTAAAATACATACATCTACGAGGGTGTCTCCACCAAACTCTTCAACAACAAGAACATCAACTGGGATCATGTAAACTACGTCCTAAATGAAACATGTTGGGAAGATATATTAAATAACATGGATCCAAACCACTGTCTTGAAAAGATGAGTTTTTTTTGGCAGCTGAAATATATTCAAGGCATATTCCTCTAAGAAAAAGGAAAGAAGAAGTAAACTGGAGACAGAGAGGCGCTCCCTCTACAGGAGAAGGCAAAGAATCGCTGAGCTCCTCAAAGGGGATAGATTATCTGGAACATGGAAGGAAGAGAAGAAAGCACAGACAAGAGAAGTGCAAAATGTTGAGCTTAAGGTAAATGATTCACACAGGATCCAGGAGAGACAGGAGGAGCTACACTCAATTGGTGAAATCGAAGAAATTCAAAATATTTCTTTTCATATGCCAAAAAAAGGCAAAAACCATATTTAGTGTTCGGTCCTTGCTCAGTATTATGAACACAGGTAAGAATGGCCTGTGAGACCTGGTTGTAACAGGAATGTACAGCAAACAAAACTCAGCAGTACACTATTAAATGAATGTGCCTCTACCAGATGGTATATGCAGGTATGTACACTATGTACAATATGTGCAGATAGAATAATATGTGTACACCACGGTGACAGATGGCAAAGCAGAAGCCAGAGAGAGTGCACTGTACTCAACCAGCAGGTAGGCAAGTCTGCCAATGCTTACCGCAAGTGAACTCTGTTGCTTCAACTTTGGCGGGCTTGCCTGTGATTGGTCACTGAACCAAGGTACTGATTGTTAAACCCTTAGCACCCAGTTTGCTGGTTGGGAGGCAGCCTATATGGGAGTGTAACATGCACCGAATAAATTGTAACACTCTTTGCATGCCACGCTCAGACAAGATGGAACTTACACCGACAACAACAAAGAAATGAATGAGATACTGATATCTCAAACGATTCTGTGTTTAGCGAGCCATTAATCACTTGAATTCCCAGCAATTGCTCAATCCAGGGTAACATGGGTTCAGAGCAGGTCGATCCTGCCTCTCGCAACTACTGGATCACTATTAAGGAATAAGGAGTTTATTTCCTTGCCTAGTTTACAATGTGTAATTACAACATTGATTTGCCAAGTGCAAAGAAAGCCACTATCATGCCGAGGTATTTCAGGCAGGATATAGTTTTGGACGAACTGGAGCGCAAACAGAATGCAGATATAGTATACACAGATTTTGCAAAAGCCTTTGACAAGTGCAGTCATGGAGTAATAGCCCATAAAATGTGTGCTAAATTGATAACTTGCAAAGTGGGCAGATGATTCTTCAATTTTCTAACCAATCGAACACAAAGAGTACTGGTAAACAGAGTTAGGTAGGAGGCCGTCATAGTGAAAAGCTCTGTCCCACAAGGCACAGTACTCGTCCCCATCATGTTCCTCATCCTCATATCAGACAGACGGAGATGTAAACCACAGCACCGTGTCATCCTTTGCAGACGATACTAGGATCTGCATGAGACTGTCATCCATTGAAGACACGGCAAATCTCCAAGCAGATATAAACCAAGTTTTCCAATGGGCAAAGAAACACAATATGCTGTTCATTGAGGACAAATTTCAACTACTCCGTTATGGAAAATTGGAAGAAATAATAGCTAGAAATGAGTATACTACAAACTCGAACCACACAATAGAGCGGAAAAATAGTGTGAAAGACTTGGGAGTGTTAATGCCAGAAGTTCTCACCTTCAGGCATCACAACATTGTAAGTAAGTTTATTCAGCTACAGGTACACTTACGTGTACAGTTACAACAATTATCATACATAGCAGCATGTGTAAATTACCCTCCAGGATAACCCAAAAAAAGTCAGACAAAGAGATTTATTTCCACTGGGATCCTTGTAATAAACTTATTATTTAAACAATAAAAGAAAATGTACTAGGAATAAGTAAAGTGAGTCATTTACATTGGCATTAAAGATAGGATCAGATCGTAACAATAGGTACATGTATGTTAGCTATGCAATAAATCATTCCCTTTCTGTAGCTACATTCATTAGGTACCTTTTGGCTCTCTTCTTGAACTGATTCATGCTATGACTGGTTTTGACATGTGCAGGCAGTCTGTCCCATTCTTCTATTGCCGTACAATAAAATGTCTGAAGCCTGACCATTGACTGCGTGTACTACAAAGTTATGCTCCCTTCCCCTAATACTATAACTACTTTGGTTCTGATTGATAACCCCCGGTTATCGGCCGTAATACATTCCAGAAGGTCGGCCGATAACCGAAATGGCCGATAACCGAATTAATATTTCCCATAAGAATTAATGGAAATACAATTAATCTGTTCCAAACAAAAAAATTCACACACACATAAAAATAATTTTTTTAACAATTATGTAAGCATTACATACCTTTATTGAAGGCTAATGCTTGCTTCTGGAAGACAGGGAGGAGGAAAGAGGGAGGAGTTAGCGTTTGGAAGGGGAATCCACCTCCATAAAGATTTTAGGTAGCAAAGCCTTCTCTGGGGTTACTTCCCTTCTCTGTCTTTTATTGCCACTAGGACCAGCTTGAGAGTCACTGGACCCCTGTCTCACAAAATAACTGTCCAGAGTGCTCTGTTTCTGGCATCTCTTTAAGATTTCCCTGAAGTGGGACAGAGTTTTGTCACTAAACATGTTGCAGATATGGCTTGTTTCAGCTTTGTCAGGGTGGTGTTTCTCTACAAAAGCTTGCACCCTAGTCCACATTGCACACACCTCTTTAATCTCTGAAGAAGGCACCTCCTTCACTCCCTCTTCCTCCTCCTCTGAAGCAAGTTCCTGAGCTGTGGTCTGATGCTGTTCCGGTTGAATCTCTTGCAGCTCTTCAGTGGTTAGTTCTTCCCTGTGGTCCCCCACCAACTTTTCCACATCCTCGCCACTCACCTCCAACCCCAGGGACTTCCCCAGTGCCACAATAGAGTCCACAGGGTCGGCAGGGTCAGTCACTTCCCCCCCCCCAAGCCTTACCTATAAGGCTTATGCAATGGAGGATATTGAAGTGATTCCTCCAGAACTGTCTTAGGTCAACTGTTTCGACATAGATGAGGAAATAAATAGCAACATAGGTAAATTTGCTGATGACACCAAAATAGGCCGTCCAAGTCATTCTAATGAGGATATTAGGGCACTTCAGGATGATTTGAATAAACTCATGCAGTGGTCGGAGAAGTGGCAGATGCAGTTTAATATAGACAAATGCAAAATTCTAAATGTTGGACAAGAAAATAACCATGCCACATATAAACTAAATACTGTAGATCTTAATATTACGGATTGCGAAAAGGATTTAGGAGTTCTGGTTAGTAGTAATGTAAACCAAATAACAGTGCATTGTGATGAATGGTTTGAAAAACCGACAAGTTGAAGATTCAGACACTTATGCAACATATGGGAATCTTTATTCAGGAAACGTTTCGCCACACAGTGGCGAAACGTCAGACACTGCAGCATCATGGGATCTTGCTACAAAGAATTCTTCAACACTTGTTCAACCTTAGGACGAAGACCTACTTCGACTAGTGGATGGTACCACTATGACCCCTCCTCCTCCTGCTTCACCTCACCTCACTACAGTATATAAGCCACGTCTACGGCCCTATGTTGTACATTCTACGAGATTGATGGACTGAACACATCGACTCCAGGCAGAGAGACTGATTACCTCAAACTCCTCCTCTCCTTACGCCTTTCTACTTTGTATTGGACTGATGAAGCCACTGTGTGGCGAAACGTTTCCTGAATAAAGATTCCCATGTTGCATAAGTGTCTCAATCTTCATAACAGTGCATTAGTGTTTGCAATAAAGCTAACGGAATCCTTGGCTTCATAGTAAGAAGTATAAATAATAGAAGTCTTCAGGTTGTTCTTCAACTCTATATATCTTGGTTAGGCCTCATTTGGATTTTGCTGCGCAGTTTTGGTTACCGTATTACAGAATGGATATAAATGAACTGGAAAAAGTACAAAGGAGGATGACAAAGTTGATCCCATGTATGAGAAATCCTCCCTATGAGGAAAAACTGAGGGCCCTGAATCTGCACTCTCTAGAAAGGCGTAGAATTAGATGGAATATGATGAGATGTATAAATGGAAAACAGGAATTAATAAAGGGGATATAAATAGCGTGCTAAAAATATCTAACATAGACAGGACTCGCAGCAATGGTTTTAAACTGGAAAAATTCAGATTCAGGAAGGATATAGGAAAGCATTGGTTTGGTAATAGAGTTGTGGATGAGTGGAACAAACTCCCATGTACCGTCATAGACGCTAAGACATTGTGTCGTTTTAAAAATAGGTTGGATAAATACATGAGTGGGTGTGGGTGGGTGTGAGTTGGACCTGACTAGTTACTAGGTCGAATGCAGTGACTCCTCCCTTAAGTGACGTGTCTCACCTCACTAGGTCAAGGCATTGGCTTAAGCCGGTGGGGAGAATTGGAGCTGCCTCGCATAGACTAGTAGGGCTGTTGCAGTGTTCCTTATTTCGTATGTTCTTATGAGGGCAAATATTCTGGATCTGTGAAGGACCTGCCTAGTATGGGCCAATAGGCCTGCTGCAGTGTTCCTCCTTTCTTATGTTCTTATGAGTGTCTGAGGTCACTTCAAAGCAATTTTGAAACACTGCTTTTGTGTAGAGTTTTTTGAAGTTAGAAATGACCTGCTGGTCCATGGGCTGGAGGAGAGGAGTGGTGTTAGGTAGCAAGAACTTCACTTTTATAAAACTGAAGTCCCTAAACACTTGGTCTTCCAAGTCTGGAGGACGTGCAGGAGCATTGTCCAGTACCAGGAGGCACTCGAGTGGCAATTTCTTTTCCAGGAGGTATTTTTCACACTTGGGCCAAACACATCATTAACCCACTCTTTGAAAATTTGCCTGGTGACCCATGCCTTATGATCAGCTTCCCACATCACACACAATCTATTCTTCATGATATTGTTTTTCTTGAACACTCTGGGATTTTCTGAGTGATACACGAGTAAAGGCTTCACTTTGAAATCCCCACTAGCATTACCACAACAAAAGAGTAAGCCTGTCTTTCATAGGCTTGTGTCCTGGGAGTGCCTTTTCCTCCTGGGTAATGTAGGTCCTATTTGGCATTCTCTTCCAAAATAGGCCTGTTTCATCACAACTGAACACATGTTGGGGTTCCAATCCTTCAGCCTTTACATAGTCCACATAGTCCTGGAATTCGTGAACACACTTTTCAGCTGCACATTTGTCAGAACGTGCAGCCTCACCATGCCTTACATCACTGTGTATGCCACTCGCTTCTTAAATCTATCAAACCATCCTTTGCTGGCCCTAAATTCACAAACTGCAGCAATTGTTCCAGACATTTTCTTTGCAAGATCCTCATGTGCAAGAAAGTATAAAATACCGACAATATGAAAGTTAAGACACATGGCAACATCTGGATATCTTTATTCTAGACGTTTCGCCAACCAGTGGCTTTATCAATACTGATTCTAGGACATAATTAGAAGACAGTAGAACTATATACAAAAGATGAGGTAATCAGTCCCTCAGCCTTGGAGTTGGTGTTCACAGCATCGTGGCGGAGGAGAATCTGGAGCAAAGGCAAGAAGACTGGCAGTTATATAGGCGTCGGTGGATAAGGACGTGTAGCAGACGAGGGCATAGTCACTGGTAGGTGGGATTCCCCAGTGGAAGTAGATCCTACCCAAAGGGATGGGTTAGTTGTAGCAGCCGTGAAGAAGGTCTTGTAGATGTCCTCTGAACCAAGGTTCTAGGACAAGTGTTTCCTGACACAGGTCTTAGTCACATGATGGCCCGCAGCTTTTGGTCATGTGACCGAGGCCTTCCGCTGGCTTACTCCTCAACACCTTTAAAAATTATGATTAGGGTTCATTTTTGCTAATACTCTACCGGCAGGAAGACTGATGTTTATATACTGGAGTCGGGTGAGGTACAGACGACAACATTATCTGTCACTGGTAGGTGTGATTTCCCAGTGGAAGTCGGTCATTCCCAAGAGTTGGACCAAGAGTAGCAAGGAAGTTGTGGTGATGTCCTCTGTACATCAACCTTTCAGTCTTTCCCCTTATCCCCTACTAACTACCTTATCCCTGACCTCATCCCTGATCCCTCCCCCTGCAATGATGCACATCAGTCCCTCTCTTGCCTTCCCCACTGCTGTCATATGAGCAACGTGAAGGACTACCAGACAACACAGACCAGTGTACAGTAAGGGACAACATTCTCAGTTTCTTTACCCCTCACTGTACACAGACTACCATCAATTGCACTGCTCTACAAATTTTGAATAATTTTGTGCTTCGAGTATAAAAAAAAGATATTTCACTTTATGGTTTTTGGATGACATCGAATATGACCATAATAACAACCAGTTGGTTAAAGAATAATGTATGAGTATTTTAAACACTTAAGACTTTTGGTTATAGAAAACTGTATATATAGTTAATACAATTACAAATTGTGGGTTTGAATCAAGTGTCTCTCTGTGTACAGTTTGTTTATGTCCCCGTGTTAAATATAGCAGCTGGCCCGAGTTTGTATCTTAATATACTGAGCCAATTTGTAATTTTAAAAGTCATTTCCTTATTCAGTGGCCCACAATTAGTAAAGAATGATATGCAGCAAGCAATTATATAGTAGACTCAGTTAAGACTGAAGTACTACAAGCAGTAGGTACAGTGATATACAACCTGCCACCTATCATTAGAGATTGAGCCACGTTTATAAAGACAGCAACATATCAGTAATACTACAGCAAAGTAGCTAAGAGTGTACATACGGCTAAAGCAAAACTTCTTGCCATAAGTGATTGCAACCACAAAGATATACGTTGATTGAAAAAACTTTTAGATTCACAGAAGACTGGAAACTTGGAGGACTAAGTTAATGGGGATGGTCAGGGAAAGCAAAGTGTCAGTGCGTTATGGGCATGACGAGAGGAGAAGAGCCAGCAAGACTAGTCTTAATATTTACTGAAAGTGCATCTGACATAGGTGAAATAGAATATAAGAGTCACTGAGTGTTACCGACCATACGGTACCGAACCTCAAGTTTATTGTATCACTAAAAGAAAAAAGAATTAATGGCAGATTAAGGGCACAAGAAGCCAAATTTTAAATGAGGGAACCCTGTAAGGATGATGAAATTCGTGAATGGACAGCAGTGAAAAAGAGACCCAGAAGGAAAGTCAGCAGATATGATGGAGTACCTGGCTGGAAATTGGAAAGGGAACCAGCAAAGACAAGGAGAGTTCTTCATTCAGTCAGAGATGCAAAGCGGTTAAACAAAGCCTCTGAGCGACAGACAGTCGAGAACAGAAGCGAGCAGGTTAGTCAGAGACGAATATTCTAGCATGAACAACTAAATGACAGCTTCAGAATGACAGCAACAAACGCTGAAGTCTAAGTCAACCTGCTTCACAGCTACACCAGAAGACGAAAGTAAAGGACTTGATAATTCTACTGAAGGAGAAGAGCTCACGAAAAATGGCAAGGAAGTCTACGAAGTGTTGAAAAAACAGTTTAAAGAGACCTACTTGTTAGAAACAGAGCCATGGCTTGGTCGGTAGCACCTTTGGCTCACATACCGAGTGTCCGTGGTTCGATTCCCGACTGGGTGGAAACGTTGGGCATGTTTCCCCACACCTGTTACCCCTGTTCACCTAGCAGTAAGTAGGTACTTGGGTGTTAGTCGACTGGTGGGGGTCACATCCTGAAGGGTGGTCCACCACCCTTCTTGTTAACCCTATCAGTGTGGAATAGTTTATAACCCTTTATGCTGCATTCAGAAGGCATTTCTCTATCCTTCAAGTTGAACCAGGTCTCTGTTATAGCAACAATACATGTACTTGCGAGTAATCTTAGCTCATCTATCTTATATCTTAGACTTCTACTATTTGTATAGTAAATCTTAAGGGAGCTAGTCACTCGTTGCCCTCTAAACTTTACATAAATTCAATGTATGTCAAAGGCCCTAAAATCTGGAACACCCTACCTGAAAATTCTAAAACTGCAGACACATTCATCACCTTCAAAACTACCATCAGAAAACATCTTATCTCCCTGATACACCCTGTCAACTAACTTACACGAATACCACCTGGTGGTTAACACTTACACTCACTCACACATTTGACCATAAACAGAAATATCAATCTCAATCTCAAAATAATGAATCTTAACTAGTCATAAGTTGGCCTGTGATACTCCAATACTGAAACTATGTATAGTGCCAAAACAAAAGCATTCACATTGCTAAACTCACAAACTAGTATTTAGTCACTTAGCCATAATACCAATTTACCTCATAATTTTGTAATATTTTAAACTTAAGATTTAATTTAAGTCTGCCCGAAATGCCTAGCCATGCTAGGTGTTCTAGTGGTACACTCTGTAATCATTATTTTGCTACATGTAAACCACACAATAACCAAATTGTAAACTCAGCATTGTAATCCTTATAGAGAATAAACTTTGAATTGAATTGAATTGAATTGAATACTATCTCTCTTTGTTTGTTGATCAATTGCTTTGGCTTTATTAGGAACTTTATTTTGAATATTGTCTTTTAAACATAACCCTGAGGTATCCTGGTAATATCTGCTGTTTCCAACAATAACACTGCAGTTTGACTGTTTAAAGTCCTAGAAATACCACAGGAAATAGCAAACAAGAGGACTCCACTAGCAATAGTGAGGATATATTACCAAAAACAACTGGTGGGAGCTCCATTGTTGATGCTAGGGAGGATAGGAATAAGACAGGTAAACATGCACCAACAGGGAATACAGTCACAGAAACCCAAGGCAAACGGAAACCAAGCCTGTGCGTATACTATGCACTTGGTATCTGCAGACATTGGAAATCTGGAAAAACAGACGGGACGTGCAACTATGACCACCCTAGAAAATGCCGTGCCCATATGACAACAGGAAAATGCAAACTCCCTTCCTGTAAGCTTTTTCACCCTGAAATGTGTACCTCTTCAGTACATGAAAGACTGTGCTAAAACTTAAATTGCCAGGCATACCATCTAAAGGGGACGAAAAGATACAAAACATCCAGGCCATGGGAAAACCTGGGTAGCCACAGCCACTCAAGAGGGAGAGGTTTTTTTAGAGCCAGGAAGGAAAAAAAACTGGCAGGAAATGGCAGAAATCGTACACCAAATCCAGTCATTCCTGGAGTGGAACCACAGTCGATGGCCTCCACTCCAAACCAACAGATACAGATACTAATGCCGGAAAAAAATCCCCCCCCCAGTACCAACAATACCACCAGTCCGATAACATTCTTCTTTGCAAATATACAGGGTCTAAAGCCAGTAACAAACAACAAAATACCTTTCATCCGTGGACTGCTTGCAGAGGCAAAGGCAATGTTCGTGGCTTTCACTGAGACCCACATAAAGGATCACTTGGACAACGAAATATGGATTCCAGTTTACAACCTATACAGATGTGACAGAGTGAACAGGCAAAAGGAAAGGGGGGGGGGTTGGCCTGTACATTGCAGAGTCGCTTGTTTGCACAGAACTGCTTAATGCCTCAAATGATGTAGTGGAAGTTTTAGCAGTAAAGATCGAGAACCAAAACCTAGTCATTGTGGTAGTCTACAAGCCTCCGGATGCTACATCCCAGCAATTCCAGGAACAGCTGTTAAAAATTGACCACTATCTGGAAAATCTTCCAGCTCCTGCACCCAACATCTTGCTCCTGGGGGATTTCAACTTAAGGCACCTAAAATGGAGGAATATAGCAAATAATATTGTTGCAGCAATAACACCAGGAGGCAGCTCTGATGAAAACTCACACTCACACGAGCTTTTAAATCTCTGCATAAAATTCAATTTAAACCAGTAAATAATAGAGCCTACTAGACTGGAGAATACACTAGACCTCATCTTCACTAACAATGATGATCTGATAAGAAATGTCACCATATCAAAAACAATATACTCAGATCACAACATAATTGAGGTTCAGACATGTATGCGCGGAGCCCCAGACCGACATAATGAGACTAGTCACGAGGGAGCATTCACCAAATTCAACTTCAATAACAAAAACATAAAGTGGGACCAAGAAAACCAAGTCCTAACCGATATAAGCTGGGAAGATATACTAAGCAACACAGACCCCAACTTATGCCTAGAACAGATTAACTCGGTGGCACTCGATGTATGCACAAGGCTTATTCCTCTAAGAAAAAGGAGGAGTAGATGTAAAATAGAAAGAGACAGGCGCTCCCTTTTACAGGCGACGGAAAAGGATAACAGAGAGACTAAAAGAGGTCAGTATATCTGAAATACGTAGGGAGACACTGGTCAGAGAAATAGCAAACATCAAAGGAATCTTATAGGAGTCAGGAATCGCGGGAAGAACTGAAAGCCATAGATGAAATTGAAAGAAACCCAAAGTATTTCTTCTCCTATGCCAAATCAAAGTCGAGAACAACGTCCAGTATTGGGCCCCTACTTAAACAAGATGGGTCCTACACAGATGACAGCAAGGAAATGAGTGAGCTACTCAAGTCCCAATATGACTCAGTTTTTAGCAAGCCGCTAACCAGACTGAGAGTCGAAGATCAAAATGAATTTTTTTATGAGATAGCCACAGAATTTGGTTAACACAAGCGTATCTGATGTTATCCTGATGCCAAATGACTTCGAATAGGCGATAAATGACATGCCCATGCACTCTGCCCCAGGGCCAGACTCATGGAACTCCGTGTTCATCAAGAACTGCAAGAAGCCCCTATCACGAGCCTTTACCATCCTATGGAGAGGGAGCATGGACACCGGGGTCGTCCCACAGTTACAAAAAACAACAGACATAGCCCCACTCCACAACGGGGGCAGTAAAGCAACAGCAAAGAACTACAGACCGATAGCACTAACATCCCATATTATAAAAATCTTTGAAAGGGTCCTAAGAAGCAAGATCACCACCCATCTAGAAACCCATCAGTTACACAACCCAGGGCAACATGGGTTTAGAACAGGTCGCTCCTGTCTGTCTCAACTATTGGATCACTACGACAAGGTCCTAGATGCACTAGAAGACAAAAAGAATGCAGATGTAATATATACAGACTTTGCAAAAGCCTTCGACAAGTGTGACCATGGCGTAATAGCGCACAAAATGTGTGCTAAAGGAATAACAGGAAAAGTCGGTCGATGGATCTATAATATCCTCACTAACAGAACACAGAGAGTAATAGTCAACAGAGTAAAGTCCGAGGCAGCTACGGTGAAAAGCTCTGTTCCACAAGGCACAGTACTCGCTCCCATCTTGTTCCTCATCTTCATATCTGACATAGACAAGGATGTCAGCCACAGCACCGTGTCCTCCTTTGCAGACGACACCCGAATCTGCATGACAGTGTCTTCCATTGCAGACACTGCAAGGCTCCAGGCGGACATCAACCAAATCTTTCAGTGGGCTGCAGAAAACAATATGAAGTTCAACGATGAGAAATTTCAATTACTCAGATATGGTAAACACGAGGAAATTAAATCTTCATCAGAGTACAAAACGAATTCTGGCCACAAAATAGAGCGAAACACCAACGTCAAAGACTTGGGAGTGATCATGTCGGAGGATCTCACCTTCAAGGACCATAACATCGTATCAATCGCATCTGCTAGAAAAATGACAGGATGGATAATGAGAACCTTCAAAACTAGGGATGCAAAGCCCATGATGACACTCTTCAGGTCACTTGTTCTATCTACGCTGGAATATTGCTGCACACTAACAGCACCTTTCAAGGGAGGTGAAATTGCTGACCTAGAAAATGTACAGAGAACCTTCACAGCACGCATAACGGAGATAAAACACCTCAGTTACTGGGAGCGCTTGAGGTTCCTAAACCTGTATTCCCTGGAATGCAGCGGGAGAATACATGATTATATACACCTGGAAAATCCTAGAGGGACTAGTACCGAACTTGCACACGAAAATCACTCACTACGAAAGCAAAAGACTTGGCAGACGATGCAACATCCCCCCAATGAAAAGCAGGGGTGTCACTAGCACGTTAAGAGACCATACAATATGTGTCAGGGGCCCGAGACTGTTCAATTGCCTCCCAGCATACATAAGGGGGATTACCAACAGACCCCTGGCAGTCTTCAAGCTGGCACTGGACAAGCACCTAAAGTCGGTTCCTGATCAGCCGGGCTGTGGCTCGTAAGTTGGTTTGCGTGCAGCCAGCAGTAACAGCCTGGTTGATCAGGCTCTGATCCACCAGGAGGCCTGGTCACAGACCGGGCCGCGGGGGCATTGACCCCCGGAACTCTCTCTAGGTAAACTCCAGTCATCAATTACCCCCCTCAATCGAACTGGCTAATGCAACCACTCCAGCCCCAGATAGATGAACCCCATCCCTTGCATACATATCATCGTTTACCATAGAATATGTCCCAGATATCAATGAATGGGATTGCAAGTTCCTTGCAGTACCTGTCTAGTCAGCAATTTATACCAATTACCCTAGACATCCATTCATTGCCCACTTCCCTTCTAGGCAAGATGCTACATATGATAGGGATCCCTTCCTTAGACCTGTACTTATCCTGCACTTGAAAGTTGCAAACTTCAACCCGGTTTAAATTTATTTAATATTACCTAAATGATGTATATTTTTTCTTTATGTTCAGACTGATTTTCGTAGTTTTATTGCATAAATAAATTTTCAATCTGCTTATTCGGCAGAAATGACCCTTACTTTTGAGGCCTTACGGATTTATTCAACCCTGAACCCTGCACCTTCCTGACCATCCTGCACCAGCCTGCACCATCCTGTAACAGCCTGCACCAGCCTGCACCAGCCGGCACCAGCCTGCACAAGCCTGCACCAGCCTGCGCCTCCTCATGGTCAGGGTTGAGTGGGTACCAGTAACTTCCTGGATCATTTGTGTGTCAGTTGTCGTGACTTATCAGCCTCAAGGCTCTGATGAACTGTGTCCCACTTGCCAGGCTCTTATACCTGCTGGCACCACCATAACCAGTGCCACCACAACCACCACCATAACCAACAACTCCACTACACTCACCACTACCACCGCAAGCACCACCACAAGCACCACCACCGCCACCACAAGCACTACCACAAGCAATGCCACCACCACCAAAAGCACCACCACAAGCAATGCCACCGCCACCACAAGCACCACCAGCTGAGGGAGCCAAAACAGACAGATATGGGACCAGATTAATTAACTGAGTCCTGGTCTGGTCCAGCGGTAACTTCATCCCGCCACAAGACTTCCAATACTGCAACTAATTATTCTGTTGGACTTCCTAATGTTGCACAGATAACCCTCCCCTACCCCTCATGCACACACAACACACACACACACACACACACACACACACACACACACACCACACACACACACACACACACACACACACCAACACACACACCCAGTTTGGAACCCCACACCTAGCCAAGCACGTGAAGAAACTAGAGAAAGTGCAAAAGGTTTGCAACAAGACTAGTCCCAGAGCTAAGAGGTATGTCCTACGAGGAGAGGTTAAGGGAAATCAACCTGACGACACTGAAGGACAGGAGAGATAGGGGGGACATGATAACGACATACAAAATACTGAGAGGAATTGACAAGGTGGACAAAGACAGGATGTTCCAGAGATTGGACACAGTAACAAGGGGACACAGTTGGAAGCTGAAGACACAGATGAATCACAGGGATGTTAGGAAGTATTTCTTCAGCCACAGAGTAGTCAGTAAGTGGAATAGTTTTGGGAAGCGATGTAGTGGAGGCAGGATCCATACATAGCTTTAAGCAGAGGTATGATAAAGCTCACGGCTCAGGGAGAGTGACCTAGTAGCGATCAGTGAAGAGGCGGGGCCAGGAGCTTGGACTCGACCCCTGCAACCTCAACTAGGTGAGTACAACTAGATGAGTATACACATACAACACACACACACACACAACACACACACACACACACACATTCACACACACACACACACACACACACACACACACACACACACACACACACACACACACACACACACACACACACACGGGGGAACCTAGAACCAGGATGAGGACAAGGGGCTCCACGGACGAATCTGGGAGGGAGGAATGGGAGGTAGAGCTCAAAAAAAGGGAGGAAGACTGGGGAAGGAGACTAGATGAGCTGGAAAGGAAGATGGAAGAGAGGTTAACAGCAGAATGCAGAAGGTGGAAGCAACAGGCCACAGCAGCAGAAATCAAGATAGAGAGATTAGAAGAGGAGCTGAGACATCTGAAACAGCACAGAGACAAAGATATTACAGAAGTAGCATCGGCAATGGCTACATCAAACACAGACAACAAGTCTGAAGGAAGCACGGAAACTAAACTGTATGCAGAGGTCCTGTCAAACCCACATGGGGCCAAAATAAAGGCAGGGAGCACACTAGGACAGAATGAGAGGTTGGAAGACATTGAAGTAACTAGGACATGTGCAAGGACCTTACCAGATACCTGTGGGGGCCAGGAACAGGTGAGCAGGAAGGACAAACCAAGAAGCATAGGGGCCATAACTAGGGAAGGGACTGAAGGAAGGAACACTCCACGGGAAGAAACTAAAACACATCAGAGGATGCAATGGGAGTCACAGTGGAAAGTGGAAAGGGAGAGATCCGTGTTTGTCTATGGGCTAGACGAAGCTAAAGGGGAAACTTATGATGAAAGAAAGCAGGAGGAGAAAAAAGCGATTGAAGATATTATGAAGGTGATAGGCGAGGGGGACATGACCCAGGTGGCAAATTTTAGGAGAATTGGGTGGTTCACAAAGAAAAGGAATCGGCCTCTCAAAGTAATTTTCAAGGCAGAATCAACCCGAACCATGATCCTGCAGGAGAAAGCACGGCTGAGAGGCAAGCAGGAGTTCCGGAGTGTGTACCTCGATCGAGACAGAACACAGGACGAAAGGAAGACGATGAAAGAGAGAGTTCAAAAACGAAAGGAGAAATGGGAAGAAATGAAAAAGGTGAGCAGAATAACCCAGGATCAAATGGAAGGACAAGCATGCCCCCCAGAAACACCTGCAGAAGGACTCCAGCCACGACACCCCCAAGGCAACTGAACAATCCAAACCAACCACCACACACCGATCCCTCTGTTTCCACCCCCCGCACCACAGTTACAGTATTAGAACAGAAGTTGAAGGTTTGGTACACAAATGCAGATGGATTAACGAATAAACATGAGGAATGGCAAGAAAGAATCAATGAGAAGTCCCCAGACATCATAGCAGTTACAGAAACAAAACTCACGGAGACAATAACAGATGCAAATCTTCCCACCAGGATACCAGATCATGAGGAAAGATAGAAGGGGCAGGGGGGAGGTGGGGTTGCTCTGCTCGTAAAAAAACAGATGGAAATTCGAGAAAATGGAAGGCATAGATGAGACGGGAGAAAGAGACTACATAGCAGGTACACTTCAGTCTGGGGAACACAAAGTGGTCATTGCAGTGATGTATAATCCACCACAGAACTGCAGGAGGCCAAGAGAGGAATATGAAGAGAGCAACAGAGCAATGGTGGACACACTTGCTGAGGTGGCAAGAAGAGCTCATTCCAGCAGAGCAAAGTTACTGGTTATGGGGGATTTCAACCACAGGGAGATCGACTGGGAAAACCTGGAGCCACATGGGGGTCCCGAAACATTGAGAGCCAGGATGTTGGACGTGGTGCTGGAAAACCTCATGCACCAACATGTTAAGGACACTACCAGAGTGAGAGGGGAGGATGAACCAGCAAGATTGGACCTTGTATTCACCCTGGGCAGCTCAGACATTGAGGACATCAAGTATGAGAGTCCCCTAGGAGCTAGCGACCACGTGGTCCTGTGCTTTGAATACATAGTAGAGCTGCAAGTGGAGAGAATAACAGGAGTTAAATGGGAAAAGCCTGACTATAAAAGAGGGACTACATAGGGTTGAAGAACTTCCTGCGGGGAGGTCCAGTGGGACAGAGAACTGGCAGGAAAGCCAGTATATGAAATGATGGAATATGTAACAACAAAATGCAAGGAGGCAGTGGAAAAGTTTATTCCCAAGGGAAACAGTAACAATGGGAAGACCAGAACGGGCCCCTGGTTTTACCCGACGTGTAAGGAGGCAAAAACAAAGTGCAATAGAGAATGGAAAAAGTACAGAAGGCAGAGAACACACGAAAATAGGAGATCAGTCGCAGAGCCAGGAATGAGTATGCACAGGTAAGGAGGGAGGCCCAGTGACAGTATGAAAATGACATAGCATCGAGAATCAAGACTGACCCGAAACTGTTGTATAGCCACATCAGGAGGAAGACAACAGTCAAAGACCAGGTGATCAGATTAAGGACAGAAGGTGGAGAACTCACAAGAAATGATCAGGAGGTATGTGAGGAGCTGAACAGGAGATTTAAGGAAGTTTTTACAGTAGAGACAGGAAGGGCTGTGGGAAGACAGCACAGAAGGGAACATCAAGAGGGAATATACCAACAAGTGTTGGATGACATACGAACAACTGAGGAGGAGGTGAAGAAGCTCTTAAGTGACCTTGACACCTCAAAGGCGATGGGACCGGACAACATCTCCCCATGGGTCCTTAGAGAAGGAGCAGAGATGCTGTGCGTGCCTCTAACCACAATCTTCAACACATCCCTTGAAACTGGGCAACTACCTGAGAAATGGAAGACAGCTAATGTAGTCCCCATATTTAAGAAAGGAAACAGAAACGAGGCACTAAACTACAGACCTGTGTCTCTGACATGTATTGTGTGCAAAGTCATGGAGAAGATTATCAGGAGGAGAGTGGTCGAACACCTGGAAAGGAACAAGATTATAAATGAAAAACCAGCATGGGTTCATGGAAGGCAAATCCTGTATCACAAACCTCCTGGAGTTTTATGACAAGGTAACAGAAGTAAGACACGAGAGATAGGGGTGGGTAGATTGCGTTTTCCTAGACTGCAGGAAGGCCTTTGACACAGTTCCCCACAAGAGATTAATGCAGAAGCTGGAGGATCAGGCGCATGTAAAAGGGAGGGCACTGCAATGGATAAGGGAATACCTGACAGGGAGGCAGCAACGTGAAGAGGTATCACAGTGGGCGCCTGTTACGAGCGGGGTCCCACAGGGGTCAGTTCTAGGACCAGTGCTATTTTTTATATATGTGAACGACATGATGGAAGGAATAGACTCTGAAGTGTCCCTGTTCGCAGATGACGTGAAGTTGATGAGAAGAATTAAATCGAACGAGGATGAGGCAGGACTGCAAAGAGACCTGGACAGGCTGGACATGTGGTCCAGTAACTGGCTTCTCGAATTCAATCCAGCCAAATGCAAAGTCATGAAGATTGGGGAGGGGCAAAGAAGACCGCAGACAGAGTATAGGCTCGGTGGACAAAGACTACAGACCTCACTCAGGGAGAAAGACCTTGGGGTGACCATAACACCGAGCACATCACCGGAGGCACACATCAACCAAATAACTGCTGCAGCATACGGGCGCCTGGCAAACCTGAGAATAGCGTTCCGATACCTTAATAAGGAATCGTTCAAGACACTGTACACTGTGCATGTTAGGTCCATACTGGAGTATGCAGCACCAGTCTGGAACCCACACCTGGTCAAGCACGTCAAGAAGTTAGAGAAAGTACAAAGGTTTGCAACAAGGCTAGTCCCAGAGCTAAAAGGAATGTCGTACAGGAAAGGTTAAGGGAAATCGGAATGACGGCATGGAGGACAGAAGAGTCGGGGAGACATGTAACGACTACAAGATATGCGGGGGAATAGAAAGGTGGACAGGATAGGATGTTCCAGAGAGGGGACACGGGGGAAAAGGGGGGTCCAATGGAATAAAGACCGACGAGTACGGGGCGTTGGGAAGTATTTTTCAGTCATAGAGTTGTCAGCAAGGGGGTAGCCTAGCAAGCGAAGTAGTGGAGGCGGGAAACCCTAATTTTTTAAAAGAGGTAGACAAAAGCTCAGGAAAGCAAGAGAGAGAGGACCCAGTACGATTAGTAAAAGAGGCGGGGCCGGAGCTGTTTTCGAACCCTACAACCACAATTGGGTGGTATAATTAGGTGAGTAAACAACACAACACACACACACACACACACATACCACCACACACACACCACACACACACCCCAGGATAAGACTCGCCCCCGCAACCAAAAAAAAAGGGTGGTACAAATAGGGGGTTACACACACACACACACACACCACACACCACACACACGAAGCCCTAGTAGAAATCATAAAGGGGCGGGGCCAGGAGCATGAATCGTCACTGAAACCCAAAATAGGTGATACACACATAGCGGGGGCCGGAGCATAAATGCCCCCCTGAAACCCACAAATAGGTGAGTACCACAAAACCACACACGTACTCATTACAACGGCCTAGTGTCTAATCGAATGTGCCTAGGAAAAAAGGGTAACTAACACACACCCCACACACACACAACACACCACACCACACACACACCACACCATACACACACACACACCACCACCCCACAACATGCGTGATAGTGAAGCTACCCACGAGATAAAGCAATCTTTCCTCAACACTGTACCACAAAGAGGGGCATCCATTCCTCCCTCCCCACCCTCCCCTACCTCTCACCCTCCCTCTCCCTCCCCCACCCCCCTTACCTCTCACACCCCCCCACTCCCTTTCCCACCCCCCTTCCCTCCCCCACCCCCCTCTACCTCTCTTTACCCCCCCTCTACCTCCCCCACCATCAATCTACCTCTACACTCTTTCCCAGTCTCTCTCTCTCCCAGCCCCCTCTCTCTCCTCTCTCTCTCTCTCTCTCTCTCTCTCTTCTCTCTCTCTCTTCTCTCCTCTCTCTTTTCTGTCCACTCAATTATTATGTGGGCAAAGTCAGGCCTCCCACTCTGCTTCACACGTTAACCCTCACCTCACAACACCTTTACACCCTCACCCACAACACCTGTTCCCCCTCACCTCACAACACCTGTTACCCCCCTCACCTCAAAACACCTGTTACCCCTCCCCACAAACTTTACCCTCACCCCCAAAACCCTGTTACCCCCTCACCTCACAAAACCTGTTACCCCCCTCACCTCAAAAACCCTGTTACCCCTCACCTCAAAAACCCCTTTTAAAACCCCTCCCTCAAACACCTGTTACACCCTACCTCACAAACTGTTACACCCTCACCCAAAAACGCCTGTTACCCCCCCCCTAAAACACCTGTTAACCCTCCCCTCACATCATGTTACACCCCCAACCCCAAAACCTGTTACAACTCACCTCACAACCCTGTTACCCCCTCACCTCACAACACTGTTACACCCTCACCTCACACCCCTGTTACCCCTCACCTCACAAAAACTGTTACACCCCAACTCACAAACCTGTTACACCCCACCTCACAAATTTACCCCTAACTCAAACACTGTTAAAACCCCTCCCTACAAAACCCCTGTTAAACCCTACCTCAAAACACCTACTACCCCTCACATAAAACTGAAAACCCCACCCAAAAAACAGTTACCCCCTCACTCACACCCTGTTACACCCCACTCACAACACCTTTTACACCCTCACCTCAAAACACCTGCTACCCCTCATTCACATCCCTGCTCACCCTCACCTCACAACATCTGCTACCCCCTCACATACAACTGTTAACCCCCCACTCAAAACACCTGCTACACACTCCCCTCAAAACCCCTGCAAAAAAAAAAACCCCCCTCACAACCCTGTACACCCTCATCTCAAACCACATGTACACCCTCACACTAACACCTGTACACCCTACTCACAATGCACACCTCACCACACAAAATTCTGCTCACCCTACTCCAAAACCCTGCTACACCCTCCCCTCACAACCCTCTACACCCTAAACCTCAGAACGCCTGACACCTACCTCACAAACTGCTACACCCTACCTCCAACCCCTGCAACCCCCTCACCTCAAAACACTGCTACAACCCTACCTAAACATTGTAAAACCCTCACCAAAACATTTGCTACACCCCCTCACCTCACAACATCTGCTACACCCTCACCTCAAACATTGCTACACCTTCACCTCACAACTCTGCAAAACCCCTTTTCCACAACTTCTACACCCCCCTCACAACACTGCTACATTTCCCCCTCCAACATCTGTTCCCCCAAACCTCCAAAAATTACTACCCCTCACCCACAAACCTGCCCCCCCCTCTCTCACAATTCGCTACCCCTCACCTCAAACATCGCTACACCCTCCCCTCACACTTTCAAACCCTCACCTCACAACTCTGTACACCCTCACCTCCAAATCTGCTACTCCCTCCCTCCAACATTGCTAACCCTCACCTCACAACATCTGCACATCTCACCTCACGCATTGCTACCCCCTCACCTCAAAAACATCTGCTACACCCTCACCTCAAAAATCTCCCTACACCCTCCCCCAACAACACTGCACACCCCACCTCACAACATTTTAACCGACCCACAACCCCTGCTACACCTCGCCTCAAAACATCTTCCCCCTCATTTCACAACACCTGCTAAAACCCCTCACCTCAAAATCTGCTACACCTCACCTCACAAATCGCTACCCCTCCCCTCACAACACCTGCTAAACCCTCACCTCAAAACATCTGCTAAACCCTCCCCTCACAAAAACCTGCTACACCCCTCGCCTCACATTTTAAACCCCCTCACCTCACAACACCTGCTGCACCCTCACTCACAGCACTGTACCTTCCCTCACAACACCTGCCACCCTACCTTAAAACAACGCTACACCCTCACTCAAAAACATCGTACACCCTACCCCAACTCTGCTACCCCCTCACCCCCAAAAACATTGCTACACACTCACCTCACAACTCTGCCACCCTACCTCACAACATCTGCTAAAAAAACCTCACCTTCACATCTGCTAAAACCTCACCTCACAAAATCTGCTACACCCTCACCTCCCATATGTCCCCTTTCACCTCACAACATCTGCTACACCCCTCTCACAACATCTGCTCACCCTCACCCCCAAAAACTTCTGAAAACCGCCCCTACAACACGTACACCCTCCCTCACAAATCTGCTACACCCTCCCTCACAACATTCTATCCTACCTCACAACATTGTCCCCTCACCTCACAGCATTGTACACCCCCACCTCACAACATCTGCAAAACCCTCACCCCAAAACTCGCTACCCCCCTCGCCTCAAAAACTCTCTACACCCTCCCCCCCAAAACATCGCTACCCCCACCTCACAACATTGCTACCCCTCCCCTCACAAAAATCTCTACACCCTCACCTCACAACACCTGTACACTCTCCCCTCAAAACTTTGCACTCCCTCCCCTCACAAATCTGTACACCTTCACCTCAAACTTGCACCCCCTACCCAAAAATTGCTACACCCAAACCCCAAACACCTGTTACACTCTCCCCCAAAACATCTGTACACCCTCACCTAAACATTCTACACCCCCCCCCCCTCACAACTTTTCTACACCTCACCTCACAACATTGCTACACCCTCACCTCACAAATCTGTACACCTCATCTACAACTATCTACCCCTTCACCTCAAAACATCTACACCCTGCCTCACAACACTGCTAACCTACCTCAAACACCTGCTCCCCTCATAAAACTCTGCTCACCCTCACCTCACAACATCTGCTACCCCCTCCCCTCACAACACTTGCTAAACCCTCACCTCACAACATCTGCTAAACCTCACCTCACAACCCCTGCTACACCCTCACTCACAACATCTGTACACCCCCACCTCCAAATCTGCTCACTCTCACCTCAAAATGCCCCCTCACTCACAACTCTGCTACACCCTTTAATAAAACACTGCTACCCCTCACCTCAAAAAATTGCTAACCCCTCACTCAAACATCTGCTAAAACCTCCCTCACAACTTGCTCACCTCCTCAAACTCTGTACACCCCCCCTCCAAACATCTGTACACCCCTCCCCCAACTTGCTCCCCCTCACCTCAAACATCGACACCCCAAACCTACACATCTGCACCCCTACCTACAACATCTGCTACACCCCCACCTCACAACATTTTAACACCCTCACCTCAAAAACATTGCTACCCCCCTCTCCCACCCCGTCACACCCCTCCCTCAAAACATCTGCTACCCCTCCTAAAAACCCCTGCTACCCCCTCCCCTCCCAACACTCTACCCCTCATCTCACAACTCTGTTTACACCCTCCCCTCACAACACCTGCTAAACACTCAACTCAAACATCTGCAAACCCTCTCCTCACAACCCCTGCTACCCCTCACCTCACAACAATGCTACACCCTAACCTCCAAATTGTACCCCCTTCCCTCAAAAACCATCTGCTACACCTCACCCAACACCTGCTTCCCCCTCAAAAAAACTGTACACCCTCGCACAAAAATGCTACACCTCCCCTCACAACACCTGCTGCCCCCAATCCAGCACCTGCTACACTTCACCTCAACACCTGTCCCCCTAACCTCACAACATTGCTACACCCTCACCTCCACATGGGGTACCCCTCACCCCAACATTCCCTACCCCCTCCCCTCAAAACAACGCAAAACCCTCACCTCAAACATCAGCTACACTTCCCTCAAACTCTGCTACCCTTACCTCACAAAAATTTTGTCCCCCTCCCTCACAACATCTGCTACACCCTCCCTCACACATTGCTCCCCCTCACGTTACAAATTGCTCCCCTCACCAAACTCTGCAACACCCTCACTACAACATTGCACACCCTCCCTCACAAATCTGCTAAAACCCCTCCCCTCAAACATCTGTACACCCTGCCCTCCAACACCTCTACACCCCGCCTAAAAAACCTGCTACACCCTCCCCATTAAAAACACCTGCTACAAACCTCACCTAAAACATTGCTACCCCCTCCCTCACAAACTTCCTACACCCCACCCACAACATCGCACACCCTCACCTAACAACATCTGTACACCCCCCCCCTAAACATCTGCTACCCCCTCCCCTCACAACATCTGCTCCCCCCTCCCCTCACAACACCTGCCCCCCCCTCACAATCTCTACACCCTCACTTCAAAACTCTGCCACCCTCACCTCACAACATCTGTACACTCTCCCTAAAACTCTCAAAACCAAAACAACAACATCTGATTCTCCCCCTCAAACATCTGCTACCCCTCCCCTCAAAACTTGCTACACCTCCCCTCAACTTTGCAAAAACCCTCACCTCACAACATCGCAAAAACCCTTACTCAAAACACTGCTACACCCTCACCTACAACATCTGCTCTCCCCCCTCAAACACCTGTTTCACCCTCGCCTACAACTCTGCTACCCCCCTCACCTCACAATATCTGCTCACCCTTCCCTCCAACATCTGCTACACCCCTCATCTCACACATCTGCTACACCCCTCACCTCAAAACCCCTGCTAAAAACCCTCACCTCACAACATCTGCTAAACCCTCACCTCACACCCCTGCTCACCCCACCTCACAAATTGTACCCCTTACCTCACAACATCTGCACACTCTCACCCACCATCTGTACCCCTCCCCCACAACATCTGCTACACCCCTTCCTCCAACCCCTGCTCACCTCCCTCACAACATCTGCTACACCCTCACCTCAAAACATCTGTACACCCTCACCTCCAAACTGCTCCCCCCCCTACAAATCTGCTACCCCTCCCCTCACAACTCGCTACACCCTCACCTCACAACATCCACCCCTACCCCCCACAACACTTGCTACCCCCCTCCCCTCACAACATCTGCACACCCTCCCCACAAACACTTGCAACACCCTCACCCCCCAATCTCAAACACCTCACCTCACTAATTTGCTACACCCTCACCCCAAAACTGCTAAACCCTCCCCTCACAAATCTGCTAACCCCGCCACACAACACCTGCTACACCCCACCTACAAATCTGTTTCACTCTCACCTCCAACATCTGTCCCCCCTACCTCACAACTTGCTATCCCTCACTCCACACCTGCTTCACCCTCAATCAAACACCTATCCCCCTCGCATCCAACTGCTCACCCTCACCTCAAACCCTGTGCCCCTCAACCAAAAGGCACCTGCTCACCTCCCCTCCAACACCTCCTAACCCTACCCTCACAACATCGTCACCCCTTACCTCAAAAAATGTGGACCCCTCCCCTCACAAACTGGAAACCCCCTCCCCTCACAACAACTGCTACACCCTCACCCACAACACAGCTTCACCCCACCTCACAACATCTGCTAAAAACCCTCACCTCACAAATCTGCTACCCCCTCACCTCAAACATCTCTACACCCTCACCTCAAACTCTGCCTCCCCTCACCTCAAACACCTTCTCACCCTCCCCTCACAACATCTGCTACCCCCCCACCTCACAACATCTGCTACAATCACCATAACCCCTGGTAAAACCCTCCCTCAAAAATTTCTGTCCCCCCGCACTCACAAACCTTCCCCCTCACCTCACAACATTGCTACACCTCACCTCACAAAAATTGCTCCCCTCACCCCCAAACATCGTACCCCTCAACTCACTAACCTGTTCACCCTCACATCAAAACACCTGCTACCCCTCACACACAAAGCTACACCCTCCCCCTCACAACACCTGCTACACCCTCAACTCACAGCACCTGCTACACTTCAACTAAAAAACCCCTCCCCCAACCCTCACCTCACAAATCTGCTAAAAAACCCTCACCTCAAACATGGGGTATACCCCCCCCCCCCAAATCTGCTACCCCTCACCCAAAACAACTGCTACACCCTCCCCTCACAACATCACTACTCCTCACCTTCAAACTCTTACACCCTCGCCTTCAACATTGACACCTCACCCACAACATCTGTCACCCTCACCCACAACATCTGCTAACCCCTACCTTACAACATTGCTCCCACCCTCACCTCCAATATCTGCTACACCCCTCCCTGACTAATCGCTCATCCTCCCCCTAACAAATCTGCTACACCCCTCATCTCAAAAAACACCTCTACCCCTGCCTCACAACCCCTGCTACCCCTACCTCACAACATTGCACACCCTTTTCCCTCAAACATCTGCTAACTTCACCTAAAACCCTTTGCTACCCTCACCTCACAACATCTGCTACCCCCTCACCTCACAACACTCTACCCCTCGCCTCAAAACACCTGGTACCCCCTCACCTCACAAATTGCTACACCCTCGCCTCACAACATCTGCTACACTCTCACCTCAGAACATCTGCTACCCCCTACCCACAACATCTGCTACACCCCTCCCCCTAAAAATCTGACACTCTCACCTCGAAACATCTGTACACCCCTCACCTCACAACATCGTTTCAAACTCACCTCACAACATTACTACACCCTTCACCTCTTAGCCTGCTACACCCCCCCCTACAACACTGCAAATCCCTCACCCCAAACTTTGCTACACCTCACCTCACAACATCTGCTACCCCCTCACCTTACAACATTGCTACACCCCACCTCACAATATCTGTACACCCCTTTCACCTGATACTCTGCAATCCCCCCCTCACAACACTCACTCCTCACCTCACAACCCTGCTCACCCTCACCTCACAACATCTGCTACACCCTCCCCCTACAACTCTGCTACACCCTCACCTCAAAACATTGCTACACCCCACCCCCAAAACATGAAGCCACCGCCCCAGGAAGGACTTTCATCCCCAAAGCTATCCTTATAACAAAAACATCCGGGTTAGCTACCAGGTGACTTAAAAACATACTAAGGTAGGGTTTTGAATGAATGTTGCACATTTGACAGTGGTTCCTGGTACAAAAAGAAAGTAGATTTTTGAGCGTGGTTTTTGTAGACAAAGCAAGTGAGTTTTGAGCTGGTTCCTGTGTAGCACAAAGAACGTAGATTTTTTGAGCAGGGGTTTCCCTGTGTAGCAAAAGCAACTAATTTTTGAGCAGTGGTTCCTGTGTAGCACAAAGCAAGTGGGGTTTTGAGCAGTGGCCCCTGTTGCAAAAGCACGTAATTTTTTGAGAGGGTTACTGTGTAGCACAAGCAACGTAGAGTTTTGAGACTTTAAGCCTTTCGTGTCAAAAACTGGCAATGGGCGAGGAATTCACTGTGCACCCTGTAAGAGGGCTAGTAAACACACATGTACACATCTGTCATAAGGAGTAAGCCAGTGTACACCCTGTCAGTAACTGAGAAAGGTCCACATGTACCCCCGTGTCAGTGTGCGGGGTGGGGACATATGTACACACCCGTCAGGTGCTGAGTAAGCCCAATGTACCCCCTGTCAGTGTGCGAGAACCCACAGTACACACCTGTCGTGGGGGGTAACCCCACTGTAAATTGTCAGTGGGCTGGTAAGCCCATTTTTACCACCTGTCATTGGGCGGGGAAAACCCACATGTACATACCTGTCAGTGTCTGAGTAAGCCTACATGTCACCTCTGCAGTGTGCTATAAGCAGGCTTGTCACACCTGTCGTGTGTGGGTAAGCGATTAAAACCCCCTGTCAGGTGCTGATAAGCAGCTTGTACCCCCTGTCAGTGTGCGAGTAAGCAGACTTGTCCACACCTGTCAGTGTGTGATAAAAGACTTGTACACACCTGTCAGGGGGCTGAGTAAGGGGAACTTGCCACCTGTCGTTGATGAAAAAGCAGACTGACACCCCCTGCAGTGGGCTGATAAGCAGATTTTACGCCCTGTCTTTTGGGGAAGAAGCAATTTGTACCACTGTCGTGTGCTGGTAAGCAGCTTGTCACCCCTGTCAGTGGCTGAGTAAGCAACTTGTACCACCTGCGTTGATGAGTAAGCAGATTTGTACCACTGTCAGTGGGTGAGTAACGATTTTACGCACGTGGGTGAAAAGCGGCTTGTACACACCTGTCATTTGGCTGGTAAGCGGTTTGTAACACCTGTCGTGTGTGAGAACAGGCTTGTACACCCCGTCGGGGCTGAGTAAGCGGCTTGTCACCCCTGTCAGTGTGCTGAGTAAGCAGGCTTGTACACACCGTCAGTGGGCTGAGTAAGCAGCTTTCCCCTGGCAGTGTGCTGAGTAAGCGATTGTACACCCCTGGCAGTGTGCTGAGAAAGCGGCGTAACACCTGTCATGTGTGAGTAAGCGGCTTGTACACACTGCAGGTGCTGAGTAAGCAGGCTTGTACACACCTGGGTTGCTAATCACCCCCCACCTATCTCACATTTTAACATCACAAAGTGGGTTTCATTAAGGTTCACAGAACCGACATGTTGAAAAATTTAGACAATGTGAAACACTTTAGTATCTTTATTGAGGAAACGTTTCGCCCCCCAGTGCTTCACAGTCCTGTCATAGAGAATGATGAAGATAAAGGCTTTAGGGAATCAGTCCCTTATTATGCAGTCGATGCAGTCCCCCATCATCATTTTTTTCATACCGCTGTTAGAATGTTCATAGGGCCCAGGAAAACCATCACTATTAGTGTGTTTAAGGCCCAGGAAACCCCCCTATTTGTGCTTTTTTAGGCTTAGGACTTCACCCTTTTTATGGGTTTTTTTTGGCCCAGGACACAACCCCTTTAGTGTGTTTATAGGCCCAGGAACCATCATATTAGGGGTTTATAGGCCTATAAATCCTTCCACTCTTGTTCTTGATTCCTCTCTCCCCTCTCACTCTTTTTCTTTTACCCTCTCTCTTTTCTCACCCTTGTTCCCTTTATCCCTCTCTCCCCCCTCACTTTTGTTCCTTTTCTCCTATCCCTTTCCCTCACTTTTTCCCTTTACCCTCTCCCCCTCTCACTCTTGTTCCCTGATCCTCTCTCCCTCTGACTCTTTTTCCTTGATCCCTTTTTCCCTCTACTATTGTTCTCGATCCCCCCCTTCTCCCCTCTCGCTCTTTCCCCCGAAACCCTCTTCCCTTCATCTTCTTTTTATCCCTTTTCTCCCTTCACTCTTGTTCCTTTTCTTTTCCTCCCCTCTCCCTCAGTCCTTTATCCCTCTCCCCCTCTCATTTTTGTTTTTGATCCCCCTCTCCCCCCCCCCTCGTGTTCCCGATCCCCCTCCCCTTCTTCTTGTTCCCTTTATCCCTCTCTCCCCCCTTTAATTTGTTTCTGCCCTACCCCCCTCATTTTTTCTTGATCCCTTCCCCCTTCACTCTTTTTCCTTAACCCCCTCTCCCCTCTCATTTGTTCATTGATCCCTCTCTCCCCTCTCCTCTAGTTTTTGTCCCTCTCCCCCTCTCCTCTTGTTCATTGATCCCTCTCTCCCCCCTCACTCTGTTTTTTGATCCCCCCCCCCTCTCCTTTGTTCTTTTTCCCCCCTTTCCCTTCCTTAGTTTTTGATCCCTCTCCCCCCCCATTGTTATTGACCCTCTTCCCCCCTCATCTAGTTTCTTGTCCCTCCCCCCCTCACTCTTGTTTATTGATCCCTCTCTCCCTCTCCTCTTTATCTTGTCCCTTCTCCTCTTATTTTTTCTTGATCCCTCTCTTCCCCTCCTATAGATTTTTTGATCCCTCCCCCCCTCACTCTTTTCCCTTTACCCCCCTCCCCATCCTCTCGTTCCCTTTATCCCTCTCTCCCCTCTCACTCTTGTTTTTTTGATCCCTATCTCTCCTCTCACTCTTTTTCCTTTTCCCTCTCTCCCCACTCCTCTCGTTCCCGTCCTCTCTAACCCCCTCACTCTTGTTCCCTTTATCCCCTCTCTCCCCCCTTCACTCTTGTTCCTTGATTCCCTTTTTTTCCCCCCTCACTCTTGTTCTTTTATCCCCTTCCCTTCACCTTGTTCCTTGTTCCTGTCTCCCCTCTCTTTGTTTTTTTGATCCCCCTCTCCCCTTACTCTTTTTCCTTTATTCCCGTCTCCCCTCACTCTTGTTTCTTGATCCCTCTCTTCCTTCAAATCTTGTTTCCTTGATCCCTTTCCCTTCACTCTTTTTCCCTTTCTTCCCGTCTCCCCTCTCATTTGTTTTTGATCCCCCCTTCCTCTCACTTTTTTCCTTGATCCCCTCTCCCCCTCTCACTCTTGTTCCTGATGTTCTTCTTCTCAATTCCCTAACCCCTTTTTCTCGTTCTGTCTTTTCTCTTTGGGGCGCGGTGCTGGGGCCCCTGAGTGCTGGTTTTAGGATGCTGGTGCAGCTGGGGGTGCTGGTGACTGGGTGGTTGAGCTGAGTGCTGGTGCAGCGAGTGCTGGGGTTGCGCTGAGTGTGGTACCTGAGTGCTGGGTTTTCAGCAGTTTGTGTGGGCTGAGTGGGTGGTGCAATGATGCTGGTGCAGCTGAGTGTTTGGGGCACGGTGTTTGGTGCAGGAAAGGGTGGGGCGTGAGGGTGGTGTTGGTAGCATGGGGGGCAGGAGTCTGGTGCAGCGAGTGTTGGTGAGCTGAGGCTGGTGCAGCTGTGTGTGGTGTTTGCTGAGTGGTTCAGGGGTGTGGGGAGCTGGTGCTGGGTGCAGCTGGAAAATGCTGGTGAGCTGAGTGCTGTGCAAACTGATGCTGGTTGTGCTGTTTGCAGCTGAGTGCTGGGTTTCAGCTGAGTCTGGTGCCCCCCTGAGTGCTGGTCAGCTGGAGTGCTGGTGTTTGGTTTTTGAGCTGAAGGGTGGTGCGCTGGTGCTGGAAAGCTAGTGGGGGTTGGCTGGTCGTGCAGCTGAGTGCTGGTGCAGCTTGGTGCTTGGTTCAGCTGAGTGTGGTGCAGTGAGTGCTGGTGCAGCTTGAGTGCTGGTCACGAGTTTCTGGTTCGCTGGGGTGCTGTTGGTGAGCTTGGTCGTGGTCTGGGGGGTGCGCTGGTGGGTAAGGAGTGCTGGTCAGCTTTAGTGTGGTGCAGCTTGGTGCTTTTGGGGGTACGCTAGTGCTGTCGCAAGTGCTGGGGGGGAGCTGAGTGTGGTGCAGCTGAGTTTTTGAGTAAGTGGTGCGGTCAGCTGAGTGTGGTGGCGGTGGGGGGCACTGAGGGGGTGGTGCGCCTTTTGAGGGTTTTATGGTGCGCTGGTGTGGCAGCTGATGTGGGAGCTGGTGTGGTGCAGGCTGGGGGTGATGGTAAACTGAGTCTGGTCAGCTGAGTGTGGTGCAGTGAGTGCCCCCCTTTGGGTTGCGCTGAGTGCTGGTGCAGCTGAAGGGTGGTGCAGTGAGTTGTGGTGCAGCGATGCTGGGGGAGCTGAGTGTGGGGCAGCTGATGTGGTGCAGCTGGTTTTGGTACAAAACTGAGTGCGGTGCGCTGAGTGTGGTCAGCTGGGGGTGGGAGCTGAGTGTGGGCAGCTGAGTGTGGGTTTTTTGGGGCTGAGTGCTGGTTTTGTGAGGTTTGGGAGCTGAGTGCTGGGCGCTGGTGCTGGTGCAGCTGAGTGCTGGTGGGAGCTGAGTGTTGGTTTTAGCTGAGGTGGTGCAGCTGAGTGCTGGTGCAGCTGAGTGCTGGCACAGCTGCATGTTGGTGCAGCTGCGTGCTGGTGCAGCTGAGTGCTGGTACAGCTGAGTCCTGGTGCAGCTGCGTGCTGGTATATCTGAGTGCTGGTGCAGCTGCGTGCTGGTACAGCTGAGTACTGGTGCAGCTGCGTGCTGGTATATCTGAGTGCTGGTACAGCTGCGTGCTGGTACAGCTGCGTGCTGGTACAGCTGCGTGCTGGTATATCTGAGTGCTGGTACAGCTGCGTGCTGGTGCAGCTGCGTGCTGGCACAGCTGCATGTTGGTGCAGCTGCATGCTGGTGCAGCTGAGTGCTGGTGCAGCTGCGTGCTGGTGCAGCTGAGTGCTGGTATATCTGAGTGCTGGTGCAGCTGAGTGCTGGTGCAGCTGCGTGCTTGGTCAGCTGCATCTTACCGCTGCACCAATCTCTCTCCTGTCTCCCTGGATCACAGAGTCTTACTGGTATAACAGTTTTATTGTGTGTGTGTGTGTGTGTGTGTGTGTGTGTGTGTGTGTGTGTGTGTGTGTGTGTGTGTGTGTGTGTGTGTGTGTGTGTGTGTGTGTGTGTGTGTGTACTCACCTAGTTGAGGTTGCAGGGGTCGAGTCCAAGCTCCTGGCCCCGCCTCTTCACTGGTCGCTACTAGGTCACTCTCCCTGAACCGTGAGCTTTATCATACCTCTGCTTAAAGCTATGTATGGATCCTGCCTCCACTACATCGCTTCCCAAACTATTCCACTTCCTGACTACTCTGTGGCTGAAGAAATACTTCCTAACATCCCTGTGATTCATCTGTGTCTCCAACTTCCATCTGTGTCCCCTTGTTACTGTGTCCAATCTCTGGAACATTCTATCTTTGTCCACCTTGTCAATTCCTCTCAGTATTTTGTATGTCGTTATCATGTCCCCCCTATCTCTCCTGTCCTCCAGCGTCGTCAGGTCGATTTCCCTTAACCTCTTCTCATAGGACATACCCCTTAGCTCTGGGACTAGTCTTGTTGCAAACCTTTGCACTTCCTCTAGTTTCTTTACGTGCTTGGCTAGGTGTGGGTTCCAAACTGGTGCCGCATACTCCAATATGGGCCTAACGTACACGGTGTACAGGGTCCTGAACGACTTCTTATTAAGGTGTCGGAATGCTGTTGTGAGGTTTGCTAGGCGCCCATATGCAGCAGCATATGCGGTCTTCTTTGCCCTTCCCCAATCTTCATGACTTTGCACTTGGTGGGGTTGAACTCCAGGAGCCAACTGCTGGACCAGGTCTGCAGCCTGTTCAGATCCCTTTGTAGTTCTGCCTGGTCTTCGATCGAATGAATTCTTCTCATCAACTTCACGTCATCTGCAAACAGGGACACTTCGGAGTCTATTCCTTCCGTCATGTCGTTCACAAATACCAGAAGCAGCACTGGTCCTAGGAATGACCCCTGTGGGACCCCGCTGGTCACAGGTGCCCACTCTGACACCTCGCCACGTACCATGACTCGCTGCAGTCTTCCTGACAAGTATTCCCTGATCCATTGTAGTGCCTTCCCTGTTATCCCTGCTTGGTCCTCCAGTTTTTGCACTAATCTCTTGTGTGGAACTGTGTCAAACGCCTTCTTGCAGTCCAAGAAAATGCAATCCACCCAACCCTCTCTCTCTTGTCTTACTACTGTCACCCTGTCATAGAACTCCAGTAGGTTTGTGATACAGGATTTCCCGTCCCTGAAACCATGTTGACTGCTGGTGATGAGATCATTCCTTTCTAGGTGTTCCATCACTCTTCTGATAATTTTCTCCATGACTTTGCATACTATACATGTCAGTGACACTGGTCTGTAGTTTAATGCTTCATGTCTGTCTTCTTTTTGAAGATTGGGACTACATTTGCTGTCTTCAATGCCTCAGGCAATCTCCCTGTTGCGATAGATGTATTGAATATTGTTGTTAGAGGTACACATAGCGCCTCAGCTCCTTCTCTCAGGACCCATGGAGAGATGTTATCTGGCCCCATTGCCTTTGAGGTATCTAGCTCACTCAGAAGCCTCTTCACTTCTTCCTTGGTTGTGTACTGTGTTTAGCAGTTGGTGGTGTGCCCCACCTCTCCGTCTTTCTGGAGTCCCTTCTGTCTCCTCTGTGAACACTTCTTTGAATCTCTTGTTGAGTTCCTCACATACTTCGCGGTCATTTCTTGTTGTCTCTCCTCCTTCATTTTAAGATCACAGTGTAAGATCACAGTTTAAGATCACAATGTAATAGCGCTGTGTAAGATCAATGTGTAAGATCACAGTGTAAGATCACAGAGTAAGATCACAGTGTAAGATCACAGTGTAAGATCACAGTGTAAGATCACATTGTAAGATCACAGTGTAAGATCACAGTGTAAGATCACAGTGTAAGATCACAGTGTAAGATCACAGTGTAAGATCACAGTGTAAAATCACAGTGTAAGTTCACAGTGTAAGATCACAGTATAAGATCACAGTGCTAGATAACAGTGTAAGATCACAGTGTAAGATCACAGTGTAAGATCACAGTGTAAGATCACAGTGTAAGATCACGGTATAAGATCACAGTGCAAGATCACAGTGTAAGATCACACTGTAAGATCACAGTGTAAGATCACAGTGTAAGATCACAGTGTAAGATCACAGTGTAAGATCACAGTGTAAGATCACAGTGTAAGATCACAGTGTAAGATCACAGTGTAAGATCACAGCATAAGATCACAGTGCAAGATCACAGTGTAAGATCACAGTGTAAGATCACAGTGTAAGATCACAGTGTAAGATCACAGTGTAAGATCACAGTGTAAGATCACAGTGTAAGATCACAGTGTAAGATCACAGTGTAAGATCACAGTATAAGATCACAGTGCAAGATCACAGTGTAAGATCACAGTGCAAGATCACAGTGTAAGATCACAGTGTAAGATCACAGTGTAAGATCACAGTGTAAGATCACAGTGTAAGATCACAGTGTAAGATCACAGTGTAAGATCACAGTGTAAGATCACAGTATAAGATCACAGTGCAAGATCACAGTGTAAGATCACAGTGCAAGATCACAGTGTAAGATCACAGTGTAAGATCACAGTGTAAGATCACAGAGTAAGATCACAGTGTAAGATCACAGTGTAAGATCACAGTGTAAGATCACATTGTAAGATCACAGTGTAAGATCACAGTGTAAGATCACAGTGTAAGATCACAGTGTAAGATCACAGTGTAAGCTCACAGTGTAAAATCACAGTGTAAGTTCACAGTGTAAGATCACAGTATAAGATCACAGTGCTAGATAACAGTGTAAGATCACAGTGTAAGATCACAGTGTAAGATCACAGTGTAAGATCACAGTGTAAGATCACGGTATAAGATCACAGTGCAAGATCACAGTGTAAGATCACACTGTAAGATCACAGTGTAAGATCACAGTGTAAGATCACAGTGTAAGATCACAGTGTAAGATCACAGTGTAAGATCACAGTGTAAGATCACAGTGTAAGATCACAGTGTAAGATCACAGTGTAAGATCACAGCATAAGATCACAGTGCAAGATCACAGTGTAAGATCACAGTGTAAGATCACAGTGTAAGATCACAGTGTAAGATCACAGTGTAAGATCACAGTGTAAGATCACAGTGTAAGATCACAGTGTAAGATCACAGTATAAGATCACAGTGCAAGATCACAGTGTAAGATCACAGTGCAAGATCACAGTGTAAGATCACAGTGTAAGATCACAGTGTAAGATCACAGTGTAAGATCACAGTGTAAGATCACAGTGTAAGATCACAGTGTAAGATCACAGTGTAAGATCACAGTGTAAGATCACAGTGTAAGATCACAGTATAAGATCACAGTGCAAGATCACAGTGTAAGATCACAGTGCAAGATCACAGTGTAAGATCACAGTGTAAGATCACAGTGTAAGATCACAGTGTAAGATCACAGTGTAAGATCACAGTGTAAGATCACAGTATAAGATCACAGTGCAAGATCGCAGTGTAAGATCACAGTGCAAGATCACAGTGTAAGATCACAGTGTAAGATCACAGTGTAAGATCACAGTGTAAGATCACAGTGTAAGATCACAGTGTAAAATCACAGTGTAAGATCACAGTGTAAGATCACAGTGTAAGATCACAGTATAAGATCACAGTATAAGATCACAGTGTAAGATCACAGTGTAAGATCACAGTGTAAGATCAGAGTGTAAGATCAGAGTGTAAGATCATAGTGTAAGATCACAGTGTAAGATCACAGTGTAAGATCACAGTATAAGATCACAGTGTAAGATCACAGTGTAAGATCAGAGTGTAAGATCAGAGTGTAAGATCAGAGTGTAAGATCACAGTGTAAGATCACAGTGTAAGATCACAGTGTAAGATCACAGTGTAAGATCACAGTGTAAGATCACAGTGTAAGATCACAGTGTAAGATCACAGTGTAAGTTCACAGTGTAAGATCACAGTATAAGATCACAGTATAAGATCACAGTTTAAGATCACAGTGTAAGATCACAGTGTAAGATCAGAGTGTAAGATCAGAGTGTAAGATCACAGTGTAAGATCACAGTGTAAGATCACAGTGTAAGATCACAGTATAAGATCACAGTGTAAGATCACAGTGTAAGATCACAGTGTAAGATCAGAGTGTAAGATCACAGTGTAAGATCACAGTGTAAGCTCACAGTGTAAGATCACAGTGTAAGATCACAGTGTAAGATCACAGTGTAAGATCACAGTATAAGATCACAGTATAAGATCACAGTGTAAGATCACAGTGTAAGATCACAGTGTAAGATCACAGTGTAAGATCACAGTGTAAGATCACAGTGTAAGATCACAGTGTAAGATCACAGTGTAAGATCACAGTGTAAGATCACAGTGTAAGATCACTGTAAGATCACAGTGTAAGATCACAGTGTAAGATCACAGTGTAAGATTACAGTGTAAGATCACAGTGTAAGATCACAGTGTAAGATCACTGTAAGATCACAGTGTAAGATCACAGTGTAAGATCACAGTGTAAGATCACTGTAAGATCACAGTGTAAGATCACAGTGTAAGATCACAGTGTAAGATCACAGTATAAGATCACAGTATAAGATCACAGTGTAAGATCACAGTGTAAGATCACAGTGTAAGATCACAGTGTAAGATCACAGTGTAAGATCACAGTGTAAGATCACAGTGTAAGATCACAGTGTAAGATCACTGTAAGATCACAGTGTAAGATCACAGTGTAAGATCACAGTGTAAGATTACAGTGTAAGATCACAGTGTAAGATCACAGTGTAAGATCACTGTAAGATCACAGTGTAAGATCACAGTGTAAGATCACAGTGTAAGATCACAGTGTAAGATCACAGTGTAAGATCACAGTGTAAGATCAGTGTAAGATCACAGTGTAAGATCACAGTGTAAGATCACTCAACTGACTCTACATGTTAATCTTAAAACTGTTTACAATATCGCGTTTCAGTGCTGTCAGTCAAGGTTAACTTCAGTTACAGCTTTCACTCTCCGTAAAATTCACACCTGACAGTTGAGAAAGACTTCGTAGGCTGTTTATAGACGGTAGGTGATCACTGAGTGCTCGGTTATGTGTCTTCTGACATTGTTAAGGATGTGGTTGTCTTTATTTCAGCGAGATATCTCTCTGGGGTAAATATAGCCGGAGGGTCGGTGTGTGGAGTACTGGAAAGGCAGTTCAGTGACGCTTCCTACTTGTCTCTATCTTTCTGTCTCACACACACACACTGGCCTCTGTCCATCTCAGTGGCACTAAATGACACTAGAGGTCAGGTGTCGCCGGCATGTCGACTCATCTTTTGTATACGACAGCAGGAAACAGATGACAGGGTGTAACCTGATTCTCACCCCCATTATTCATGGCACCATCACCCACCATCTGTCGTGGTACGGGAGAGAAGACAACCTTACACACACACACACACACACACACACACACACACACACACACACAGGTTGAGGGAAATCGGACTGACGACACTGGAGGACAGAAGGGTCAGGGGAGGCATGATAACGACATACAAGATACTGCGGGGAATAGACAAGGTGGACAGAGATAGGATGTTTCAGAGAGGGGACACAGAAACAAGGGGTCACAACTGGAAGCTGAAGACTCAGACGAGTCACAGGGACGTTAGGAAGTATTTCTTCAGTCATAGAGTCGTCAGGAAGTGGAATAGCCTAGCAAGTGAAATAGTGGAGGCAGGAACCATACATAGTTTTAAGAAGATGTATGGCAAAGCTCAGGAAGCAGAGAGGGAGAGAACCTAGAAGATATCAGTGAAGAGGCGGGGCCAGGAGCTGAGTCTCGACCCCTGCAACCACAATTAGGTGAGTACACACACACACACACACACACACACACACACACACACACACGTCTGTCTCCCAATCTTCAAAAAGAAGACAGACATGAAGCATTAAACTACAGACCAGTGTCACTGAAATGTATAGTATGCAAAATCATGGAGAAGATTATCAGGAGAAGAGTGGTGGAACACCTAGAAAGGAATGATCTCATCAACAGCAGCCAACATGGTTTCAGGGACGGGAAATCCTGTGTCACAAACCTACTGGAGTTCTATGACATGGTGACAGCAGTAAGACAAGAGAGAGAGGGGGGTGGGTGGATTGCATTTTCTTGGACTGCAAGAAGGCGTTTGACACAGTTCCACACAAGAGATTGGTGCAAAAACTGGAGGACCAAGCAGGGATAACAGGGAAGGCACTACAATGGATCAGGGAATACTTGTCAGGAAGACAGCAGCGAGTCATGGTACGTGGCGAGGTGTCAGAGTGGGCACCTGTCACCAGCGGGGTCCGCAGGGGTCAGTCCTAGGACCAGTGCTGTTTTCTGGTATTTGTGAACGACATGACGGAAGGAATAGACTCTGAGGTGTCCCTGTTTGCAGATGACGTGAAGTTGATGAGAAGAATTCACTCGATCGAAGACCAGGCAGAACATACAAAGGGATCTGGACAGGCTGCAGACCTGGTCAAGCAATTGGCTCCTGGAGTTCAATCCCACCAAGTGCAAAGTCATGAAGATTGGGGAAGGGCAAAGAAGGCCGCAGACAGAGTACAGTCTAGGGGGTCAGAGACTACAAACCTCACTCAAGGAAAAAGATCTTGGGGTGAGTATAACACCAGGCACATCTCCTGAAGCGCACATCAACCAAATAACTGCTGCAGCATATGGGCGCCTAGCAAACCTCTGAACAGCCTTCGACATCTTAATAAGGAATCATTCAGGACCCTGTACACCGTGTACGTTGGCCCATATTGGAGTATGCGGCGCCAGTTTGGAACCCACACCTAGCCAAGCACGTGAAGAAACTAGAGAAAGTGCAAAGGTTTGCAACAAGACTAGTCCCAGAGCTAAGAGTATGTCCTACGAGGAGAGGTTAAGGGAAATCAACCTGACGACACTGGAGGACAGGAGAGATAGGGGGGACATGATAACGACATACAAAATACTGAGAGGAATTGACAAGGTGGACAAAGACAGGATGTTCCAGAGATTGGACACAGTAACAAGGGAACACAGTTGGAAGCTGAAGACACAGATGAATCACAGGGATGTTAGGAAGTATTTCTTCAGCCACAGAGTAGTCAGTAAGTGGAATAGTTTGGGAAGCGATGTAGTGAAGGCAGGATCCATACATAGCTTTAAGCAGAGGTATGATAAAGCTCACGGCTCAGGGAGAGTGACCTAGTAGCGATCAGTGAAGAGGCGGGGCCAGGAGCTCGGACTCGACCCCCGCAACCTCAACTAGGTGAGTACAACTAGGTGAGTACACACACACACACACACACATACACACACAGGAAGAGAGTGGTGGAGCACCTGGAACAAGGGTATAAAAGCCAACCAGCACGGATTTATGGAAGACAAATCCTGTGTCACGAAGCTACTGGAGTTTTATGATAAAGTAACAGAAGTGGGACACGAGAGAGAGGGGTGGGTTGATTGCATCTTCTTAAACTGCAAAAAGGCCTTCGACATAGTTCCTCACAGGAAATTGGTGCAGAAGCTAGAGGATCAGGGGCGTATAACCGGAAGAGCAACAACGAGTCATGGTACGTGATGAGGTATCACAGTGGGAGACAACAGCGAGTCATGGTACGTGATGAGGTATCACAGTGGGAGACAACAGCGAGTCGTGGTACGTGATGAGGTATAACAGTGGGCGCCTGTGACAAGCGGGGTCCCACAGGGGTCGGTCTAGGACCAGTGCTATTTCTGGGAATGTGAAGACATGATAGGGGGTTTTGTCTCAGAATTCCCCCTTTTCGCAAAAAAGTGAAGTTAATGAGGTGGGGACTTCAAAGGCCTGGCAGGCGGGGACCCCTGGTCCGCAACGGGCTTCTCAAATTTAAAAAAATCCCCCAAATGCAAACATGAAGAGGGGGGAAGGGCAAAGAAGCCCGCGGGACAGGAAAAAAGCGGGGGGCCCAAAACACAAACCTCGTAAAGGAGAAAGATTTGCGGGAGTATAACACCGAGCATGTCTGGAAGAAACCATAAACCCAGATAACTGCTGCAGATTGGGCGCCTGGAAAACCTGAGAATAGCACCGTCCTAGTAAGGAATCGTTCAAGACACTTTACACCGTGTACGTCGGGCCCCTACTGGGTATGCACCCCCCCAGTTTGGAACCCACCTGGTCAGCACGTCAAGAATTGGGAAAAAGTGCAAAGGTTTGGACAAGGTTATTCCTGGAAAGGGGAATGCCCCTTGAAAAAAGGTTAAGGGAAAATGGGGACTGACGACATGGAGGAAGGGGGGTTTGGGGAAAGACATGATAAAAAATTCCCAAAATACTGCAGGAAAGACAAGGTCGACAGAAAGGAGTTCTAGAGAGGGGAACGTAACAAGGGGTCAAAATTTAAAAGCTGAAGACCCAGATGAGTCCGGGGATGTTAGGGTATTTCTTCAGCCCATAAGTAGTCGGGAAGTGAATACCCTAGCAAGTGGGGAGTGGAGGCAGGAAAACAATACATCATTAAGATGATATGTAAGGCTCAGGGAGCTGATAGTGAAGAGGCGGGGCCGGGGATCTGAGTCTCGACCCCTGAAAACCACAATGGGTGAGTACAAGGGGTTTGAGTACACCAAGTGAGAAAAAACCTCCCGACAGTGAGCACTGAGAATGGAAGGGGGAAAGACATGAGAACACAAATCATAAAGTTATGAAATAACTTTGGTAGCAAAAAGGATCAAAAAGAAAACTGGGCTTTGAGGTTGATAAAGGGTAAGGGGGTGGGGGAAGAGAAGAGTGGGGAGCCCAAGTAAAAATGGGAGAAGTAGAACAAGATCATAGAAAGAGAAGAGGGAAAAAGAGAGGAAACGAGAGAGACAGAGAGAATGAAGAGGAAGCCAATGGTGGATATAGAGCACGACGACGAAAAAAGAATGACGGAGTGGATAAAATAAAGGAAAAAAGAATGAAACAAGGAAGTATAGATGGCATAAGATGTGAAGTTGATTATCATGAGAGGAATGGAGTAGACATGACGACTGATAATAGAGAGATAAGAAAAAATAAACAGGAGAAAATGGAGGTGATTTTTATTCCCCAGTGGGTCCCGTCTTTACAAAGTTTGGAGATCTTCAACCTATATAGCCCCTCTTCCAAAAATTAGAGACATTCTCGCTTTAGTCCCCCTTGTTCCGACCATGGAGCTGAACTCTTTTCCCGGGTGAGGGGCTGACCACCTTTTTCCAGACCCTGGAGCGAATCTTTCCCGGCTGAGGGACTGACCCAAACCCCTTGTTCCCGACCATGCAGCTAACTTTCCCCGGTGAGGGGCTGACCACCTTTTTCCCGCTGGGGTGAACTCTTCTCCAGGTGAGGGATGTCACCTTTTTCCCGACTCTGGAGCTGAATCTTTCCCCGGCTGAGGGGGTGACCATTGTTCCAGACTCTGGAGCGAACTCTTCTCCCGGCTGAGGGGCTGACCCCCTTGTTTAGGCTATGGAGCTGAATCTTTCCCGGTGAGGACTGCCACCTTGTTCCCGACCGGGGCTGAATCTTTTCCAACTGGGGGGGACGCCACCCTTTTTCCAGACCATGGAGCTAGACCTTTTTCCGGTGAGGAAAAACCCCCACCTGTTCCAGACCCTGGAGCTGAATCCTCTCCAGGCTGAGGGATGAACCCCCCTTTTTCCAACAATGGAGCTGTGCTCTTTTTTCCAGGCGAGGGATTTACCATCTGTTCCAGACCATGGAGCTGAACCTTCTCAAGGGAGAGGGGGTGACCCCCCTTTTTCCAACCATGGAGCTGAATTTTCCAGGTGAGGGGCTGACCACCTTGTTCCAGCCATGGAGCTCAACTCTTCTCCAGGGTGAGGGACTGACCACCCTTTTTTCCGCCATGGAGCGAGCCTTCTCCAGGCTGGGGACTGACCCCCTTGTTCCAGACCCTGGGGCTGAGCTCTTTCCCCGGCTGGGGCAGACCACCTTGTTCCAGACCATGGAGCTGAACTCTTCTCCAGGCTGAGAGACTGACCACCTTGTTCCAGACCATGGAGCTGAACTCTTCTCCAGGCTGAGGGACAGACCACCTTGTTCCAGACCATGGAGCTGAACTCTTCTCCAGGCTGAGGGACTGACCACCTTGTTCCAGACCATGGAGCTGAACTCTTCTCCAGGCTGAGGGACTGACCACCTTGTTCCAGACCATGGAGCTGAACTCTTCTCCAGGCTGAGGGACTGACCACCTTGTTCCAGACCATGGAGCTGAACTCTTCTCCTTGCAGAGGGACTGACCACCTTGTTCCAGACCATGGAGCTGAACTCTTCTCCAGGCTGAGGGACTGATCACCTCAAATACTTTATCTCCAAGGTAGACGGACTGATTACATCTTTATTTCACGAATACACTCGCTTCCTCTATATCTGACTGAAGAAACCTACTATGGAGATCAAACATTACAACAATAAACATACCCAGCTGTTGCACGTGTGTCTAATCATCAACTGGTCGGTGAGTTTTTTAAATGTTCAACAGAACTTAAAATCTCTCACTCCACAGACGCTACTTGACCTCTACCTAATTATTCTGATGAAAATCTAACAATTGTTGAAGACATCAATCTTCCAGAAGTTAAAATTATTTCCTTCAGGACCAAAGCTAGGCGCGATATAAGTCAATAGTTGGATGGTTCTCAGACTAGTTGTATGGCTCTCAGACTAGTTGTATGGCTCTCAGACTAGTTGTATGGTTCCCAGTCTAGTTGTATGGCTCTCAGACTAGTTGTATGGTTCTCAGACTAGTTGTATGGCTCCCAGTCTAGTTGTATGTCTCTCAGGCTAGTTGTATGGTTCTCAGACTAGTTGAATGGTTCTCAGACAAGTTGAATGGTTCTCAGACTAGTTGTATAGTTCTTAGACTAGTTGTATGGTTCTCAGACTAGTTGTATGGTTCCCAGTCTAGTTGTATGTCTCTTCAGGCTAGTTGTATGGTTCTCAGACTAGTTGAATGGTTCTCAGACAAGTTGAATGGTTCTCAGACTAGTTGTATAGTTCTTAGACTAGTTGTATGGTTCTCAGACTAGTTCTATGGCTCTCAGACTAGTTGCATGTTTCTGAGACTAGTTGTATGGTTCTCAGACTAGTTGTATGGTTCCCAGACTAGTTGAATGGTTCTCAGATTAGTTGTATGGTTCTCAGACTAGTATGGTTCTCAGACTAGTTGTATGGTTCTCAGACTAGTTGTATGGTTCTTAGACTAGTTGCATGGTTCTCAGACTAGTTGTATGGTTCTCAGACTAGTTGTATGGTTCTTAGACTAGTTGTATGGTTCTCAGACTAGTTGAATGGTTCTCAGACTAGTTGAATGGTTCTCAGACTAGCTGTATGGCTCTCAGACTAGTTGAATGGTTCTCAGACTAGTTGAATGGTTCTCAGATTAGTTTTATGGTTCTCAGACTAGTATGGCTCTCAGACTAGTTGTATGGTTCTCAAACTAGTTGTATGGTTCTCAGACTAGTTGTATGGTTCTTAGACTAGTTGTATGGTTCTCAGACTAGTTGAATGGTTCTCAGACTAGTTGAATGGTTCTCAGATTAGTTGTATGGTTCTCAGACTAGTATGGCTCTCAGACTAGTTGAATGGTTCTCAGACTAGTTGAATGGTTCTCAGATTAGTTGTATGGTTCTCAGACTAGTATGGCTCTCAGACTAGTTGTATGGTTCTCAAACTAGTTGTATGGTTCTCAGACTAGTTGTATGGTTCTTAGACTAGTTGTATGGTTCTCAGACTAGTTGTATGGTTCTTAGACTAGTCGTAAGGTTCTCAGACCAGTTGTATGGTTCCCAGACTAGTTGTATGGTTCTCAGACAAGTTGAATGGTTCTTAGACTAGTCGTAAGGTTCTCAGACTAGTTGTATGGTTCTCAGACTAGTTGTATGGTTCTTAGACTAGTCGTAAGGTTCTCAGACTAGTTGTATGGCTCTCAGACTAGTATGGTTCTCAGACTAGTTGTATGGTGCTCAGACTAGTTGAATGGTTCTCAGATTAGTTGAATGGTTCTCAGACTAGTTGTATGGTTCTCAGACTAGTTGAATGATTCTCAGATTAGTTGTATGGTTCTCAGACTAGTTGTATGGTTCCCAGACTAATTGTATGGTACTCAGACTAGTTTTATGGTACTCAGACTAGTTGTATGGTTCCCAGACTAGTTGTATGGTTCCCAGACTAGTTGTATGGTTCTCAGACTAGTATGGCTCCCAGACTAGTTGTATGGTTCTCAGACTAGTTGTATGGTTCCCAGACAAGTTGTATGGTACTCAGACTAGTTGTATGGTACTCAGACTAGCTGTATGGTACTCAGACTAGCTGTATGGTACTCAGACTAGTTGTATGGTACTCAGATAAGTTGTATGGTGCTCAGACTAGTTGTATGGTTTCCAGACTAGTTGTATGGTAATCAGACTAGTTGTATGGTACTCAGACTAGTTGCATGGTACTCAGACTAGTTGTATGGTACTCAGACTAGTTGTATGGTACTCAGACTAGTTGTATGATACTCAGACTAGTTGTGTGGTTCCCAGACTAGTTGTATGGTTCTCAGACTAGTTGTATGGTACTCAGACTAGTTATATGGTACTCAGACTAGTTGTATGATACTCAGACTAGTTGTGTGGTTCCCAGACTAGTTGTATGGTTCTCAGACTAGTTGTATGGTTCTCAGACTAGTTGTATTGTACTCAGACTAGTTTTATGGTACTCAGACTAGTTGTCTGGTTCTCAGACTAGTTGAACGGTTCTCAGACTAGTTGTATGGTACTCAGACTAGTTGTATGGTTCTCAGACTAGTTGTATGGTTCTCAGTCTAGTTGTATGGTTCTCAGACTAGTTGTATGGTTCTAAGTCTAGTTGAACGGTTCTCAGACTAGTTGTATGGTACTCAGACTAGATGTATGGTTCTCAGGCTAGTTGTATGGTCCTCAGCCTAGTTGAACGGTTCTCAGACTAGTTGTATGGTACCCAGACTAGTTGTATGGTTCTCAGACTAGTTGTATGGTACTCAGACTAGTTGTATGGTACTCAGACTAGTTGTATGATACTCAGACTAGTTGTATGGTACTCAGACTAGTTGTATGGTATTCAGACTAGTTGTATGGTACTTAGACTAGTTGTATGGTACTCGACTAGTTTGTATGGTACTCAGACTAGTTGTATGGTACTCATACTAGTTGTATGGTACTCAGTCTAGTTGTATGGTTCTCAGACTAGCTGATGATTCTCAGTCTAGTTGAACGGTTCTCAGACTAGTTGTATGGTACTCATACTAGTTGTATGGTACTCAGACTAGTTGTATGGTACTCAGACTAGTTGTATGGTTCTCAGTCTAGTTGAACGGTTCTCGGACTAGTTGTATGGTACTCATACTAGTTGTATGGTACTCAGACTAATTGTATGGTACTCAGACTAGTTGTATGGTACTCAGACTAATTGTATGGTTCTCAGACTAGTTGTAGGGCACTCAGACTAGTTGTATGGTACTCAGACTAGTTGTATGGTACTCAGACTAATTGTATGGTTCTCAGACTAGTTGTATGGCACTCAGACTAGTTGTATGGTACTCAGACTAGTTGTATGGTGTTCAGACTAGTTGTATGGTACTCAGACTAGGTGTATGGTACTTAGACTAGTTGTATGGTACTCATACTAGTTGTATGGTACTCAGACTAGTTGTATGGTACTCAGACTAGTTGTATGGTACTCAGGCTAGTTGTATGGTACTCAGGCTAGTTGTATGGTACTCAGACTAGTTGTATGGTACTCAGACTAGTTGTATGGTACTCAGACTAGTTGTATGGTTCTCAGACTATTTTGAATGGTACTCAGACTAGTTGTATGGTACTCAGACTAGTTGTATGGTACTCAGACTAGTTGTATGGTACTCAGACTAGTTGTATGGTACTCAGACTAGTTGTATGGCACTCAGACTAGTTGTATGGTTCTCAGACTAGTTGTATGGTTCTCAGACTAGTTGTATGGTACTCAGACTAGTTGTATGGTACTCAGACTAGTTGTATGGTACTCAGACTAGTTGTATGGTTCTCAGACTAGTTGTATGGTTCTCAGACTAGTTGTATGGCACTCAGACTAGTTGTATGGTACTCAGACTAGTTGTATGGTACTCAGACTAATTGTATGGTACTCAGACTAGTTGCATGGTTCTCAGACTAGTTGTATGGTTCTCAGACTAGTTGTATGGTACTCAGACTAGTTGTATGGTACTCAGACTAGTTGTATGGTACTCAGACTAGTTGTATGGTACTCAGACTAATTGTATGGTTCTCAAACTAGTTGTATGGCACTCAGACTAGTTGTATGGTACTCAGACTAGTTGCATGGTACTCAGACTAGTTGTATGGTACTCAGACTAGTTGTATGGTACTCAGACTAGTTGTATGATACTCAGACTAGTTGTGTGGTTCCCAGACTAGTTGTATGGTTCTCAGACTAGTTGTATGGTACTCAGACTAGTTATATGGTACTCAGACTAGTTGTATGATACTCAGACTAGTTGTGTGGTTCCCAGACTAGTTGTATGGTTCTCAGACTAGTTGTATGGTTCTCAGACTAGTTGTATTGTACTCAGACTAGTTTTATGGTACTCAGACTAGTTGTCTGGTTCTCAGACTAGTTGAACGGTTCTCAGACTATTTTGTATGGTACTCAGACTAGTTGTATGGTTCTCAGACTAGTTGTATGGTTCTCAGTCTAGTTGTATGGTTCTCAGACTAGCTGTATGGTTCTAAGTCTAGTTGAACGGTTCTCAGACTAGTTGTATGGTACTCAGACTAGATGTATGGTTCTCAGGCTAGTTGTATGGTCCTCAGCCTAGTTGAACGGTTCTCAGACTAGTTGTATGGTACCCAGACTAGTTGTATGGTTCTCAGACTAGTTGTATGGTACTCAGACTAGTTGTATGGTACTCAGACTAGTTGTATGATACTCAGACTAGTTGTATGGTACTCAGACTAGTTGTATGGTATTCAGACTAGTTGTATGGTACTTAGACTAGTTGTATGGTACTCAGACTAGTTGTATGGTACTCAGACTAGTTGTATGGTACCCATACTAGTTGTATGGTACTCAGTCTAGTTGTATGGTTCTCAGACTAGCTGTATGATTCTCAGTCTAGTTGAACGGTTCTCAGACTAGTTGTATGGTACTCATACTAGTTGTATGGTACTCAGACTAGTTGTATGGTACTCAGACTAGTTGTATGGTTCTCAGTCTAGTTGAACGGTTCTCGAACTAGTTGTATGGTACTCATACTAGTTGTATGGTACTCAGACTAATTGTATGGTACTCAGACTAGTTGTATGGTACTCAGACTAATTGTATGGTTCTCAGACTAGTTGTATGGCACTCAGACTAGTTGTATGGTACTCAGACTAGTTGTATGGTACTCAGACTAATTGTATGGTTCTCAGACTAGTTGTATGGCACTCAGACTAGTTGTATGGTACTCAGACTAGTTGTATGGTGTTCAGACTAGTTGTATGGTACTCAGACTAGGTGTATGGTACTTAGACTAGTTGTATGGTACTCATACTAGTTGTATGGTACTCAGACTAGTTGTATGGTACTCAGACTAGTTGTATGGTACTCAGGCTAGTTGTATGGTACTCAGGCTAGTTGTATGGTACTCAGACTAGTTGTATGGTACTCAGACTAGTTGTATGGTACTCAGACTAGTTGTATGGTTCTCAGACTAGTTGAATGGTACTCAGACTAGTTGTATGGTACTCAGACTAGTTGTATGGTACTCAGACTAGTTGTATGGTACTCAGACTAGTTGTATGGTACTCAGACTAGTTGTATGGCACTCAGACTAGTTGTATGGTTCTCAGACTAGTTGTATGGTTCTCAGACTAGTTGTATGGTACTCAGACTAGTTGTATGGTACTCAGACTAGTTGTATGGTACTCAGACTAGTTGTATGGTTCTCAGACTATTTTGTATGGTTCTCAGACTAGTTGTATGGCACTCAGACTAGTTGTATGGTACTCAGACTTAGTTGTATGGTACTCAGACTAATTGTATGGTACTCAGACTAGTTGCATGGTTCTCAGACTAGTTGTATGGTTCTCAGACTAGTTGTATGGTACTCAGACTAGTTGTATGGTACTCAGACTAGTTGTATGGTACTCAGACTAGTTGTATGGTACTCAGACTAATTGTATGGTTCTCAAACTAGTTGTATGGCACTCAGACTAGTTGTATGGTACTCAGACTAGTTGTATGGTGCTCAGGCTAGTTGTATGGTACTCAGACTAGGTGTATGGTACTTAGACTAGTTGTATGGTACTCATACTAGTTGTATGGTACTCAGACTAGTTGTATGGTACTCAGACTAGGTGTATGGTACTTAGACTAGTTGTATGGTACTCAGAACTAGTTGTATGGTACTCAGGCTAGTTGTATGGTACTCAGGCTAGTTGTATGGTTCTCAGACTAGTTGTATGGTTCTCAGACTAGTTGTATGGTACTCAGACTAGTTGTATAGTACTCAGACTAGTTGTATGGTACTCAGGCTAGTTGTATGGTACTCAGACTAGTTGTACGGTTCTCAGACTAGTTGTATGGTACTCAGACTAGTTGTATGGTACTCAGACTAGTTATATGGTACTCAGACTAGTTGTATGGTACTCAGACTAGTTGTAGGGTTTACTCAGACTAGTTGTATGGTACTCAGACTAGTTGTATGGTTCTCAGACTAGTTGTATGGTTCTCAGACTAGTTGTATGGTACTCAGACTAGTTGTATGGTACTCAGACTAGTTGTATGGTACTCAGACTAGTTGTATGGTACTCAGACTAGTTGTACGGTTCTCAGACTAGTTGTATGGTACTCAGACTAGTTGTATGGTACTCAGACTAGTTGTATGGTACTCAGACTAGTTGTATGGTACTCAGATAGTTGTATGGTACTCAGACTAGTTGTATGGTACTCAGACTAGTTGTATGGTTCTCAGACTAGTTGTATGGTACTCAGACTAGTTGTATGGTACTCAGATAGTTGTATGGTAATCAGACTGTTGTATGGTTCTCAACTAGTTGTATGGTACTCAGACTAGTTTGTATGGTACTCAGACTAGTTGTATGGTTCTCAGACTAGTTGTATGGTACTCAGACTAGTTGTATGGTACTCAGATTAGTTGTATGGTACTCAGATAGTTGTATGGTACTCAGACTAGTTGTATGGTTCTCAGACTAGTTGTATGGTACTCAGACTAGTTGTATGGTGCTCAGACTAGTTGTATGGTTCTCAGACTAGTTGTATGGTACTCAGACTAGTTGTATGGTACTCAGACTAGTTGTATGGTTCTCAGACTAGTTGTATGGTACTCAGACTAGTTGTATGGTACTCAGACTAGTTGTATGGTTCTCAGACTAGTTGTATGGTACTCAGACTAGTTGTATGGTACTCAGATAGTTGTATGGTACTCAGACTAGTTGTATGGTTCTCAGACTAGTTGTATGGTACTCAGACTAGTTGTATGGTACTCAGACTAGTTGTATGGTTTCTCAGACTAGTTGTATGGTACTCAGACTAGTTGTATGGTACTCAGACTAGTTGTATGGTTCTCAGACTAGTTGTATGGTACTCAGACTAGTTGTATGGTACTCAGACTAGTTGTATGGTTCTCAGACTAGTTGTATGGTACTCAGACTAGTTGTATGGTACTCAGACTAGTTGTATGGTACTCAGACTAGTTGTATGGTACTCAGACTTGTTGTATGGTACTCAGACTAGTTGTATGGTTCTCAGACTAGTTGTATGGTACTCAGACTAGTTGTATGGTACTCAGACTAGTTGTATGGTTCTCAGACTAGTTGTATGGTACTCAGACTAGTTGTATGGTACTCAGACTAGTTGTATGGTACTCAGACTAGTTGTATGGTACTCAGACTAGTTGTATGGTACTCAGACTAGTTGTATGGTTCTCAGACTAGTTGTATGGTACTTAGACTAGTTGTATGGTACTCAGACTAGTTGTATGGTTCTCAGACTAGTTGTATGGTACTCAGACTAGTTGTATGGTACTCAGACTAGTCTGAGTGATACCAAAGATAGCACAGAGCTGTGATGAACTGTAGCTCTGGGTTACAGGTATGTCATGTATGTCATGTATGTCATGTATGTCATGTATGTCATGTATGTCATGTATGTCATGTATGGCAGGTGTCACGGGTTTAGGTCGTGTAGGCCTGACTTTTTTTTTAATTCTCTGCAGTAACTGGAGAATGTATCTTCTGCTCGGCTTGAAACTTTTAGTGTTGATATTATCCTGCGGAAGTTTTCTTGTGATAATTTTATTAATCAAATTTGTTTCTGGAAATAGTGGGAAACATTATCTCTGTTTAGAGATAAGTCACAGTGTTTGACTTTGTTTAATTATGTTAAGTTAAATTAACTTAAAGTTGTCTTATGTGTTTATAACATTTGTGTTTCCTCCAGAATATTCCCAAACATTTCTAACTTATGTATATTAAGTTTAAATAAAACTTGCTTAAGTTATGTATATTAAGTTTAAATAAAACTTGCTTAAGTTATGTATATTAAGTTTAAATAAAACTTGCTTAAGTTATGTATATTAAGTTTAAATAAAACTTGCTTAAGTTATGTATATTAAGTTTAAATAAAACTTGCTTGCTGTATTTACCTTCTTAAACGCTGGTTAGTCTTACCTGGATAAACTTTGGATTTATTTTGGTCTGTGTTGGTCCAAGTTTGGTCTGTGTTGGTCACAAGTTTGGTCTGTGTTGGTCCAAGTTTGGTCTGTGTTGGTCACAAGTTTGGTCTGTGTTGGTCCAAGTTTGGTCTGTGTTGGTCCCAAGTTTGGTCTGTGTTGGTCACAAGTTTGGTCTGTGTTGGTCCCAAGTTTGGTCTGTGTTAATCACAAGTTTGGTCTGTGTTGGTCCCAAGTTTGGTCTGTGTTAATCACAAGTTTGGTCTGTGTTGGTCCAAGTTTGGTCTGTGTTGGTCCAAGTTTGGTCTGTGTTGGTCCAAGTTTGGTCTGTGTTGGTCCAAGTTTGGTCTGTGTTGGTCCAAGTTTGGTCTGTGTTGGTCCAAGTTTGGTCTGTGTTGGTCCAAGTTTGGTCTGTGTTAATCACAAGTTTGGTCTGTGTTGGTCCAAGTTTGGTCTGTGTTGGTCCAAGTTTGGTCTGTGTGGTCCAAGTTTGGTCTGTGTTGGTCCAAGTTTGGTCGGGTTGGTCCAAGTTTGGTCTGTGTTGGTCCAAGTTTGGTCTGTGTTGGTCCAAGTTTGGTCTGTGTTGGTCACAAGTTTGGTCTGTGTTGGTCCCAAGTTTGGTCTGTGTTAATCACAAGTTTGGTCTGTGTTGGTCCCAAGTTTGGTCTGTGTTAATCACAAGTTTGGTCTGTGTTGGTCCAAGTTTGGTCTGTGTTGGTCCAAGTTTGGTCTGTGTTGGTCACAAGTTTGGTCTGTGTTGGTCCCAAGTTTGGTCTGTGTTAATCACAAGTTTGGTCTGTGTTGGTCACAAGTTTGGTCTGTGTTGGTCCAAGTTTGGTCTGTGTTGGTCCAAGTTTGGTCTGTGTTGGTCCCAAGTTTGGTCTGTGTTAATCACAAGTTTGGTCTGTGTTGGTCACAAGTTTGGTCTGTGTTGGTCCCAAGTTTGGTCTGTGTTAATCACAAGTTTGGTCTGTGTTGGTCCCAAGTTTGGTCTGTGTTAATCACAAGTTTGGTCTGTGTTGGTCACAAGTTTGGTCTGTGTTGGTCACAAGTTTGGTCTGTGTTGGTCCAAGTTTGGTCTGTGTTGGTCCCAAGTTTGGTCTGTGTTGGTCCAAGTTTGGTCTGTGTTGGTCACAAGTTTGGTCTGTGTTGGTCCAAGTTTGGTCTGTGTTGGTCACAAGTTTGGTCCGTGTTGGTCACAAGTTTGGTCTGTGTTGGTCCCAAGTTTGGTCTGTGTTGGTCCCAAGTTTGGTCTGTGTTGGTCCCAAGTTTGGTCTGTGTTGGTCCCAAGTTTGGTCTGTGTTGGTCCCAAGTTTGGTCTGTGTTGGTCACAAGTTTGGTCTGTGTTGGTCCCAAGTTTGGTCTGTGTTGGTCACAAGTTTGGTCTGTGTTGGTCACAAGTTTGGTCCGTGTTGGTCACAAGTTTGGTCTGTGTTGGTCACAAGTTTGGTCCGTGTTGGTCACAAGTTTGGTCTGTGTTGGTCACAAGTTTGGTCTGTGTTGGTCACAAGTTTGGTCTGTGTTGGTCACAAGTTTGGTCTGTGTTGGTCACAAGTTTGGTCTGTGTTGGTCACAAGTTTGGTCCGTGTTGGTCACAAGTTTGGTCTGTGTTGGTCACAAGTTTGGTCTGTGTTGGTCACAAGTTTGGTCCGTGTTGGTCACAATCTGCAGTTTTGGAAAATGGGAGAAAATTAAATACTGCTTTTAATGCTATGATTTCTTAGTGTCGCATCTGATTAACTTCTTCAACTCTTCCATGATGATAACTTGACAGTGCAGAGTCTGATCGGCTTCAAACTTAATGTGCTTGTGTGCTTTAGGATATTGGTCTTTTCTCTCTCTTTGAAAGGTAATGTCCTAGTTTACCATTTTTATTAACGAAATTGAGACATTAGTTTTTATATGATGACTTGTGTTTGTATCTAACGTTCCATTCAGACATTCAACACGAGTTCATTGTCTAGTTATGCCGCACTCCGCACTATTCCAGTCGCCTGTCTTGAGGCACGGGGGGTGAGGTTATACAATACGGGAATACTTTCATTTGATCATTAAGGTACAGTGGGCTGGGGTTATACAATACGTGGATACCTTCCTCTGATCAGTGAGGTACAGTGGGCTGGGGTTATACAATACGTGGATACCTTCCTCTGATCAGTGAGGTACAGTGGGCTGGGGTTATACAATACGTGGATACCTTCCTCTGATCAGTGAGGTACAGTGGGCTGGGGTTATACAATACGTGGATACCTTCTTCCTCTGATCAGTGAGGTACAGTGGGCTGGAGTTATACAATACGTGAATACCTTCCTCTGATCAGTGAGGTACAGTGGGCTGGGGTTATACAATACGTGGATACCTTCTTCTTCTGATCAGTGAGGTACAGTGGGCTGGGGTTATACAATACGTGGATACCTTCCTCTGATCAGTGAGGTACAGTGGGCTGGGGGTTATACAATACGTGGATACCTTCCTCTGATCAGTGAGGTACAGTGGGCTGGGGTTATACAATACGTGGATACCTTCTCTGATCAGTGAGGTACAATGGGCTGGGGTTATACAATACGTGGATACCTTCCTCTGATCAGTGAGGTACATGTGGGCTGGGGTTATACAATACGTGGATACCTTCCTCTGATCAGTGAGGTACAGTGGGCTGGGTTATACAATACGTGGATACCTTCCTCTGATCAGTGAGGTACAGTGGGCTGGGGTTATACAATACGTGGATACCTTCCTCTGATCAGTGAGGTACAGTGGGCTGGGGTTATACAATACGTGGATACCTTCCTCTGATCAGTGAGGTACAGTGGGCTGGGGTTATTTCAATACGTGGATACCTTCCTCTGATCAGTGAGGTACAGTGGGCTGGGGTTATACAATACGTGGATACCTTCCTCTGATCAGTGAGGTACAGTGGGCTGGGGTTATACAATACGTGGATACCTTCATTGGAAACCACTAACATACAAGTAGTAATGTTTGGGTTGAGTGATGACAGAGAATCAAAGAGGAAGGCAGAAGGTCCAAAGAAGAAAAATACAAATACAAGATGGCTGTGATGGGAAGCAAAAAGCAACCCCAGTTAAATCTGTAGCTTTTTAAGTGAACAATGATGAACAGCAGCGGAGGTAATTGTAAATTCCGTCCACACTGAGAGAAATATATAACTTAGTAAGGTACAGAAAATTCAATCCGAGGGAACCGGCAAGTTCATCTTGGTCTGTGTGAAAGAGGATCTCGCAGGGGAAGAATGATACGTAGAATAAAAGAGGCATGGGAGAAGGAGAATACAGCAGAAGAGGGAAGGAATCGGAGAGAGAGGCTGTCTTCTTCCAGTGACTCGACTGGGAAAGGTGGTCAGGAAGGCTGTGAACTGTCACGGAGACGACTCCTTCACTGTCTTCAGAAGAAAAAGAGTAGGTGTGTACATACTAAATAATGAGAGAAAAATGTCGGGGGTTTAATTTTTCCCAGGGGTGGGGTTTTAAAAAATAAAAAAAAATCCCCTTAAAAAAGTGGAAAAGGTACAGTGGCTGGGTAAAAATCCCCGAACTTCCCTTGAAAAACCCGGTTACAGTGGGTGGGGTTCCCCCCTCCGTGGTCCCTCCCGGGTCCGTGGTCCGTGTGCTTTTTCCCCGTGTCCCCTGTGTGGGTCGTGGGTGGGGGGTTTTTCTCGGGTACCCTGGCCCTCTGTTCCGGGGCGGTTAAAGGTTATACAAAATCAAAAAGGAAAAAACCCCAAAAAGGGAAAAAACCCAAAACAAAGGTTTAAACAATAAAAACCCCCAATTTTTAAACCGGGTTTAAACAATAAAACAAGGTTTAAAATTACCTCCAACCAAAGGTTATTATACTTAAAAAGGTACAAAAATCAACCGGGGTACACAAACACTACAAAAAGGGTTTTCTCCAAAAAAAGGTAAAATAAAAAAAAGGAAAAAAAAATCAAAAAAGGAAAAAATAAAAAGGTTTTTCCCCTTCCAAAAAAGGACTCAACAATTCCAAAAGGTTTACTTCTCAAAAAGGGTTCTCCACCTCAAAAAAAAAAGGGTTTATAAACAACTAAAAAAGGAAAATCCCCAACACATTTAAAACAAACCCAAAATACAACCAAGGTTTAAATTAAACACGGACAAAACCCCACTACAAAAAAGGACAAAATCCTCTTAAACACAGGTTTTAACAAAATAAACCGGTTCCTCCTCCAAACCGGTTCTCCCAACTCCAAGGTTCTCTTCCTCTCCCAAAGGTCTCCCCTCCCCCTACCCGGTTCTACCCCCTCCCGTTATCCTCCTTCCCGGTTACTCTTTCCACTAAAACCATCAAAAAAGGGGTTACTACAAACACTACAACACAAGGTTATTTCACACTTCAACACAAGGTTACTACAACACATAAAACCAAGGTTACTAAAAACAAAATACAACAAAAGGGTTTACTACACAACTACAACACAAAGGTTACTAAACACACAAAACCCAAGGATAAAAAAAAAAACCAAGGTTAAACACTCTCAACAAAAGGTTATCTATTCAAACGGGTTTCCCACACAAAAAATTTTTAAAATTTAAAACCGTCCTCCCCAACACGGGTTATACCCTCAACCATACCAAAAGGTTCTAAAACTAAAACCACTAAAACCAATTTTTCATCCCTAAACAATTTTCCTCCAAAAAAAAAAGGGACTACACCTCAAACCCAAGGTTATAAAAACCCCAAACTCCCGGTTTTTAAAAACCCCCCAAACCAAGGGAACTAACCTTACAAACGGTTTCCAAATCAAAATACAAACGGTTCAAATTTCCCAAACCTTTTCTACAACACACAAAAAAAGGTTACTCAACACACTACAACACAAGGTTATACAACACACTACAACCAAGGTTTACCACCTACAACACGGTTACTCCCCCAACCCCAACCCAAAAAGGTTACTACACCCCTTTACAACACAAGGTTATCAACACTAAACAAAAGGTTACTACCACCTACAACAAAAGGTTACTAAAACACTTACAACAAAGGTTACTACATCACCTCAACAAAAGGTTACTATCACACTAAACCCCACAAAAAGGTTTTACTAAAAACACACTACAACAAAAGGGTTTACTAAAACCTACAACACAAGGTTATACACACACTAAAACACAAGGTTACTACAACACACACAACACAAGGTTACTACAACAATACAACAAAGGTTTACTCACACCTACAACAAAAGGTTCTACAACACACTACAACAAAATTTTATACATCACCTACAACAAAAGGTTACTACAACACTACAAAAAAGGGTTACTACATCACCTACAACACAAGGTTATACAACACCCCCCAAAAACAACAAAAGGGTTCTACATCAAAAAATAAAAAACAAAAAAAGGTTACTACACACCTACAACCAAGGTTACTACAAACATACAAACAAGGTTACTACAACAACTACAAACCAAGGTTTTCATCACCTACAAAAAATTTTACTACAACACACTACAACAAAAGGTTACTCAAACACTACAACACAAGGTTCTACAACACACTCAACAAAAGGGTTACTACACCCTCAACAACAAAAGGTTTTACACAACACACTACAACAAAAGGTTACTACAACACCTACAACAAAAGGGTTTACACAAAACACACAACCAAATTACTACACAACTACAAACCAAAAAGGTTATACTCACATACAACACAAGGTTATACAACCACTACAACACAAGGTTACTAAAACCACTAAAAACAAAAGGTTCTACACACCAAACACAAGGTTATACAAACATACAACACAATTTAAAACTATTTACAAAAACTAAAAAAAACAAAAGGGGTTACTCACACCTAAACAAAAGGGTTACTACATCACACACCAACAAAAAAGGTTTTACTACAAAAAACAACAAACAAAAGGTTACTACCCCTAAAAACAAGGTTACTAAAACACACTAAAAACAAAAGGTTATTTCAACACACTACAACACAAGGTTACTCCCAACCTACAACACGGGTTACTACAACCACTACAACACAGGTATTACACACATACAACAAAAGGTTATACAACCCACACAACAAAAGGTTACTACATCACCTACAAAAAAGGTTACTACAACACACTACAACACAAGGTTACTACAACACCTAACAAAGGGGTTACTAAAACACAACAACAAAAGGTTTATCCCAAAAACCTACAAAACAAGGTTACTCAACAACTAAAAACCAAAAGGTTCCCAAAAACAACAAACAAAAGGGTTACACATCCCATACAACAAAAGGGTTTACAACTCACACTAAAACAAAGGTACTACAAACACTACAACACAAGGGGTTTCTAAACACCCCTAAACAAAAGGGTTTACTACTCCCCAAAACACACAAGGGTTTACACAACACACTACAACACAAGTTACTACAAACATTCAACAAAAGGTTAACACCACTACAACAAAGGTTACTACATCACACTAAAAACACAAGGTTACCAACACACTAAACAAAGGGTTACTACAACACACTACAAACTAAGTTAGTTACCCCTCAATAAAAGTGGAATTTACATAAACTTATTTTAAAACAGTAAAACTTAAACAAATTGTATTTTTAAAAATTAAATTTAAAGAAGATTTTGTGAAGTATCTAATTTCATCGAGGGATTTAAGTACTAAGTTATCAGTGTGATGCAGATCTAAGTTTTCGTATGGTGAGTGAGTGTCATTTTATGGGTAGGCGCCCTCAGAGGGTTGGGTAGAGAAGGGAAAGGTAGCTCCAGTTCTTGGATCAAAACCCCTCACCATAATAAGGTATCCTGTCTTTCAAACCCACTTGTTTGGTATATTCTGTAATTAGTTACCCCTTGAAGTTTACCCCAGAAATTTAACCCCCCTGAGGGATACCTCTATTTTTCCCAAGGATACTTTTTAGTAATCCCAAAGGTTCCCTCCCCCCAGGGATTTTTAGGAAGATATAAGGCAGCAGCAGATAAGGCCACAGTTGAAGGCGCAGCGGGTTTTTAAAAGGAGCAAGGTATGAAGGCAGCGCAGGTAGAAGGCGAGGCGGTATAAGGCAAGCAGCGGGATGAGGCCCAAGGGTAAAAGGCGGGCAGCAGGAGAAGGAAGCCAGGTTGAGGCGCAAAGGTTAAAGGCCAGCAGGATGAAGGCAAGCAGAGGTATGAAGGCTGGGGGAAAAGCGGTATGAAGGCAGAGCGGTATGAAGCAGCGCAGGTTTAAAAGGAAAGAGGCAGGTTGAAGGCAGAGCAGGTAGAA
>NC_069405.1:76807399-76977537 GCF_026875155.1 Cherax quadricarinatus
CTGTTAGCATAAAATACCATCATATGTATTGTTTCTTCTGACATTTTTCCTATTCATCTTGTTTTTACACAATTCTGAAATTATCATTACCCAGAGTTACTCCATGACAGTTATTATTAAGATTCTTAATATCTAGAGCATAAGTTCAATATATCCATATTCAATTATTAATCATTTCAAAACCTCCATACCTCTAACTAATCCTAGTTTAAGTCCCTAAAGAAACCCCCTCAACTGAGGTTAGAAGAAAAACCACACCTGCCCTGGATAAGTGAAACCCCATCCCTGGGAAATACAGGTCATTTCGGCCATAGAACGTTGTCCCAGTAGTCAGATGAATGGTACTGCCGCATTATCCTTACAGTGTTTATCAGCCAACAAATAATTACCAATTGCTCTGGACAAACATCATTACCAACACCTCTTCTTGGCCAAAATGACACATATACAGGCGCCCCCCCTCTTTCCTAGATCATGTTATAGCTGTCCTGAACTTTCTAATAATATCCTCACTTCTACGCTTTGCCTACATCATTGTCCTCCAGCACTGAGGCAAATAATAGGATTGATCCCATTACCGATTTCATGTATGTTGTCAAGCCGGCTAACAATTGGTCCTCCATCCCAGCCGCAGGAAGCAACCCTTTGTCGATCCTGTAATCCTGTCCTTCAAGCAGAATGACTATCCATGTATCTAACCTGGCTTTCCCCAACAACAAACAATATTCTTACCTTCCTTGTTGTCGTTCGTCGTGACGATCCCAGTAGTAGACTCACATTCGTCGGGTAGCACCGAGGAATTGCGTTGGAGGTTTCCACGGGAGTTTGCCACAGCAGTCTCTTTCTTCTTCAGTCGTTTACTGGCTTCCATTCGTCTTCTTGATCGTCAACTTCGTCGTCCCCTGCTGTCCAACCACTGACCACGATCCCTCTGACCTGAGGGGACTCGAAAACAGGAGGACTACTACGAATCATCTTGTTTTCGCTCGGGTCAATCGCCGTATCTCCATCTTCGCTGCCCTCAATTCTTCCTTAAGTTGCTGGTAAAGTTGCTCGAATGGAGGGCATCTTGGTCCACTCCGGGAGCATAACAAGACACTTCTACACAGAGGTTAAGTACAGGTCAGCCACTCAAAGTACAGGTCACACTCAAGAGCACAACAATACAGGTCTTCACTGAGCTAAGTACACGTCACCACTGAGCTAAGTACACGTCACCACCCAAGCTAAGTACACGTCACCACCATGCTGGGAAGTCAGCACTCAGGTACCATGCTGGGATGCTAGCACTCAGGTACCATGCTGGGATGTCAGCACTCAGATGCCACGATAGAAATAAATGGTATAAAATACCGACACAATGGAAATATAAACACATATGCAGTATAATGTGATCCTTTATTGACAACGTTTCGCCCACACAGTGGGCTCTTTCAAGTCACAAACAGATCTACCTGGGGTGGAAGGTACGTGAGTATTTATAGTCGGGTTCAGAATGCTGGGTCAGGTGGAGAATGCTGCATCTGATGATCTACCGAGTGGGGGTTATAGGTCTAAAATCTTGTGGGGTTAGGGCTTGGGGAAAAAAAAAAGAGAGATTGGATAAAGTATAGTGTAGGTAGACCTTCTGCAGTGTTCCTCCGTTCTTACGTTCTTATGTGGGATAGCGATGAAGAAGTTTCTTGGCAAGTGGTTCAGCTATGTTATAGAAGCCATTGTTCTGGTTGAAGTTGTTGGACATAGAGATAAGCGATGATTCCAGGATTCTTCGGTATTGAGTGTTGTCTTCTCTGGCGACAAGTCTTGAGTTTCTGTAGTTAATTAAATGGTGATAAATTAGACCACATGTGATCACTCTTGGGTATGAGGACGAGATGGTAATGGTGATTGACGACAATGAGATGTGGAAAAAGACACTTATGTACAGTTCAGGACATTTATTAAAGGAAACGTTTCGCCACACAGTGGCTTCATCAGTCCATACAAAGGAGAAACTTGAAGAACAGGAATAGAATGAGGAAATCAGTCCCTCAACCTTGAGTCGATGTGGTCAGTCCATCAATCTTGAATAGAATGCGGCATATGTGCGGAGTAGCTCAGCTTAGATAGAAACCGTAGGCAGGAGACGGTGCAGCAGACGTATGGTGCTGTTTCGTAACTTTGTCCAAATGTGGAAGTAAGGTCGTGCCAGGTGTTAGGCGAGCGAGGAGTCGCCAGAGTAGATGAAGTGGTTCTCTGAACCATCGATGGCTGTGTAGTAGGTACTTTGAGGTGAATGAGAGAAAGGACACTCACGAGGCTCTACTGACTACAAGCACTCCACAGTGCTCCTACTGGACTACAAGACCACAGCTGCTCTAGTGAGCGCAAGACATTCATTTTCTCTACTGAATAAATGACACGTGCTCTAGGGAGCACAAGGACCAGTGCTCTACTGACTACAAGAACACAAAGCTCTAGTGATTACAGACAACTTCACGTGCTCTAGTGTGAGCACAAGACACTACAGTGCTTTAGTGACCATAAAGACACAGACACACTCACGTGCTTACTGACTACAAGACACAATGCTTCTAGTGAGCACAAAGATATTCACACATTAAGACACATTTAATAGTGCTTAATGATCTGCGAGACTCACTCGGAAACACATGCTCACAGACACGGAGACAAGGCAATTATGAAACACTACATGACACAGACACGAGCAGAAATCCAACAGAGACACTCACAGTGGTTTTAGCAGACACTCACAGGCGTTGGTGCTCACAAGACAGCTTTAAAATAAAAAACCATTTAAATGAATCCGACTTTTTGACTCTGGTAAACAGAGATTAATGACGAACCTACTTAACGAAACCGTCTAAAAGCAAACAGTTGCGTCACAGGTTAACGAACCATTTGGAAAACAGTACAGCGGCGCCGGGAACACAGACAGCAGGTCGTCCCAGGTAACGACACTGTGGAACAGTGACAGCGGCGCCGGACATACACAGGACTGGTTCGTGACGTTACATGAGGGGCAGGTGTGTGAAGTGTTAGGTAGCCAGCCTTCATTTATGTAGCTACTCACATTGTGTCAGTCTCATATGTGTATCGACAAACACATAAACTACGTGAAAATTATATGGTGGTAACGTGTAATGACCCGCCTTTTATGTTTCCTCCTTATTACCTTTACGAATGCATAATGAATTAGACAACATGTGCAACAGCTCTAATTATCTTATTATGTAGACGTTTGTTGTAACAGTGGCTTTATCAGTTACAATACAAGACATAATCTGAAGAATTACAGCGACACGATTGCAAACAAACCATACCACCACGCGACGGTCTGGAGTTTTGAGACTCTGATCGCGGGTTCTATCCCCACCCGTGGTATGGTCTGAATAAATTGTAATAAAAAAGATGAGAGGTAATCAGTCCCTCAGCTTGAGGGACGGATTGGTGAAACGTCTACAAATAAAGATGAACCATTCATCTACAAATAAAGATACACAGATGTTGCACATGTGTCTAATTCTTCAGCTTGTGGGTATTTTAGACCATTTATGTACAACTTACGAATCATGTTTGAGATAACACAATAAATAATGTAAATGGAATGGTGACACAAACTGTCAGAAGAGAACATTTCGACACACATTTGCACTTCACGACATATTTGAGTTGTTTCATGAATTCTATGATTCATGAAGCAACTCTGAGCGAAACGTTTCCTTTAATAAATGTTCTGAAGTGTGTGATAAATGGTTTCGAAAACCGACAACTTGAAGATTGAGACACTTATGCAACATATGGGAATCTTTATTGAGGGAAACATTTCGGCCACACCAGTGGCTTATCAGTCCGTAACAAGCAGGAAGATGTAAGGAGAGGAGTGAGTTTGAGGAATCAGTCATTCGCCTGGAGTCGATGAGTTCAGTCCATCAATCTTGTAGAATGTACAACATAGGGCCGTAGACGTGGCTTATACTGTAGTCAGGTGAGTGGAAGCAGGAGGAGGCGGGACCACAGTGGAACCATCCACTAGAGTAAGAAGCAGGAGGAGGCGGGACCACAGTGGAACCATCCACTAGAGTAAGTAGCAGGAGGAGGCGGGACCACAGTGGAACCATCCACTAGAGTAAGTAGCAGGAGGAGGCGGGATCACAGTGGAACCATCCACTAGAGTAAGTAGCAGGAGGAGGCGGGACCACAGTGGAACCATCCACTAGAATAAGTAGCAGGAGGAGGCGGGATCACAGTGGAACCATCACTTAGAGTAAGTAGCAGGAGGATGGCGGGGATCACAGTGGAACCATTCCATAGAGTAGTAGCAGGAGGAGGCGGGACCCACAGTGGAACCATCACTAGAATAAGTAGCAGGCGAGAGGCTGGGACACAGTGGAACATTCCACTAGAGTAAGTAGCAGGAGGAGGCGGGATACAGTCGGAAACCATCCACTAGGAGTAAGTTAGGCAGGAGGAGGCGGGATCACAGTGGAACCATCACTAGTGTAAAGTAGGCAGGAGGGGGGGATCACAGTGGAACCATCCACTAGAGTAAGTAGCAGGAGGAGGCGGGATCACAGTGGAACCATCCACTAGAGTAAGTAGCTGGAGGAGGCGAGGATCACAGTGGAACAATCCACTAGTGTAAGTAGCAGGAGGAGGCGGGATCACAGTGGAACCATCCACTAGAGTAAGTAGCAGGAGGAGGAGGGACCACAGTTGGAACCATCCAACTAAGAGTAAGTAGCAGGGAGGAGGCGGGACCACCGTGGACCATCCATAGAGTAAGCTAGCAGGAGGAGGCGGGATCAACCAGTGGAACATCCACTAGGGAATAAGTAGCAGGAGGGGAGGCGGGCGTGGATCACAGTGGAACCATCACTAGAGTAAGTAGCAGGAGGAGGGGGTTCACAGTGGAACCTCCACTACGTGTAAGTGCAGGAGGAAGGAGGCGGGATCAAGTGGAAACATCACTAGTGTAAGTAGCAGGATTAGGCCGGGATGATCACAGTGGAACCATCCATAGAGTAAGTAGCAGGAGGAGGCGGGATCACAGTGGAACCATCCACTAGAGTAAGTAGCAGGAGGAGGCGGGATCACAGTGGAACCATCCACTAGAGTAAGCAGCAGCAGGAGGCGGGATTACAGTGGAACCATCCACTAGACGAAGTAAGCAGGAGGATGGCGGCGATCACAGTGGAACCAATCCACTAGAGTAAGCAGCAGGAGGAGGCGGGATTACAGTGGAACCATCCACCATCAACCTAGAGAAGAGTTCAGCTTCATGGTCTGGAACAAGAAGGTCAGTCCCTCAGCCTGGAGAAGAGTTCAGCTCCATAGTCTGGAACAAGAAGGTCAGTCCCTCAGCCTGGAGAAGAATTCAGCTTTATGGTCTGGAACAAGGTGGTCAGTCCCTCAGCCTGGAGAAGAGCTCAGCTCCATGGTCTGGAACAAGGTGGTCAGTCCCTCTGCAAGGAGAAAGAGTTCTGCTCCTTGGTCTGGAACAAGGTGGTCAGTCCCTCGCCCTGGAGAAGAGTTCAGCTCCATGATCTGGAACTAGGTGGTCAGTCCCTCAGCCTGGAGAAGAGTTCAGCTCCATGGTCTGGAACAATGTGAAGCTGAAGCATGAATTGAGGCTTTAATACTGTGGAAGGTGAGGTGGAACATCTGGAAGATGGTGTAAAGATCAACTATGATATGGGGGGCCTTGGATGACACTGGAAGAAAATCAGAAATCCAGATTGTAATATTACACAGACTTTGCAAGCATTTGGACAAATGCGATCATGGGCGTAATAGCCATAAAATACGGCTAAAGAAATAACTGGGAAACTGGGGAGATGGATCTTCAACTTCTAACAAATCGAACACCAAGAAATAGCGGTCAACAGAGTTAAATCGGAAAGGCTGCCAATAGTGAAGAGCTTTGTTCCACAAGGCACAGTACTCGCCCCATCTCATTCATTCATCCTCAAGCAGCATAGCAGAAGTATACATCCGCATCAGTGTGTAATTCATCTTTGCGGGATGAGTAGCCCTAGAATCTGCATGAGGCTTGTCGATCTGCTGAGGGACGCGGTTTAACCTCAAGAAGATATAACAAAGTTTTCCAGAGGGCAACGGTAAACAATATGTTGTTCAATGTAGGACAAATTCCAACTACTCCGTTATGGAAAAGGGAGGAGGATAATAATCTAGAACAGTGTATTACTACAGACTTGGCCATACAATAGAGCGGAAAAAAATAATGTAATGGGACCTGGGAGTAGTAATGTCTGATGATCTCACTTTCAAGGATCACAGTGTCACGATCGCACGTGCAAAGAAAATAATGGGCTGGATGTTAGGTAAGACACATATGCAACAGTTAGGTATCTTTATTATGAAACGTTTCGCCTACACTGTAGGCTTCTTCGTCAAGTACAGAAAGTTGATAGAAGCAGAAGATACTTGAAGACGATGTAATCAGTCCATCACCCTTAAAGTTTTGAGGTGGTCAGTCCTCAGTCTGGAGAAAGGCATTGTTCCTTTCAACATTGAGTTCTTACCTTCCTAATGGCCTACGTCTCACCTCCTGGAGCTATAAAGCTCATCCTGTCACTTTTCTCATATTGTTTCATACTATGAACAATGCTCTTCTCCAGATGAGGGGACCTGACCACCTCAAAAACTTTAAGGCGTGAGGATGGGCTGATTAATCGTCTTTCAGTATTTCTGCTTCTATCACTTTTCTGTACTTGAACTGAAGAAGCCTACAGTGTAGGCGAAACGTTTCATATTAAAGATACTAACTGTTGCATATGTGTCATACCTAACTACCTGTCGTATTTTTTAATACCATTTTATGTTCCATCTGTCAGACACTGCAACACAAGGGTGATCTTGGTATACAGACCTGCAATCAACTTCGACAACTTCCACTAGTGAGGGTGGTGGGTTCTGGGTTTTTGAGAGGGATCGATAACCTAATTTCAACATCTGAATTTCCTTACCTCTCCTAGTGGCTTGTCTCACCTTCCTAGCGGCGCTATAAAAGACTCCATCCTGTCACTTCTTCTCCATATTGTTTCGTATACTATGGATACATGCGTCTTCTCCGAAGCCTTGAAGGGACACTGACCACCTCAAAAACTTTAAGGGTATGGGACTGATTACATCGTCTTCAAGTATCTTCTGCTTCTATCAACTTGGCTGTACTTGCTGAAGAAGGAAGGCCTACTGTGTAGGCGACGGTTCATAATAAAGATACCTAAACTGTTGCATATGCTGTCTTACTAACAACCTGTCGGTCTTTTATACCATTTTTAATGTTTCAATCTGTCAGACCCACTGCAACACAGGGTTATCTTGGTAAAGACTGCATTCAACTTCGACAACTTCCAATAGTGAGAGGGCTGGGTTTTTGAGAGGGACCTAACCTTTCAACATCTGAGTTTTACCTCTCCTAGTGGCCTACGTCTCACCTTCCTGGCGCTATAAGAAGCTCCATCCTGTCACTTCTCTCCATATTGTTTCAATTACTATGGAAACAATGCTCCTTCTCTCCAGATGAAGGGACTGACCACCTCAAAACTTTAAGGGTGATGGACTGTTACATCGTCTTCAGTATCTTTGCTTCTATCAAAATTTTTCTGTACTTGATGAAGAAAGCCTATCTGTGTAGGCGAAAAAACGTTTCATAATAAGATACCTAACTTGTTGCATATGTGTTTACACTACAACAACCTGTCGGTATTTTATACCATTTTAATTGTTCAATCGGTCAGTTCTGCAACACAAAGTGGTATGCTTGGTTCAGACCTAGCAATCAACTTCGACAACTTCCGCTAGTGAGGGGGGCTGGGTTGAGAGGGACCTAATCCTTTTCAACATCTGAGTTCTTACCTCTCCTATGCCTGGTTACCAGACTGATTCATGAAGAGCACTTTTGCTGGTTATACCCAGAGCGTTAACTTCAACGTGACACCATGTTCATCATTAACCAGTGTTGCATGGAAGGTACCTGCTTTTTAACAGTCTTACATGAAGGCATATACTAGGTTACCACAAGTGTTATTATGAACAGGGTACTACCGCTTTTCGCTTTAACAGGTGTTACATGAAAGTACCTTCTGGTTACAAGAGTGTTACATGAAGGCACCTGCAGATTACCAGAGTTACACGAAGGCACCTGCTGGTTACCAGTGTTACATGAAGGTACCTGCTCGTTAACAGTGTTACTTGAAAGCACGTACTGGTTACCAGTGTTACATGAAGGTAACTGCTGGTAACCAGAGTGTTACATGAAGGTACCTGCTGGTTACCATTGTAACATGAAGGTACCTGCTGGTTACCTGAGTGTAACATGAAGGTACCTGCTGGTTACCAGAGTGTTACATGAAGGTACCTGCTGGCTACCAGAGTGTTACATGAAGGTACTTGCTGCGTTGTACCTAGAGTGTTACGTGAAGGGTACCTGTCGTAGTTACCAGAGTGTTACGATGTAAGGTACCTTTAGTTACCAGAGGTTCATGAAGGTACCTTCTAGTACCAGAGTGTTACATGAAGGTACCTTCTAGTTACCAGAGTGTTACATGAAGGTACCTTCTAGTTACCAGAGTGTTACGTGAAGGTACCTTCTAGTTACCAGAGTGTTACATGAAGGTACCTTCTAGTTACCAGAGTGTTACATGAAGGTACCTTCTAGTTACCAGAGTGTTACATGAAGGCACCTGCTAGTTACCAGTGTTATATGAAGGTACCTGCTGGTTACCAGTGTTACGTGAAGGCACTTGCTGGTTACCAGTGTTACATGAAGGCACTTGCTGGTTACCAGTGTTACATGAAGGCACTTGCTGGTTACCAGTGTTACATGAAGGCACTTGCTGGTTACCAGTGTTACATGAAGGCACCTGCTGGTTACCAGTGTTATATGAAGGTACCTGCTGGTTACCAGTGTTACGTGAAGGCACCTACTGGTTACCATTGTTACATGGAAGGTAACCTGTTGGTACTCATGGTGTTACATAAAGGTACTGCTGGTTACCAGTGTTCATGATGGTCACCTGCGGCTACAGTGTTATTTGAAGGAACCTGCGCAGTACCAGTGTTACGTGAAGGCGACTCTGCTTGCAGTACAGTGTTACAATGAAGGTACCTGTTGGTTTACAGAGTGTACATAAGCGGTACTGCTGGTTAGCAGAGTTGTTACATGAAAAGGTATCGCTGGTTACCGGAGTGTTAGTGGAATGTACCTGCTGGTGCCAGTGTTACTTGAAGGTACCTGTGTACTGGTTACCAATTTGATGTTAAAAGGACGGTACTGCTGCTACCAGAGTGTTATATGAAAAAGTACCTTCTGGTTACCAGTGTTACATGAAGTACCTGCCGTGAGGCTACCAGTGTATTTCATGAGGGCATCTTCTGGTTACTCAGAGTTCGTTAATAAAGTTACGTGTGTGATGTGAGTACCAGAAGTGTACGCATGTGTCAAGGTACCTGCTGGTTACCCAGCCACCGCCCGCGTAACACCTGACAACGGCCCTCCGCTGGTTGTAGAGTGTTACATGAGGGTACCTGCTAGTTACCAGTGTTACCTGCTGGTTACCAGTGTTATAGTAAGGTACCTGCTGGTTACCAGAGTGCTATGTGAGGATACCTGCTGGTTACTACAGTGTTACAATAAGGCACTTGCTGGTTACCAGTGTTACATGAAGGCACTTGCTGGTTACTACAGTGTTACAATAAGGGGGGGGGGGGTGGGGGGGGTGGGCACTTTCTTGTTACCAGTGTTACATTAAGGCACTTGCTGGTTACCAGTAGTTACAATATTCACAATCTTTTACCCTTTTACATGTACGTCAACATTCAGGTTACCATTGTAACAAGAAGTCACTTGCTGTTACCAGTGTTACAATAATTTTTTGTTTTTTTGTTTTCCCTTGGGGGGAGCCGGGGGGGTGGCACATGCTGGTTACAGTGTTACATGAAGGCACTTGCTGGTTACCAGTGTTACATGAAGGCACTTGCTGGTTACCAGTGTTACATGAAGGCACTTGCTGGTTACCAGTGTTACATGAAGGCACTTTCTGGTTACCACAAGTGGTTACATGAAGGGCACTTGATGGTACCAGTGTTACATGAAGACATCTTGCTGGTTACCAGTGTTACATGAAGGCACTTGCTCGTTAACCTGTGTTACATGAAGGCCACTCTCCTGGTTACCAGTGTTACATGAAGGCACTTGCTGGTTACAGTGTTACTGAAGGCACTTTGCTGGTTACCAGTGTTACTCATGAAGGTACCATGCTTGGTTACCAGTGTTACATGATCTTGCACTTGCTGGTTGCAGTGTTATCATGAAGTACTGCTGAGTTACCATGTTACATGGAAGGCACTTGCTGGTCCAGTGTTACTGAAAGGCACTTGCTGGTTACCAGTTGATACATGAAGGTACCTCTGGTTACAGTGTACATGCAGGTACCTGCTGCGTTTCCAGTGTGTACATTGAAGGTACTTGCTGGTTACAGTGTTCAGTGGAAGGCCCTTGCTGGTTATCCAGTGTTACATGAAGGCACTTGCTGGTTAAAAAAACCATTGTTACATGAAGGTACTTGCTGGTACCAGTGGTTACATGAAGGTTACCTGCTGGTTACCAGTGTTACATGAAGGTACCTGCTGGTTACCAGTGTTACATGAAGGCACTTGCTGGTTGCCAGTGTTACATGAAGGTACCTGCTGGTTACCAGTGTTACATGAAGGCACTTGCTGGTTACCAGTGTTACATGAAGGCACTTGCTGGTTACCAGTGTTACATGAAGGCACTTGCTGGTTACCAGTGTTACATGAAGCACTTGTTGAGTTACCAAGTGTTACAGAAGGCACTTGCTGGTTACTAGTGTTACATGAAGGCACCTCTGGTTACAGTGTTTTACGTGAAGGCACTTGCTGGTTTACCAGTGTTACAGAAGGCACTTGTGGTTACCAGTGTTTTACTGAGGCACTTGTGGTTACAAGTGTTACATGAAGCACTTGCTGGTTACCAGTGTTAACATGAAGGTTACCTGCTGGTTACCAGTGTTACAATGAAGGGCACTTGCTGGTACCAGTGTTACATGAGAAGGCACTTTTGCTGTTTACCAGTGTTTACATGAAGGTACCTGCTGGTTACCAGTGTTACATGAAGGCACTTGCTGGTTACCAGTGTTACATGAAGGCACTTGCTGGTTACCAGTGTTACATGAAAGGGTACCTGCTGGATCCGTGCTACATGAAAGGCACTTGCTGGTTGACAGTGTTACCGAAGGCACCTCCTGGTTACCAGTGTTACATGAAGGCACCTCCTGGTTACCAGTGTTACATGAAGGTACCTGCTGGTTACCAGTGTTACATGAAGGCACCTCCTGGTTACCAGTGTTACAGGAAGGCACCTCCTGGTTACAGTGTTACAGGGAAGGTACCTGCTGGTACCAGTTGTTACATGAAGGCAATTGCTGGGTTACCAGTGATTAACATGAAGGCAACTTGCTGCGTTACATGTTACAGAAGGCACGTGCGGGTTGCCAGTGATACATGAAGGTACCTGCTGGTTACCAGTGTTACATGAAGGCACTTGCTGGTTACCAGTGTTACATGAAGGTACCTCCTGGTTACCAGTGTTACATGAAGGCACTTGCTGGTTACCAGTGTTACATGAAGGCACTTGTGGTTACCAGTGTACTGGAAAGGTACGCCTGGCTGGTTACCAGTGTTACATGAAGGCACTTGCTGGTTACCAGTGTTACATGAAGGTACCTGCTGGTTACCAGTGTTACATGAAGGCACTTGCTGTTTACCAGTGTTACATGAAGGCACTTGCTGGTTACCAGTGTTACATGAAGGCACTTGCTGGTTACCAGTGTTACATGAAGGTACCTGCTGGTTGCCAGTGTTACATGAAGGCACTTGCTGGTTACCAGTGTTACATGAAGGTACCTGCTGGTTGCCAGTGTTACATGAAGGCACTTGCTGGTTACCAGTGTTACATGAAGGCACTTGCTGGTTACCAGTGTTACATGAAGGCACTTGCTGGTTACCGTGTTACTGAGGCACTTGCTGGTTGCCAGTGTGTACATGAAAGTTACTTGCATTAACCCCATATTACACATGAATTCACCTCCATTTTACCAGTATCCTTAAGGTACCTGCTGGTGCCATTGTTACATGAAGTCACTTTCTTTTACCCCTATTTCATATAAAAAATATTCCTTCCTTCTCCAATATTAACCCCATATTAACCATACATTCTCATCCAATCATTAAACCTTTACCCAATAATTCACTTGTTGTTACCATCATAGACATACGTTACACTCTTGTACCCCCCTATATATACAATGAAATTACCCCACAGTTCCCCTACCGTTACCTCGCTGGTTCACATTGCGTTTATTGTATACCCTTAAGTCCTTTCTTTTTAACCATTGTTACATGATGCACAAGCAGGTTACCAGTGTTACCATGAATTCCACTCACTCTCGCCCGGCGCTCGCTATAACATAGTCCTCCACACTCGAAGGCAACTTGCTAGTTACCCCAGTAATCCGCCCCCCTCACTCCGCAAATGGCACCCCCTTGTATTCCACCAGTGTTTACATGCAAGGACACTTGCCTGGTTACCCCAGTTTTACAACTCGACGGATATAAGCGCCCTCTCCCGCGTTTCCATCACCGCTGCTCTCAACCTATCTCGTGTGTGGCACTTTGCTGTTTACCAGTGTTACATGAAGGCACCTCTGGACAACCAGTGTTACATGAGGCATTGCTGGATTACGCCAGTGTTACATGAAGGCATTCTGGTTACCTGTGTGTGTGATAGAGGTGGGTATCCCTGCTGGTTACCAGTGTTTAAGTGTGTTGGTGTGGGTGTGGTGTGTGTGTTGTGTGATAGTGATTTAGTGTATAGAGTAGCACACTTTGTGTGTGTGTGTCCGTGTGTTACATTGAAAGGTTATACCTGCTGGATACCAGTGTTACATGAGGCACTTGCTGGTCGCAGTGTTACATGAAGGCAATTGCTGGCGTTACTCCAGTTGTTACATGAAGTACCTCTGGTTAACGCAGTGTTACAATGAAGGGGGTACCGTGGCTGGTTACCAGGCTAGATTAGAGGCACCTTGCTGGTTACCCAGTGTTAATGAAGGCACTTGCTGGTTACCAGTGTTACATGAAGGCACTTGCTGGTTACCAGTGTTACATGAAGGCAATTGCTGGTTACCAGTGTTACATGAAGGTACCTGCTGGTTACTAGTGTTACATGAAGGTAACCTGCTGGTACAGTATTACATGAAGGCACTTTCTGGGTGTGCCAGAGAGTTAGCATGAAGGTACCATGCTGGTTACAGTGTTACATGAAGGCACTTGCTGGTTACCAGTGTTACATGAAGGCACCTGCTGGTTACCAGTGTTACATGAAGGCACTTGCTGGTTACCAGATGTTAAGCATGAAGGCCACCTCCTGGTTACCAGTGTTCACATGAAAGGGCACTTGCGCTACGTTCCGTGTTACATGAAGGCACTTGCTGGTTACCAGTGTTACATGAAGGCACTTGCTGGTTACCAGTGTTACATGAAGGCACTTGCTGGTTACCAGTGTTACATGAAGGTACCTGCTGGTTACCAGTGTTACATGAAGGCACTTGGCTGGTACCAGATGTTACAATGAAGGCCAACTTGCTGTAGGTTTACCAGTTTGTTACATGAAGGTACCTTGCGTGTAACCAGTTGTTACATGATAGGCCACTTGCTGGTGTACCAGTGTTACATGAAAGGCAGACTTGCTGGGTTTACCGTGTTACATGAAGGTACCTGCTGGTTACCAGTGTTACATGAAGGCACTTGCTGGTTGCCAGTGTTACACGAAGGCACCTCCTGGTTACCAGTGTTACATGAAGGCACCTCCTGGTTTCCAGTGTTACATGAAGGTTCCTGCTGGTTACCAGTGTTACATGAAGGCACCTCCTGGTTACCAGTGTTACATGAAGGCACCTCCTGGTTACCAGTGTTACATGAAGGTACCTGCTGGTTACCAGTGTTACATGAAGGCACTTGCTGGTTACCAGTGTTACATGAAGGCACTTGCTGGTTACCAGTGTTACATGAAGGCACTTGTTGGTTGCCAGTGTTACATGAAGGTACCTGCTGGTTACCAGTGTTACATGAGGCACAGGTTTGCTGTTACCAGTGTTACATTGAAGGTACCTCTGGTTACCAGTGTTTACATGAAGGCATAGCTGGTTACCCAGTGTTAATGTAGGATACCGTGCTGGTTACCAGTGGTTACATGAAGGCACTTGTTTTTTACCAGTGTTACATGAAGGCACTTGCTGGTTACCAGTGTTACATGAAGGTACCTGCTGGTTACCAGTGTTACATGAAGGCACTTGCTGGTTACCAGTGTTACATGAAGGTACCTGCTGGTTACCAGTGTTACATGAAGGCACTTGCTGGTTACCAGTGTTACATGAAGGCACTTGCTGGTTACCAGTGTTACATGAGGCACTTGTGAGATTTACCAGTTGTTACTATGAAGGCACTTGCTGGTTACCAGTGTTTACAGAATGCCACTTGCTGGTACAGTGTTACATGAAGGCACTTGCTGGTTACTACAGTGTTACATGAAGGCACTTGCTGGTTACCAGTGTTACATGAAGGCACTTGCTGGTTACCAGTGTTACATGAAGGCACTTGCTGGTTACCAGTGTTACATGAAGGCACTTGCTGGTTACCAGTGTTACATGAAGGCACTTGCTGGTTACCAGTGTTACATGAAGGCACTTGCTGGTTACCAGTGTTACATGAAGGCACTTGCTGGTTACCAGTGTTACATGAAGGTACCTGCTGGTTACCAGTGTTACATGAAGGCACTTGCTGGTTGCCAGTGTTACATGAAGGTACCTGCTGGTTACCAGTGTTACATGAAGGCACTTGCTGGTTGCCAATGTTACATGAAGTTACTTGCTGGTGCCAGTGGTTCATTGAAAGGACTTGCTGGTTTACCATGTGTTCATAAAGGCACTTGATGGTTACGTGATTACATGAAGGCACTTGCGGTTACAGGGTTACATGAAAGGCACTTGCTGGTTACCAGTGATTACATGAAGGCACTTGCTGTGTTACAGTTGTATACATGGAAGGCAGCTTGCTGGTTGCAGTGATGCATTGAAGGCACTTGTGTGCCAGTGTTACATGAAGGTACTTGCTGGTTGCCGGTGTTACATGAAGCACTTTGCTGGTTACAGGGTTACATGAAGGTACCTGCTGGGTTACCAGTGTACATGAAGGCACTTGCTGGTTGCCAGTGTTTTTTACATGAAAGGCACTTGCTGGTTACCAGTTTACATGAAGGCCACTTGCTGGTTTACCAGTGTTACATGAAGGCACTTGCTTGGTTGCCAGTGTTACATGAGGCAATTGCTGGTTGCCAGGTTACATGAAGGCACTTGGGCTGGTTGCCAGTGTTTAACATGAAGGCCTTGCTGGTTGCTGTGTTACATGAAGGCATTTGGTTGGTTGCCAGTTGTTACATGAAGGCACTTGCTGGTTGCCAGTGTTACATGAAGGCACTTTGCTGGTTACTTCCAGTGTTACATGAAAGGGCACTTGCTGGTTTGCCAGTGTTTACATGAAGGCCTTGCTGGTGCCAGTGTTACATGAAGCACTTGCTGGTTGCCAGTTGTTACATGAAGGCACTTGCTGGTTACCAGTTGTTTACATGGAGGCACTTGCTGGTTACCACGATTTGTTAATGAAGGTACTTGCTGGTTGCCAGTGTTACATGAAGGCACTTGCTGGTTACCAGTGTTACATGAAGGCACTTGCTGGTTACCAGTGTTACATGAAGGCACTTGCTGGTTGCCAGTGTTACATGAAGGCACTTGCTGGTTACCAGTGTTACATGAAGGCACTTGCTGGTTACCAGTGTTACATGAAGGCACTTGCTGGTTGCCAGTGTTACATGAAGGCACTTGCTGGTTGCCAGTGTTACATGAAGTGCACTTGCTGGTTGCCAGTGGTTTACATGAAAGGCACTTGTGGTTACCAGTGTGTTACATGAAGGTACACTTGCTGGTTTGCCAGTGTTAATGAGGCTCACTTGCTGGTTACCAGTGTTACATGAAGTCCTTTGCTGGTTGCCAGTGTTACATGAAGGCACTTGCTGGTTTCAAAGTCACTTTTCTTTATAAGGAAGACTCAACATCACTCGAGTTTGGTAATCACTGTAAAGTCGTGAGTCCATCAGTCAGCTCCATGAAATTAAATTGCACAATGTTGTGATATTAGATTACAAAATTGCTAGGCTTATTGGAGACTAATCCTGCTAATCTACTCTTAACATTTGGGACCATTGTTAGTGGTAATGGGTCTGGTTGGAATATATTTAACAATCGTAGTCAGTTGCTGGATCCACTTTACCAGAATTTTAAAGTTTATACAAGATATATATTTAGACAAAGTTATTATTGATTTATAAAGCTCGTGCAAATGAATACCGTTTTTTGTTGCAGGGTCGATGGTTGCTGCAAGAGGACCTCAGCTTGCAGGAGGTTCCAGCCTCTCCCACTCTACCCTACGATGAAGTGCCCTGGTACTTCTATAATTCTACTGATAACTTAACTGTGGAGAAGCTCTCCCCAACACCTGTCCTTCTCGTGGGTAGCCTCGCATGACCACTCCAGTGCCATTAATAACCAAAGTGTTGCTGCTTCTCCTGCTGCCTCTCTTAATAACACCATGGGCGGGACGAACGACCCGGACATATGGGAGAGCGACGCCTTGTGTCGTCTTTATGGGTTCCTGTTGGTGCTGCTGCACACGGTGTCAGTGTGGGTGGTAGTGGGCCTCCACTGCGACAAGTACTGCGCCATCGCCACGTCCTTGCGAGTTTACACTTCAGGTGGTGACTCGGCACAGAGAGAGTGGGGATCTTCTCATGTCTAGCTGGTGTGCTAAGTGCTGCGCCCTGGCGCTGCGCCACCTTCTCTTAGGCCTCACCTATCCTATTCCTACACCCAAGGCGGGGGGGGGGGCTGAAGTGTGCCTACCCGGTGTGGCACAGTGCTGACGCTGCCCCATACACCTGGACACTCACCACACTCTGCATCATCCTACCATTCACCATCCTCCTCATTGTCAACAGTCGAATCGTCATGATCGCACGTCATCATCAACATAGAATCTTCTCAGCCATATTTGAAGTTATGATATCTGCACAGAGGCTACTGTCACCCACCAAAAGAATCAATTTGATATTCCAAAAAAGAAAAGAAAGTCAGCATGGACAGTATTAGAACAAATAGTGGCGTTCGTTGCATGTTATTATCCATTCTTCGGAACAGTGGTCTGGGAGTCCCTCCACGGTTTTAGACGAGCGCCTATCAATTACTGGGTTCTCTTGGGAACGACATTGTTACTTCTCTCTCCTCTTGTGAACTCTTTTATATATGGATTTAAATGTAAGGATATCCGAAAAGCGTCAGAACTTTATTCTCAGGAAAAGCTTTACAAAACAGAAGGTTCAAACACGAGATTCAGGCTCGTATTCCTTCCGCCGGCAATTCCCGCCGCCCTTCCATATCGTCCACGCTGGCCATGCCGATGCTGCAAAAGTCTCTGCAGCGTCGCATGTCCGATTACTTCTTACCAAGATAATTCATCAAACCAGCCCATGTTAATAAGTGGAGGTCGACGGTACAAGTCTTTGGGCTCCGATTAGGGAGAGGAACCCCCTCACCCACACGGGCTGAAACGCCCCGAGGACACAGATCCAAAGTTCCTCCTGAGACCTCCCTGAGGGTTTCGCATTCTCCTGCCACGCGTCTCCAAACTTCCGTTACAGCTCCCCACTTTTGAGGGCTGCTCGCTCTGTACTGCCTGGGAGCAGCAAAGAGCGGCGCACTTCTCCATCTCTTCTTAGAATCAGACATAAGCAGTTCAGCCAAAGAGGTGCGTACTGAGGAAGAAACCTTAACCTGTTCTCCCTCACCTGACATCCCGTCCCATAGAATGGCAGTGCCTAAATTACGAGACGTGACCCTGGAGGCACTAGGCACACCAGAACATATAAGCAACAGATCAAAGTCACTTGAGTTACCTCTGGTCAGCTGCCACGCAACACCCTCCAGATCAGTTGCCCATAGTCAACACGGGAACAACAATCCAGCAGACTGTCAGACGCCATTATTATGCAAAGCCTTCGAGCGTCCAGCCCGGAGCGCTAGTCTTAACTCTTCGTCGCCTCATGTCTTGCGAACACTCGAAGCTATTTTATCTGTGCGGATCTCTCAGTCGCTGTTGAGACGAGGGTCTGGTTGGGGTGGTTCACAAGGAAGTCTTGAGCGACTCTCCAGGTTTCTGCGCGAAAGTCGACGCAGTGCTCCAGCAGAGACCTGCTACGCTCCTACGCGCTGCGCAATTGCTGCCGCTCGGATCACCTTCAGGACAAAACACGACAGAGAGCAAGGATGTCAGCGTTCTTCACCTTCATCACGCTCTGGCCAACTGGCCAACGCTTAGTATGGCCCTTGTGCAAGGACCTACCCATGAGACCACATCACGGTGCCTAGTGAGCACAAGGACACTCACGAGGCTCTACTGACTACAAGCACTCCACAGTGCTCCTACTGGACTACAAGACCACAGCTGCTCTAGTGAGCGCAAGACATTCATTTTCTCTACTGAATAAATGACACGTGCTCTAGGGAGCACAAGGACCAGTGCTCTACTGACTACAAGAACACAAAGCTCTAGTGATTACAGACAACTTCACGTGCTCTAGTGTGAGCACAAGACACTACAGTGCTTTAGTGACCATAAAGACACAGACACACTCACGTGCTTACTGACTACAAGACACAATGCTTCTAGTGAGCACAAAGATATTCACACATTAAGACACATTTAATAGTGCTTAATGATCTGCGAGACTCACTCGGAAACACATGCTCACAGACACGGAGACAAGGCAATTATGAAACACTACATGACACAGACACGAGCAGAAATCCAACAGAGACACTCACAGTGGTTTTAGCAGACACTCACAGGCGTTGGTGCTCACAAGACAGCTTTAAAATAAAAAACCATTTAAATGAATCCGACTTTTTGACTCTGGTAAACAGAGATTAATGACGAACCTACTTAACGAAACCGTCTAAAAGCAAACAGTTGCGTCACAGGTTAACGAACCATTTGGAAAACAGTACAGCGGCGCCGGGAACACAGACAGCAGGTCGTCCCAGGTAACGACACTGTGGAACAGTGACAGCGGCGCCGGACATACACAGGACTGGTTCGTGACGTTACATGAGGGGCAGGTGTGTGAAGTGTTAGGTAGCCAGCCTTCATTTATGTAGCTACTCACATTGTGTCAGTCTCATATGTGTATCGACAAACACATAAACTACGTGAAAATTATATGGTGGTAACGTGTAATGACCCGCCTTTTATGTTTCCTCCTTATTACCTTTACGAATGCATAATGAATTAGACAACATGTGCAACAGCTCTAATTATCTTATTATGTAGACGTTTGTTGTAACAGTGGCTTTATCAGTTACAATACAAGACATAATCTGAAGAATTACAGCGACACGATTGCAAACAAACCATACCACCACGCGACGGTCTGGAGTTTTGAGACTCTGATCGCGGGTTCTATCCCCACCCGTGGTATGGTCTGAATAATTGTATAAAAAAGATGAGGTAATCAGTCCCTCAGCTGAGGGACGGATTGGTGAAACGTCTACAAATAAAGATGAACCATTCATCTACAAATAAAGATACACAGATGTTGCACATGTGTCTAATTCTTCAGCTTGTGGGTATTTTAGACCATTTATGTACAACTTACGAATCATGTTTGAGATAACACAATAAATAATGTAAATGGAATGGTGACACAAACTGTCAGAAGAGAACATTTCGACACACATTTGCACTTCACGACATATTTGAGTTGTTTCATGAATTCTATGATTCATGAAGCAACTCTGAGCGAAACGTTTCCTTTAATAAATGTTCTGAAGTGTGTGATAAATGGTTTCGAAAACCGACAACTTGAAGATTGAGACACTTATGCAACATATGGGAATCTTTATTGAGGAAACATTTCGCCACACAGTGGCTTCATCAGTCCAGTACAAAGCAGGAAGATGTAAGGAGAGGAGGAGTTTGAGGTAATCAGTCCATCAGCCTGGAGTCGATGAGTTCAGTCCATCAATCTTGTAGAATGTACAACATAGGGCCGTAGACGTGGCTTATACTGTAGTCAGGTGAGTGGAAGCAGGAGGAGGCGGGACCACAGTGGAACCATCCACTAGAGTAAGAAGCAGGAGGAGGCGGGCCACAGTGGAACATCACTAGAGTGAGTAGCAGGAGGAGGCGGGGACCACAGTGGAACCAATCCACTAGAGTAAGTAGCAGGAGGAGGCGGGATCACAGTGGAACCATCCACTAGAGTAAGTAGCAGGAGGAGGCGGGACCACAGTGGAACCATCCACTAGAATAAGTAGCAGGAGGAGGCGGGATCACAGTGGAACCATCACTTAGAGTAAGTAGCAGGAGGATGGCGGGGATCACAGTGGAACCATTCCATAGAGTAGTAGCAGGAGGAGGCGGGACCCACAGTGGAACCATCACTAGAATAAGTAGCAGGCGAGAGGCTGGGACACAGTGGAACATTCCACTAGAGTAAGTAGCAGGAGGAGGCGGGATACAGTCGGAAACCATCCACTAGGAGTAAGTTAGGCAGGAGGAGGCGGGATCACAGTGGAACCATCACTAGTGTAAAGTAGGCAGGAGGGGGGGATCACAGTGGAACCATCCATAGAGTAAGTAGCAGGAGGAGGCGGGATCACAGTGGAACCATCCACTAGAGTAAGTAGCTGGAGGAGGCGAGGATCACAGTGGAACAATCCACTAGTGTAAGTTAGCAGGAGGAGGCGGGATCACAGTGGAACCAATCCACTAGAGTAAGTAGCAGGAGGAGGAGGGACCACAGTTGGAACCATCCAACTAAGAGTAAGTAGCAGGGAGGAGGCGGGACCACCGTGGACCATCCATAGAGTAAGCTAGCAGGAGGAGGCGGGATCAACCAGTGGAACATCCACTAGGGAATAAGTAGCAGGAGGGGAGGCGGGCGTGGATCACAGTGGAACCATCACTAGAGTAAGTAGCAGGAGGAGGGGGTTCACAGTGGAACCTCCACTACGTGTAAGTGCAGGAGGAAGGAGGCGGGATCAAGTGGAAACATCACTAGTGTAAGTAGCAGGATTAGGCCGGGATGATCACAGTGGAACCATCCATAGAGTAAGTAGCAGGGAGGAGGCGGGATCAAAGTGGAACCATCCACTAGAGTAAGTAGCAGGAGGAGGCGGGATCACAGTGGAACCATCCACTAGAGTAAGCAGCAGCAGGAGGCGGATTACAGTGGAACCATCCACTAGACGAAGTAAGCAGGAGGATGGCGGCGATCACAGTGGAACCAATCCACTAGAGTAAGCAGCAGGAGGAAGGCGGGATTACAGTTTGTGAACCCATCCACCATCACCTAGAGAGAGTTCAGCTTCATGGTCTGGAACAAGAAGGTCAGTCCCTCGCCTGGAGAAGAGTTTACAGCTCCTAGTGTCGGAACAAGAAGGTCAGTCCCTTCAGCCTGGAGAAAGAATCAGCTTTTGGTCTGAACAAGGTGGTCTCAGTCCCTCAGCCTGGAGAGAGCTCAGCTCCATGGTCTGGAACAAGGTGGTCCAGTCCCTCTGCAAGGAGAAAGAGTTCTGCTCCTTGGTCTGGAACAAGGTGGTCAGTCCCTCGCCCTGGAGAAGAGTTCAGCTCCATGATCTGGAACTAGGGTGAGTCAGTTCCCTCAGCTGGGAGAAGAGTTCAGCTCCATGGTCTGGAACAATGTGAAGCTGAAGCATGAATTGAGGCTTTAATACTGTGGAAGGTGAGGTGGAACATCTGGAAGATGGTGTAGATCACTATGATATGGCCTTGGATGCACTGGAAGAAAATCAGAATCCAGATGTAATATACACAGACTTTGCAAGCATTTGGACAAATGCGATCATGGGCGTAATAGCCCATAAAATACGTGCTAAAGAAATAACTGGGAAACTGGGGAGATGGATCTTCAACTTCCTAACAAATCGAACACAAAGAATAGCGGTCAACAGAGTTAAATCGGAAAGGCTGCCAATAGTGAAGAGCTTTGTTCCACAAGGCACAGTACTCGCCCCATCTCATTCATTCATCCTCAAGCAGCATAGCAGAAGTATACATCCGCATCAGTGTGTAATTCATCTTTGCGGGATGAGTAGCCCTAGAATCTGCATGAGGCTTGTCGATCTGCTGAGGGACGCGGTTTAACCTCAAGAAGATATAACAAAGTTTTCCAGAGGGCAACGGTAAACAATATGTTGTTCAATGTAGGACAAATTCCAACTACTCCGTTATGGAAAAGGGAGGAGGATAATAATCTAGAACAGTGTATTACTACAGACTTGGCCATACAATAGAGCGGAAAAAAATAATGTAATGGGACCTGGGAGTAGTAATGTCTGATGATCTCTCATTTCAAGGATCACAGTGTCACGATCGCACGTGCAAAGAAAATAATGGGCTGGATGTTAGGTAAGACACATATGCAACAGTTTAGGTATCTTTATTATGAAACGTTTCGCCTACACTGTAGGCTTCTTCGTCAAGTACAGAAAGTTGATAGAAGCAGAAGATACTTGAGACGATGCGTAATCAGTCCATCACCCTTAAAGTTTTGAGGTGGTCAGTCCTCAGTCTGGAGAAAGGCATTGTTCCTTTCAACATTGAGTTCTTACCTTCCTAATGGCCTACGTCTCACCTCCTGGAGCTATAAAGCTCATCCTGTCACTTTTCTCATATTGTTTCATACTATGAACAATGCTCTTCTCCAGATGAGGGGACCTGACCACCTCAAAAACTTTAAGGCGTGAGGATGGGCTGATTAATCGTCTTTCAGTATTTCTGCTTCTATCACTTTTCTGTACTTGAACTGAAGAAGCCTACAGTGTAGGCGAAACGTTTCATATTAAAGATACTAACTGTTGCATATGTGTCATACCTAACTACCTGTCGTATTTTTTAATACCATTTTATGTTCCATCTGTCAGACACTGCAACACAAGGGTGATCTTGGTATACAGACCTGCAATCAACTTCGACAACTTCCACTAGTGAGGGTGGTGGGTTCTGGGTTTTTGAGAGGGATCGATAACCTAATTTCAACATCTGAATTTCCTTACCTCTCCTAGTGGCTTGTCTCACCTTCCTAGCGGCGCTATAAAAGACTCCATCCTGTCACTTCTTCTCCATATTGTTTCGTATACTATGGATACATGCGTCTTCTCCGAAGCCTTGAAGGGACACTGACCACCTCAAAAACTTTAAGGGTGATGGACTGATTACATCGTCTTCAAGTATCTTCTGCTTCTATCAACTTTTCTGTACTTGACTGAAGAAGCCTACTGTGTAGGCGAAACGTTTCATAATAAAGATACCTAACTGTTGCATATGTGTCTTACCTAACAACCTGTCGGTATTTTATACCATTTTAATGTTCAATCTGTCAGATACTGCAACACAAGGGTATCTTGGTACAGACCTGCAATCAACTTCGACAACTTCCGCTAGTGAGAGGGGCTGGGTTTGAGAGGGACCTAACCTTTCAACATCTGAGTTCTTACCTCTCCTAGTGGCCTACGTCTCACCTCCTGGCGCTATAAAAGATCCATCCTGTCACTTCTTCTCCATATTGTTTCATACTATGGAACAATGCTCTTCTCCAGACTGAGGGACTGACCACCTCAAAACTTTAAGGGTGATGGACTGATTACATCGTCTTCAAGTATCTTCTGCTTCTATCAACTTTTCTGTACTTGACTGAAGAAGCCTACTGTGTAGGCGAAACGTTTCATAATAAAGATACCTAACTGTTGCATATGTGTCTTACCTAACAACCTGTCGGTATTTTATACCATTTTAATGTTCAATGGGCTGGATAATGAGAACCTTCAAAACAAGAGATGCCAAGCCAATGATGATCATTTTCAAATTACTTGTTCTCTCTAGGCTGGAATACTGCTGTACATTAACATCTCCATTCAAAGCAGGTGAAATCGCAGATCTAGAGAGTGTACAGAGATCCTTTACTGCACGTATAAGTTCTGTCAAGCACCTTAACTACTGGGAACGCTTGGAAGCACTTGACTTGTACTCGTTGGAACGCAGGAGGGAGAGAGATATCATAAACTACACTTGGAAAACCCTGGAAGGAATGGTCCCAAATCTGCACACAGAAATCACTCCCTACGAAAGTAAAAGACTGGGCAGGCGATGCAAAATGCCCCCAATAAAAAGTAGGGGCGCCATTGGTACACTAAGGGAAAACACCATAAATGTCCGGGGCCCAAGACTGTTTAACAGCCTCCCATCAAGCATTAGGGGAATTGCCAGTAAATCCCTGGCTGCCTTCAAGAGAGAGTTGGACAGATACCTAAAGTCAATGCCGGATCAGCCGGGCTGTGGCTCGTACGTCGGACTGCGTGCGGCCAGCAGTAACAGCCTAGTTGATCAGGCCCTGATCCATCGGGAGGCCTGGTCATGGACCGGGCCGCGGGGGCGTTGATCTCCGGAATAACCTCCAGGTAACCTCTCCAAGTATCCAGGTGACGGGATTCACTAGTAGAAGCAAGAAGGCAGGTATCTCTGGAATCCATCCCTTCTCACTCGCATCTAGTAGATACGTGATGAAATGTGGAAGATGTCCTGTGTACCAAGGTACCGTTGTGTTGTGTTGTGTACCAAGGTACCGTTGTGTTGCAGCATCTGACAGTTATATCAGTATTTTATACCACTATCACCGTTGGACTGTCTTCTCTATCAAGGGACACGCAGACTTGACCTCCGACGACGTCACTGCTCTAACACTTTATTTGCCCTTCTCGCTGACGACTCCACCATTGACACAGACTCCCTCGGTGACTCAACTTTACTACACAAACTCTGATGATCCTCTAGTACTCCTCACAGTCCTCTCTAACTCTCCGTCTGTTGTCCACTCCACTGTTGCTACTTTATCATCCTGCACTGTCCCCTGCCCCGCTGCGCTGAATGACCCTTGTAGGTTTAGCGCTTCTTTTTTATGATAATAATATAGCATTGTCAACACCCTAGACCAATGTTTGAAAAACCGACAAGTTGAAGATTGAGACACTTACGCAGCATATGGGAATGTTTATTCAGGAAACGTTTCGCCACACAGTGGCTTCATCAGTCCAATACAAAGCAGGAAGGTATAAGGAGAGGAGGAGTTTGATGTAATCAGTCCCTAAGCCTGGAGTTCATGTGTTCAGTCCATCAATCTTGTAGAATGTACATAGGTACATAGACGTGGCTTATATACTGTAGTCAACTGAGGTGAAGTTTGTTTGATCAATAATTGGGTGTCCCTGAACTTCATGAGATGATTGGTGGAATTTCAGTGTTGTACACAGGCGTTGTTCAACTTATTGTTCCTTCATGCGTAAATGTGTTCCTACATTTACGCATGTAGGAACGATAACTTGAACAACACCTGTGTACAACACCGAAATTCCACCAATCATCTCATGAAATTCAGGGACACCCAACTAGTGATCAAAGAAACTAATTTCCGCAGACGCAAGTGTCTTGAGCCAATACTGATCGCTGTTTCTAATACAATTAAACAAAACAACGGCAGCTTCACCATCTCCGAAGTCTTACCAAGAATCCTCCTGAAAACAGTAAACCCTGCCATCACATAGTCTCTCCTGTTATACTACACAAAGCACATTACAGAGAGTAAACACTGAAACAAGCTGCCTCTTTCCAGTCTATATTTGTCCAACTTATTTTTATGTTACCCAAGTAATAGCTTTTATATCCTTTTACTCATGTACGAATTAATTGCTCTACCATATTGTATTACTTTTGTCACTACCACTACTACTACTACTACTACTACTACTACTTCTACTACTACTACTACTACTATACCACTACTACTACTACTACTACTACTACTACTACTACTACTACTACTACTACTACTACTACTACTACTACTACTACTACTACTACTACTACCACTACTACCACTACTACTACTACTACTACTACTACTACTACTACTACTACTACTACCACTACTACTACTACTACTACTACTACTACTACTACCACTACTACTACTACTACTACTACTACTACTACTACTACTACTACTACTACTACTACTACTACTACCACTACTACTACTACTACTACTACTTACTACTACCACTATTACTACTACTATTACTACTACTACTACCACTACTACTACTACTACTACTACTACCACTACTACTACTACTACTACTACTACTACTACTACTACTACTACTACTACTACTACTACTACTACTACTACTACTACTACTACTACTACTACTACTACTACTACCACTACTACTACTACTACTACTACTACTACTACTACTACTACTACACTACTACTACTACTACTACTACCACTACTACTACTACTACTACTACTACTACTACTACTACTACACTACTACTACTACTACTACTACTACTACTACCACTACTACTACTACTACTACTACTACTACTACTACTACTACTACTACTACTACTACTACCACCACTACTACTACTACTACTACATACTACTAATACACTACTACTACTACTACTACTACTACTACACACTACTACTACTACTACTACTACTACTACTACCACTACTACTACTACTACTATACTACTATTACTATACTACTACTACTACTACCACTACTACTACTACTACTACTACTACTACTACTACTACTACTACTACTACTACTACTACTACTACTAGTATCACACCTCACTCTGAGCCTATATATACCCTCAGTGTGCATGTACTGTTTATAACAGCTTGATAAAGCTCCTGGAGAGCGAAACGTTGCCACAATAAAATGTCACATTAGTTCCACTTGTGTCCTATCGCTTTAAATATATGCTGTTATTGAACTCTCCATGGTAGCTGTTATTGAACTCTCCATGGTAGCTGTTATTGATCTCTCCATGGTAGCTGTTATTGAACTCTCCATGGTAGCTGTTAGTGAACTCTCCATGGTAGCTGTTATTGAACTCTCCATGGTAGCTGTTATTGAACTCTCCATGGTAGCTGTTATTGAACTCTCCATGGTAGCTGTTATTGAACTCTCCATGGTAGCTTGTTATTGAACTCTCCGTGGTAGCTGTTATTGAACTCTCCATGGTAGCTGTTATTGAATTTCCATGGTAGCTGTTAATTAAAACTCTCCATGGTGCTGTTACTAAAACTCTCCATGGTAGCTGTTATTGAACTCTCCATGGTAGCTGTTAGTGAACTCTCCATGGTAGCTGTTATTGAACTCTCCATGGTAGCTGTTAATGAACTCTCCATGGTAGCTGTTAGTGACTCTCCTGGTAGCTGTTATTAAACTCTCCATGGTAGCTGTTATTGAACTCTCCATGGTAGCTGTTAGTGAACTCTCTCATGTTAGCTCGTTATTAACTCTCCATGTAGCTTTTAGTGAACTCTATGGTAGCTGTTTATTGAAATTTCTCCATGGTAGCTGTTATTGAACTCTCCATGGTAGCTGTTAGTGAACTCTCTCCATGGTAGCTGTTATTGAACTCTCCATTGTAGCTGTTATTGAACTCTCCATGGTAGCTCTTATTGAACTCTCCATGGTAGCTGTTATTTGAACTCTCCATGGTAGCTGTTAGGGAATCTCCATGGTAGCTGTTATTGAACTCTCCATGGTAGCTGTTATTGAACTCTCCATGGTTAGCTGTTATTGAACTCTCCTGGTAGCTGTTATTGAAATCTCCATGGTAGCTGTTATTGAACTCTCATGGTAGCTGTTATTAACCTCCTGGTAGCTGTTATTGAACTCTCCATGGTAGCTGTTATTTGAACTCTCCAAGGGAAAGCTGTTATTGAACTCTCCATGGTAGTGTTATTGAACTCCCATGGTAGCTGTGTAAAACTCTATGGTAGCTGTTAGTGAACTCTCCATGGTAGTGTTATTTGAACTCTCCATGGTAGCTGTTATTGAACTCTCCATGGTAGCTGTTATTGAACTCTCCATGGTAGCTGTTATTGAACTCTCCATGGTAGCTGTTATTTAACTCTCCATGGTAGCTGTTATTGAACTCTCCATGGTAGCTGTTATTGAACTCTCCATGGTAGCTGTTATTTGAACTCTCCATGGTAGCTGTTATTGAACTCTCCATGGTAGCTGTTATTGAACTCTCCATGGTAGCTGTTATTGAACTCTCCATGGTAGCTGTTATTGAACTTCCATGGTAGCTGTTATGAATCTCCATGGTAGCTGTTATTGAACTCTCCATGGTAGCTGTTACTGAACTCTCCATGGTAGCTGTTATTGAACTCTCCATGGCAGCTGTTATTGAACTCTCCATGGTAGCTGTTATTGAACTCTCCATGGTAGCTGTTAGGGAACTCTCCATGGTAGCTGTTATTGAACTCTACATGGTACCTGTTAGGGAACTCTCCATGGTAGCTGTTAGGGAACTCTCCATGGTAGCTGTTAGGGAACTCTCCATGGTAGCTGTTAATGAACTCTCCATGGTAGCTGTTATTGAACTCTCCATGGTAGCTGTTATTGAACTCTCCATGGTAGCTGTTATTGAATTCTCCATGGTAGCTGTTATTGAACACTCCATGGTAGCTGTTATTGAACTCTCCATGGTAGCTGTTATTGAACTCTCCATGGTAGCTGTTAGTGAACTCTCCATGGTAGCTGTTATTGAACTCTCCATGGTAGCTGTTATTGAACTCTCCATGGTAGCTGTTATTGAACTCTCCATGGTAGCTGTTATTGAACTCTCCATGGTAGCTGTTATTGAACTCTCCATGGTAGCTGTTATTGAACTCTCATGGTTAGCTGTTATTGAACTCACCATGGTAGCTGTTATTGAACTCTCCATGGTAGCTGTTATTGAACTCTCCATGGTAGCTGTTAGTGAACTCTCCATGGTAGCTGTTAGTGAACTCTCCATGGTAGCTGTTTTTGAACTCTCCATGGTAGCTGTTATTGAACTCTCCATGGTAGCTGTTATTGAACTCTCCATGGTAGCTGTTATTGAACTCTCTATGGTAGCTGTTACTGAACTCTCCATGGTAGCTGTTAGGGAACTCTCCATGGTAGCTGTTTGGGAGCTCTCCATGGTAGCTGTTAGGGAACTCTCCACGGTAGCTGTTAGGGAACTCTCTATGGTAGCTGTTAGGGAACTCTCCATGGTAGCTGTTAGGGAACTCTCCATGGTAGCTGTTAGGGAACTCTCCACGGTAGCTGTTAGGGAACTCTCCATGGTAGCTGTTAGGGAACTCTCCATGGTAGCTGTTAGGGAACTCTCTATGGTAGCTGTTAGGGAACTTTCCATGGTAGCTGTTAGGGAACTCTCCATGGTAGCTGTTAGGAAACTCTCCACGGTAGCTGTTAGGGAACTCTCCATGGTAGCTGTTAGGGAACTGTCCATGGTAGCTGTTAGGGAACTCTCCATGGTAGCTCTTAGGGAACTCTCAATGGTAGCTGTTAGCGAACTCTCTGCGGTTGCTGTTAGTTAACTCTCCACGGTAGCTGTTAGGGAACTCTCCATGGTAGCTGTTAGGGAACTCTCCATGGTAGCTCTTAGGGAACTCTCCATGGTAGCTGTTAGCGATCTCTCGGCGGTAGCTGTTAGTTAACTCTCCACAGTAGCTGTTAGGGAACTCTCCATGTTAGCTGTTAGGGAACTTTCCATGGTAGCTGTTAGGGAACTCTCCATGGTAGCTGTTAGGGAACTCTCCATGGTAGCTGTTAGGGAACACTCCATGGTAGTTGTTAAGGAACTCTCCATGGTAGCTGTTAGGGAACTCTCCGTGGTAGCTGTTAGTGAACTCTCCATGGTAACTGTTAGTGAACTCTCCATGGTAGCTGTTAGAGAACTCTCCATGGTAGCTGTTAGGGAACTCTCCATGGTAGCTGTTAGGGAACTCTCCATGGTAGCTGTTAGTGATTTCTCCATGGTAGCTGTTAGTGAACTTTCCATGGTAGCTGTTAGGGAACTCTCCATGGTAGCTGTTAGGGAACTCTCCATGGTAGCAGTTAGGGAACTCTCCATGGTAGCTGTTAGGGAACTCTCCATGGTAGCTGTTATTGAACTTTCCATGATAGCTGTTAGGGAACTCTCCCTGGTAGCTGTCAGTGAACTCTCCATGGTAGCTGTTATTGAACTCTCCATGGTAGCTGTTAGTGAACTCTCCATGGTAGCTGTTAGTGAACTCTCCATGGTAGCTGTTAGGGAACTCTCCATGGTAGTTGTTAGGGAACTGTCCATGGTAGCTGTTAGTGACCTCTTCATGGTAGCTGTTAGGGAACTCCCCATGGTAGCTGTTAGGGAACTCTCCATGGTAGCTGTTAGGGAACTCTCCATGGTAGCTGTTAGGGAACTCTCCATGATAGCTGTTATGGAACTCTCCATGGTAGCTGTTAGTGAACTCTCTATGGTAGCTGTTAGTGATCTCTCCATGGTAGCTGTTAGTGAACTCTCCATGGTAGCTGTTAGGGAACTCTCCATGGTGGCTGTTAGGGAACTCTCCATGATAGCTGTTAGGGAACTCCCCATGGTAGCTGTTAGGGAACTCTCCATGGTAGCTGTTAGAGAACTCTCTTTGGTAGCTGTTAGGGAACTCTCTATGGTAGCTGTTAGTGATCTCTCCATGGTAGCTGTTAGGGAACTCTCTATGGTGGCTGTTAGGGAACTCCCTATGGTAGCTGTTAGGGAACTCTCTATGGTAGCTGTTAGTGATCTCTCCATGGTAGCTGTTAGGGAACTCTCTATGGTAGCTGTTAGGGAACTCTCTATGGTAGCTGTTAGTGATCTCTCCATGGTAGCTGTTAGGGAACTCTCCATGGTAGCTGTTAGTGAACTCTCCATGGTAGCTGTTAGGGAACTCTCCATGGTAGCTGTTAGGGAACTCTCTATGGTAGCTGTTAGTGATCTCTCCATGGTAGCTGTTAGGGAACTCTCCATGGTAGCTGTTAGGGAACTCTCCATGGTAGCTGTTAGGGAACTCTCTATGGTAGCTGTTAGTGATCTCTCCATGGTAGCTGTTAGGGAACTCTCCATGGTAGCTGTTAGGGAACTCTCCATGGTTGCTGTTAGTGAACTCTCCATGGTAGCTGTTAGGGAACTCTCCATGGTAGCTGTTAGGGAACTTTCCATGGTAGCTGTTAGTGATCTCTCCATGGTAGCTGTTAGGGAACTCTCTATGGTAGCTGTTAGTGATCTCTCCATGGTAGCTGTTAGGGAACTCTCTATGGTAGCTGTTAGTGATCTCTCCATGGTAGCTGTTAGAATATACTAATAAAATCGTTAGTCTAAAAGATGCCTATACTGGGAATAAAGGTTTAGGCTTCAGTTAGGCTCATTAATTGTTGTGTGGTCGATGGGAGCGCATGCGCGCGACCACACACTGAAAACGAGTAGAGGGAGTGACACTGAGATGCAGGACTTCCGTGGTGTGTCTGCAACAGTCTAGTTGCTCGCAAGGTGGTCACAGATATTACTCAACACAGGTCTCATATTGATAGTGTCGTAGAGATAACCTGGTCCCTGGAACACTTAAAGCAGGAACGGAGGAGGCAAAACTTTATATAAAATCCTGAAATAATCAGCGAGTGTTCTTGATAAGAGTATTGTCATCAGTGTTAGTTAACTGAGGTCCATAGTCTGTTCCTGTGTCGTGCAGTCATTAATGGAAGAGTATAAAGTGGTGTAAGTAGCAAATGGCACACACTCCACTCACCGACCATTTAATACACAACTGTTCAACAACAAGGTGCCAGGCTCGCAGGAGGCCCCGAGTTGTTACTCCTGTAGTAGTAAACGGTAACTTGGGGCCTTCTACTGGTAGGAAACCCCGAATTTTTGTTTACTATAGATATAATATATAAATAAGACGGCGGGAACGACGGGAGTACCATCTCGGGGCCTCCTGCGGGAGTACCAACTCGGGGTCTCCTACAGGAGTACCAACTCAGGGCCTCCTACAGGAGTACCAACTCGGGGCCTCCTACAGGAGTGCCAACTCGGGGCCTCCTACAGGAGTACCAACTCGGGGCCTCCTACAGGAGTACCAACTCGGGGCCTCCTACAGGAGTACCAACTCGGGGCCTCCTACATGAGTACCAACTCGGGGCCTACTACGGGAGTACCAGCTCGGAGCCTCCTGCGGGAGTACCAACTCAGGGCCTCCTACGGGATACCAACTCGGGGCCTCCTACAGGAGTACCAACTCGGGGTTTCCTGCGGGAATACCAACTCAGGGCCTCCTACATAAGTACCAACTCGGGGCGTCCTGCGGGAGTACCAACTCGGGGCCTCCTGCGGGAATACCATCTCAGGGCCTCCTACGGAAGTACCAACTCAGGGCCTCCTATGGAAGTACCAACTTGGGGCCTCCTGCGGAAGTACCAACTCAGGACCTCCTACGGAAGTACCAACTCGGGTCCTCCTGCGTGAGTACCAACTCAGGGCCTCCTACGGAAGTACCAACTCGGGGCCTCCTGCGTGAGTACCAACTCAGGGCCTCCTGCGGGTAAAACACACTATAATAACATTGGTAAACCTCCCAGAGGCAAGGCGTGTTTACAGTGACGTAAATAGTTGACAATTTACATGTGCACGATATATCATCAAGAGGTATATTTCTCACTGTATATATAGACAGAATGTGAGTTTAATACCCATTTTAGGTATATTATTATTATTCATGACTGGTGATGTACAGACGACATGCAGCCGAAATGACCCTTATGTAATCGATAGTCTTTAAGCTTCATTAACCTACTTTGTACAGTGCATGAGTTTATTCTCAGGGTAATACTGCATAATTTATCCTCAATCAAGTTAATAAGACACTTGTCTTGTTCATTAACTTCTCCGTATTATACACAATTAATGTAATGAGAAATGTTAAGAGCAAAGGTCGTGGAGCCTCGTATTATTTGTGACTTTAAGTATGTGAAAGTGAAGCCAGACGATGATAATGACTGATTCTTGATGATTCTGACGTATGACTGATTCTTGATGATTCTGACGTATGACTGATTCTTGATGATTCTGACGTATGACTGATTCTTGATGATTCTGACGTATGACTGATTCTTGATGATTCTGACGTATGACTGATTCTTGATGATTCTGACGTAGACTGATTCTTGATGATTCTGACGTATGACTGATTCTTGATGATTCTGACGTATGACTGATTCTTGATGATTCTGACGTATGACTGATTCTTGATGATTCCGACGTATGACTGATTCTTGATAATTCTGACGTATGACTGATTCCTGATAATTCTGACGTATGACTGATTCTTGATGATTCTGACGTATGACTGATTCTTGATGATTCTGACGTATGACTGATTCCTGATAATTCTGACGTATGACTCATTCTTGATGATTCTGACGTATGACTGATTCTTGATGATTCTGACGTATGACTGATTCCTGATAATTCTGACGTATGACTGATTCTTGATGATTCCGACGTATGACTGATTCTTGATAATTCTGACGTATGACTGATTCTTGATGATTCTGACGTATGACTGATTCTTGATGATTCTGACGTATGACTGAATCTTTATGATTCTGACGTATGACTGATTCTTGATAATTCTGACGTATGACTGATTCTTGATGATTCTGACGTATGACTGATTCTTGATAATTCTGACGTATGTCTGATTCTTGATAATTCTGACGTATGACGGATTCTTGATGATTCTGACGTATGACTGATTCTTGATGATTCTGACGTATGACTGATTCTTGATGATTCTGACGTATGACTGATTCTTGATGATTCTGACGTATGACTGATTCTTGATGATTCTGACGTATGACTGATTCTTGATGATTCTGACGTATGACTGAATCTTTATGATTCTGACGTATGACTGATTCTTGATGATTCTGACGTATGACTGATTCTTGATGATTCTGACGTATGACTGAATCTTTATGATTCTGACGTATGACGGATTCTTGATGATTCTGACGTATGACTGAATCTTTATGATTCTGACGTATGACTGATTCTTGATGATTCTGACGTATGACTGATTCTTGATGATTCTGACGTATGACTGATTCTTGATGATTCTGACGTATGACTGATTCTTGATGATTCTGATGTATGACTGAATCTTTATGATTCTGACGTATGATTGATTCTTGATAATTCTGACGTATGACTGATTCTTGATGATCCTGATGTATGACTGATTCTTGATGATTCTGACGTATGACTGATTCTTGATGATTCTGACGTATGACTGATTCTTGATGGTTCTGACGTATGACTGATTCTTGATGATCCTGATGTATGACTGATTCTTGATGATTCTGACGTATGACTGAATCTTTATGATTCTGACGTATGACTGATTCTTGATGATTCTGACGTATGACTGATTCTTGATGATTCTGACGTATGACTGATTCTTGATGATCCTGATGTATGACTGATTCTTGATGATTCTGACGTATGACTGATTCTTGATGATTCTGACGTATGACTGATTCTTGATGGTTCTGACGTATGACTGATTCTTGATGATCCTGATGTATGACTGATTCTTGATGATTCTGACGTATGACTGAATCTTTATGATTCTGACGTATGACTGATTCTTGATGATTCTGACGTATGACTGATTCTTGATGATTCTGACGTATGACTGATTCTTGATGATTCTGACGTATGACTGATTCTTGATGATTCTGATGTATGACTGAATCTTTATGATTCTGACGTATGATTGATTCTTGATAATTCTGACGTATGACTGATTCTTGATGATCCTGATGTATGACTGATTCTTGATGATTCTGACGTATGACTGATTCTTGATGATTCTGACGTATGACTGATTCTTGATGGTTCTGACGTATGACTGATTTTTTGATGATCCTGATGTATGACTGATTCTTGATGATTCTGACGTATGACTGAATCTTTATGATTCTGACGTATGACTGATTCTTGATTATTCTGACGTTATGACTGATTCTTGATGATTCTGACGTATGACTGATTCTTGATGATCCTGATGTATGACTGATTCTTGATGATTCTGACGTATGACTGATTCTTGATGATTCTGACGTATGACTGATTCTTGATGGTTCTGACGTATGACTGATTCTTGATGATCCTGATGTATGACTGATTCTTGATGATTCTGACGTATGACTGAATCTTTATGATTCTGACGTATGACTGATTCTTGATGATTCTGACGTATGACTGATTCTTGATGATTCTGACGTATGGGCTGATTCTTGATGATCCTGATGTATGACTGATTCTTGATGATTCTGACGTATGACTGATTCTTGATGGTTCTGACGTATGACTGATCTTGATACTGACGTATGACTGATTCTGGAACATACTGACATAACTGATTCTTGATGATACTGACATATGATTCTTGAAGATACTGACGTGGAACTTATTTATTTATTTATTTATTTATTTATTTATTTCTATTTGTGCACACATACAGAGGTACAAAAAAATACAGATAAGAGCAGTATGCCAAAGCCACTTATACTATGCATAGCATTACGGGCTGGCTTAAAATTAACTTAAGATTAACTAAGCAATGATGAAATCAGTGATAAAACATTAATGTAAACAGATTACTATAAAGCACAAGTGAGTATTACAAAGACAGGTCATATGGTTGCATGCATTGTTGTACATTCAGTCGTATGGAGTATTCTGTTAGGTAGAGTATTTAAAAAATAATAAAGTTAGATTCGGTTTTAGGTTTAACATTTATGTGATATAATTGTGAGAAACATTTAAGATATACAATTTATAAGGTTCAGTTATTCAGTATTTATTTGGTTTTGGGTGAGTAAGTGATCTTTGAGAAGAGACTTGAATTTATAATCAGGTAGTGTTTCTTTTATATTTACAGGTAATGAATTCCAGATTTTAGGGCCTTTTATGTGCATTGAGTTTTTGCATAGTGTGAGATGGACACGAGGAACATCAAAGAGTGATCTGTGCCTTGTGTTATGGTCATGTGTTCTGTTGAGGTTGGCAAGGAGATGTTTGAGGGGAGGGTTAATATCAGAGTTAAGTGTTCTATGTATGTAATAGGTGCAGTAATAAGTATGGATGTTTTGTATGGTGAGTAGGTTTAGTGTATTGAATATTGGTGGAGTGTGCTGCCTGTAGTGAGAATTTGTTATCATTCTAACTGCAGCCTTTTGTTGAGTAATTAGTGGTCTGAGATGGTTAATTGTTGTTGAGCCCCATGCACAAATTCCATAGGTGAGATAGGGGTAAATAAGAGAGTGATATAGGGCCAGGAGGGCTGACTGTGGAACATAGTACCGTATCTTCGATAGTATGCCTACAGTCTTGGAAATTTTCTTAGAGATTTGTTGTATATGTGTATGAAATTTGAGTCTATTATCAAGGTGGATTCCTAAGAATTTTCCCTCTGTTAGTTTTGTGATAGGTGATCCGTTTATCATTATGTTAAGAGGGACATCTGTAGCTCTGTTACCAAACTTAATTACTGATCCACAACCTCAGGTGTGTGAAGTGTGTGTTAAGTGGCAGGTCACACATTCTGGTGTATGGGGGAGGAGCACGTCTGACCAGGAAGACACATTGACCCGGTCAGGTCTGACTAGGAAAACTGACTCAGGTCTGAGCAGGCAGGTAAATCTCCTACGCTGAGAGACTTCACTAGACCATATTACTCCAGACTCCAGGGTCCCGGATCATCCAATAATCATTGATCCTATTATTGTGTGTATGTGTGTGTGTGCGTGTGTGTGTGTGTGTGTGTGTGTGTGTGTGTGTGTGTGTGTGTGTGTGTGTGTGTGTGTGTGTGTGTGTGTGTGTGTACTCACCTAGTTGAGGTTGCATGGGTCGAGTCCAAGCTCCTGGACCCGCCTCTTCACTGGTCGCTACTAGGTCACTCTCCCTGAACCGTGAGCTTTATCATACCTCTGCTTAAAGCTATGTATGGATCCTGCCTCCACTACATCGTTTCCCAAACTATTCCACTTCCTGACTACTCTGTGACTGAAAAAATACTTCCTAACATCCCTGTGATTCATCTGTGTCTTCAGCTTCCAACTGTGTCCCCTTGTTGCTGTGTCCCATCACTGGAACTTTCTGTCTTTGTCCACCTTGTCAGTTCCTCTCAGTATTTTGTATGTCGTTATCATGTCCCCCTATCTCTTCTGTCCTCCAGTGTCGTCAGGTTCATTTTCCTTAATACAGGGAATTCTTCACCTGCCTGACCTTTAAGCATGGCCTGCTTCTAAGTTTGGATTTGTCAAATGTGATACCTCCTACAACTGCTACATCTCACCTCACACACTGAGGTTCATGGTTCGATCCCTGGTACGGATGGAAACATTAGGACATGTTTCCTTAAGACACCTGCTGACCATGTTTGCTCATCGGTAAAATAGGTACCTGGGTGTTAGTCGACTGGTGTGGGTTGCATGCCCGAAATGCTGTGCATAACAAGCTGCTGCTTTCTATATAGTAGTATATCATTGATGTCAGCTAGACCTGTATACCATGTACATGTACTGGTAGAAATAAAGATATTATTATTATTAATTGTGTTGCAGAGGTCTGAGCGAAACTCAGTTTAGTAAGCATCAACATTGCAGCAGCCTCTGTGCACACAGTGTGAACTCGGTCGTGCAGTGTGTTGAAAATAAAGAAATAGCCAACAACTGTGTTGCAGTGTAATTTTCTTCGAGCACTTCACTGACTGTACTTAAGAGTGCAAAACAGTGCATCTACCAGTGGAAATCAGACCAAGGATAGTGTGGTCCAGTGATGGGTCTTGGAATTTGTGGCAGCACTGAAGAAGTGCGGGTTGGTAAATGGACAGATTACCGGAGCAGTGGATTATGAGACAGTAAGATGATTGAGGACAGTTGTCTAAGATTTCTCAGAATGTGACTCAGACCAGGTCACCCACCTGTCAAAACTTCCTAACAGTACAGAAGATCATTACCAAAGATAACTGCATTATAAAGCCCAATAACCAGGTATTAAATAATAAATAAGTTTATCACCCCAGACCTATTGTAAATGCATACGTATATGTATAACACAGAGATGGAGAGCACTCAGAACCAAGTGTACATACTCTCCAGTACTTGCTTAACTCTTAAACTGCAACCACTAGCAGGATAATCATCACTCCAATACTACCCAAACTAACAATATGCACTCTACATAAGGACTATGAGCAATAATATTGTAAATGAACAATACATACGTGTCAGCAGTTAACCTGCCAACATATCACAGACCAACAGTGCACGACAAACCTATTTAGAGGAGCAACACCGAACCTCCTGTTGTATCTCAATACCCTCACTAAAACTTGTTTACCGATGGGCTACAGAACTGACCTAACCTCCAGGGAAGTGTAAATGAGAAACATAGAGGTCTCCATGCAAAGTAGATGTAACGAGGCAGAGCTTAATAAAATCTTTGCCATGAGGCCTGGTCACGGACCGGGCCACGGGGGCGTTGACTCCTGAAACCCTCTCCAGGTAATCATCTTAGCATGGCAAGTCTTACCAGTGTAGCCCAATGACAGGCTCGCCAATCGCATAAAAAAATTTGCCCTGGGGCAAGTAACAGTCTTCTTTTTATTATAATAATAACAATCACAGTGTCTTGGAACAGTCATCGTGATGCCATTCAGAAAAGACAGACTCATATATTGTGATCGTGATATATATGAATCAAAATTTAACAATTTTACACACAAAAATGGTTAAATCTGCACCTACACACATCAATTTCACTCAATGCTGTCGGATTAAGAGGCAATTTATTTTTTTAACAGATACTACACCACTGAGGATTTGGGAAGTCATCCGAACCATTCCAGGATGCTGGGGATGGATTCAATAACTTTGGTCACAAGGCACATGTCAATTGTTCCTAAAATCTGGTCCAATAGTATGGAAGGTTCTCGAGTCATGAATGGGAAACTACTTTAGGGTCTCTTTTGGGAACATCTAATAGGATTAATCTAATGTAAAGTAAGATAAGTCAAATTCTTTGGCTCAAGAACTCCTCACCGACCTTCAATCACTTCCAGGAGATTATGGAATCAATGAAGACTATAACAACTCTGCCATATAATAAAGCCTACTTTTCAATTATCTTTTTTTTTATTATTGAAACATATTAATCATCTATTTTTCATTTCTGTATTAAGGTGTATAATTAAATAGATTAAAAATATATATATTTTAATCAAGCTTATTTGAATTATGCTCTACAAAATTTAGGATATAAAAAAATTTACATAAACTATCTTATTCATTAAAATATTGTTATACCATAATGTAGTTTCAATCATTCTCACCTATTCTCACAAAATATCTATACTACACATGCTTATCCTCCTAGTAACATCTTTTCTGACATTCATTACCTAAAGAAAATTCCTCACAAATGCCTATCTTTACTTGCATCTGCTCTTACAAAGCTAATGTGTTATATCTTTATCTTAACTTTTGAATATGATGCATCTCATGCAAAACCAATACTCACCTCTGGGTTCCAGCCAGGTCTTTACACTTGCATTGTGATCAGTAATGACTGCCTTTGCTTCTAACTCCCAGGTGCTGTTCATTAGTATGTCAACATGAGCTGGGACTCAGACAATACGCTAGACCTCAGTTGGCAACTAAAACAATGGCTAAAAAAAAAGGAGGAGGTGGGCAGAAACTGTGGTCTTACCCATGACCCTTGATGCAGGAAAGTGTTTTTCATTAGTCATAATACAGTTCCTTTGCAAAGTGTCATCCTGAAGGATGCCCGTCTGAAATTTGGCAGAAAATTTATAAGAACCCAGCCACATTAGCCTTGAGTGAACAGGGAGAGGGTGAACCTCCAACTGAGAAACCAGCACTCGAGTCTCTGCACAGGCCTCGATACACTTATGAATCGTCTACGTTGTGTGGCATACGAAGGTAACAATAAACTAGATAATTATCAACACAAGAGCTTTCTTAACTGAATGCTTTCTATTAGCGGCTGAGAGTAGAAGTGGCATGATCACAGCATCAGTCAACCTGCAAACCTGAAGTTACTAGTTAGACCCAATCCAAAATTAAAGCATAGCTGAAGGAGGCCTGGGTGAACCTCAGAAGGCACTGCCAGAGGATTAGAGGTATCATGCTTCCACAAGCACTTGATAGATACAAAACACTCACTGTAAAGGATCTGTGTGGAAGTGAAGACCATATCCCAAGAATGTGGAGGTCCTATACGTAAAGCAAAGGCGAAACAGTGCATGAATAAACATGAAGGAGTGCAAAGAAGAAAAGAGGAGTTCGAACCCCAGAAAGCTGGCTGGAACCAACTACCACTGGGGAGCCTCACTAAACCCCTGTGGAATTGTCCCTGTAAAGAGCTGAGGATCAATGCACTGACCACACCACCCAGAAAAGGCACACGGGCCCAAAAAAAAATTAATGTCACAAAACAAACTAACCTTGATGAACCTTCTGAAGGCTGTCAGCCAAGAAAATCTCTCTTGAGAAGGAGAAACAGTTTTTCTGGAGTACCAGAGATGTTGGAATTTGTAAGATTGAATTGTACACTTAACCATGTAGGAGGCACTAAAAAGGAGTAATGTGTCTTAGTTAAAAAAAGGAAGCCCATCATCTGAATTGCCTGCAGCACTATCCAGAGATCCACAAATCTAGAGAGATGACTGTCACTGAGGTATATACACCATGAGTATGAAGACTGTGAATGAAACTTGAACAAATAATTGAGAAGATTAAGAGCACTGACTTAAGGTCAAAGATCCTATCCACAAACTGGCAATGCAACCTGTTGAAATGGAATGGAGAACTTGTAGTAGTAGTAATGGACTGGAAGATGATAGAGGGCCTTGGTGAGGTCAATAGTGACAACCCAACCAAATGACAATGATGGAATGCTTGAGGCATCATTGAGGAAAATTTTCATCTGGAAGAAGGGCTAGATTCCATCCTGCCTGACAAAGACAGCAAGAGTTGCCGAGGAAATTCCATGCTATCAAGTGTAGAGCACACTGTCTCCATCCCCTTTCCCCTGACCAACACAAATGGAAAATTGCCCCCAATTATAGGTAGGGCTTTCCTGGAAAGTGTTCCAGGAACAGAGTGTAGTCCACTGCAGGAACAGGAAGACAAGTGAGAACAGGGCCCCCACATTATATAGTCACTGAGGGCAATAAAGCAGACACCATGCCCAAGCTCTGGACTTGAGAGGTCATGGCTGACAAGTTGCCAGCTTGTCAGCCATCTGTTCAAAAGTATAATCACCAATGGCAATATTAGCCACTGAGGAAACAAAGTCACTGTGGCCTGGTCTAGGAAGAAGACTGAGGTGTCAGATATGGAGTTAGGCCTCCTTCCCAAACTGTGGGTGCTGAAAAGTTCTAATGGGGGAAAGAACCACATGAAACGGCCTTTTCAGGCCCTCGTAGATCATGACGCATTTATCAGAGACCTAATCAAACAAAGCAGATGATATTGCTGTCAATATATAACCAAAAAGCATATCTTACTGCATGCAATATTATTATTATAATCAAGGGGAAGCGCTAAACCCGGAGGATTATACAGCACTGCATGCTAAAGAGCTTGAATTATTATTATAATCAAAAAGAAGCGCTAAGCCACAAGGGATAAAGAGCTTGAAGACTTGATTAACAATGTATAAGGCGAGGAACCTGAATCCTGATTATTATTATATAATCAAGGGGAAGCGCTAAACCCGGAGGATTATACAGCGCCTGGGGGGGATGTGGAAGGCATTCAGGCTTAATTCGGGGAACTGGAGCACAGATCCAATTCCCTAAATCAAGAGCCCCTCACCAACATCAAGGAACCTTCCTTGAGGGGACCTGAATCCTGAACTCAGGGCTGTTAAAATCTATGCTCTCCTGTTTTCTCTTATTTTCCTAACTATTCTTAGTGTTTGTTTATACCAGAATTATTTGTAAGATAAAGCTTGCAGTTGCAACAAGTCTGGAACAATGATACTCAACTTATCCACTGTATAATTTTGCATTTGTTTACCAATAAACCTTTTACTTTCTTTCCATTTTATTTATCTGTCTCTCCATATTTTTTTCCAATAGCTCATTTTATTTATTCATAATTACTTACTTCACATTACTAAATTTAAAAAAAAATTTATATTTCTTTTTAGGTCACCCTCCCTCAGTTGGATACGGCTGGTTTATCTGGAGTTTACCTGGAGAGGGTTTCGGGGGTCAACGCCCCCGCGGCCTGGTCTGAGACCAGGTCTCATGGTGGATCAGGGTCTGATCAACCAGGCTGTTACTGCTGGCCTCACGCAAGCTGATGTACGAACCACAGCCTGGTTGGTCAGGAACTGACTTTAGGTGCCTGTCCAGTCCCTTCTTAAAGACAGTCAGGGGTCTATTGGTAATCCCCTTTATGTATGCTGGGAGGCAGATGAACAGTCTTGAGCCCTGGACGATTACCGTGTTGCGCCCCTGCTTTTCATCAGAGGAATGTTGTATCTCCTGCCGAGTCTTTTGCTTTCATATGGAGTGATTTTCGTGTGCAGGTTTGGTACCAATCCCTCCAGGACGTTCCAAGTGTATATTATCATGTATCTCTTTCGCCTGCATTCCAGGGAATACAGATCAAGGACCTTCAACCGTTCCCAGTAACTTAGGTGCCTTATCGTACTTATGTGTGTCGTGAAAGTTCTTTGTATGCTGTCCAGATCTGCAAGGTTGCCAGCCTTGAAGGGGGCCGTTACTGTACAGCAGTATTCCAGCCTAGAGAGCACAAGCGATTTTAAGAGAATCATCATGGGCTTGGCGTCCCTAGTTTTGAACGTTATCATTATCCATCCTATCATTTTCCTAGCAGATGAGGTTGTTGTAGTCTTTGAAGGTGAGATTCTCTGACATTGTCACTCCCAGGTCCTTCACATTACTTTTCCACTCTATTGTATGGTTAGAATTTGTCGTATACCCTGATACATTTTTAATTTCCTCAAGTTTCCCATATCTGAGTGGTTGAAATTTCTCATTGTTGAACTTCATATTGCTTTGAGTGGCCCATTCGAAGATTTGGTTGATGTCCGCTTGGAGTCTCATGGTGTCTTCAATGGAGGTCACTGCCATGGTGATCCGGGTGTCATCCACAAAGGAAGACACGAAACTATGGCTTACATCTCTATGTCAGAAATGAGGATGAGGAATAGAACGGGAAAGAGTACTGTGCCTTGTGGAACAGAGCTTTTTACCGTGGCTGCCTCAGACTTTACTCTGTTTACTATTGCTCTTTGTGTTCAATTTGTTAGGAAGCTATAGATCCATCTACCAACTTTTCCTGTTATTCCTTTATCACACATTTGTCGAAAGCTTTTGTAAAGTCTGTGTATACTATATCTGCATTTTGTTTATCCTCTACAGCATCCAGAATCTTGTCATACGATACTACGTGTCGCAAAATGCCCTTCTCACACTATACCACTCACTTATTTATCCATACCTCACCTATGCTATTTGTGCTTGGGGATCAACTGCAGCAACACACCTAAAGCCAATAATAACCCAACAAAAAGCTGCAGTAAGAATAATCACTAAATCCCATCCCTGGCAACACACCCCCCACTCTTCATAGACCTAAACTTACTCCCAGTTCAGTACATCCACACTTACTACTGTGCAATCTACATCTACAGGGCCTTAAACTCTAATATCATACCTTGACCTAAAATGCTTTCTTGATAAGTTGTGACAGAAACCCACCAGGCAATAACACAGACACCAAACACCCATCTCTAGACATTCCCCGTGTCCGACTAAACCTTTACAAAATTCAATGTATGTCAAAGGCCTAAAATCTGGAATACCCTACCTGAAAACTCTAGAACTGCAGACATATTCATCACCTTCAAACTACCATTAGAAAACATCTTATCTCCCTGATACACCCTGTCAACTAACTACAACGAATACCAACTGTGTGTCACAACTTACACTCACTCATTTGACCTATAAACAGAATATTAATCTCAATCTTAAAATAATGAATCCTGTGATACTCCAATACTGAAACTATGTACTGTGTAATAAAGTTGGTAGAATTACCGACAATATGTAAAGTAAAAGGACACAAGTGCAACTAATGTGACAATAAATGTCACATTAGTTGCACTTGTGTCCTTTTACTTTACTATGTACTGTGCCAAAACAAAAGTATTCACATTGCTAAACTCACCAACTAGTATTTAGTCAGCCATAATACCAACTTACCTCATAATTTGTAATATTTTACAATTAAGAATAAAACTAAGTCTGCCCAAAATGCCTAGCCATGCTAAGCGTTCTAGTGGTACACTCTGTAATCACTATTTTACTACATGTAAACCACACAATAACCAAATTTCTGTAAACTCAGCATTGTAATCCTTATAGAGAATAAACTTTTAATTTGAATTGAATTTGAATTTGAATAGTGGTCCAGTAGCTGAGACGGGCAGGAACGACCTGCTCTAAACCCGTGTTGCCCTGGGTTGTGTAATTGATGGGTATTTAGGTGTTTGGCGATCTTGCTTCTTAGAACCCTCTCAAAGATTTTTATCATATGGGATGTTAGTGCTATCGGTATGTAGTTCTTTGCAATTGTTTTACTGCCACCTTTGTGGAGTGGGGCTATGTCTGTTGTTTTTATTGTGTGTGGGATGACCTCTGTGTCCATGCTCCCTCTCCATAAAATGAAGGCACGCAATAAGGGCATCTTGCAATTCTTGATGAACAGAGTTCCACGAGTCTGGGCCTGGGGCAGAGTGCATGGGCATGTCATTTATTGCCTCTTCAAAGTCTTGTGGAGTTAGGATAATATCCGAGATTTTTGAAATGACCAAACTTTGGGTTTCATTCATAAAGAATTCATTTGGATTGTCGACCCTTAGCCTGGGCAGTGGCTCGCTGAAGACTGAGTCATGTTGGGACTTCGGCATCTCACCCATTTCTTGGCTGTCATCTGTTTATATCCCATCCCTTCTAAGCAGGGGCCCAATACTGGATGTTTTTGCCCATAGATTTGGCAAAAGAGAAGAAGTATTTTGGGCTTTTTCAATTTCCTTTATGGCTTTCTCTTTTTGTGATTCTTGTCTCCTGTAAGATTCCTTCAGCTTAAGTTCGATATTCGCAATTTCATTGATTAGTGCCTCCTTTCGTATTTCAGATATATTGGCCCCACTCAGGAGCTCTGTGACTCTTCGCCTTCATCTGCATAGGGAGCGTCTCTCTAGTTTATTTTCTTTTCCTTAATGGAATGTGTCTTGAGCAGATCTCAAGAACCACAGAATTCATTTTTTTCAAGGCAAATATCAGGGATATCTTCCCAGCTGGTTTCATTTAGGATATGGTTTACTTGATCCCATTGTATGTTTTTGTTATTGAAATTGAATTTCGTGAAGAGACCTTCATGATTGCTCACATTTTGCGGGTCAGGAGTCCTGTGCATACATGTCTGTACCTCTATTATGTTGTGATCTGAGTGTATTGTCTTTGATACGATTATATTACGTATCAGATCATCGTTGTTGGTGAAGATGAGGTCCAGTGTATTTTCTAGTCTTGTAGGCTGTACTATTTGCTGGTTTAAGGTGAATTTGGTGCAGATGATTATAATCAAAAAGAAGCGCTAAACCACAAGGACTATACAGTGCTGCAAGGCAGGGAAGGAAGCGAGGATATCGGGTGGCAAAAGGGAGAGGGATGATTACTAGGGTATGGAGAACAGCGTGGCAGTGGATAGTGCGGGGGAAGAGGGTAGCAAGAGATTGAGGCAGAAAGGGCTGAGGGGAGTGCTAAAGGTATCATCATCAGAGTTTGTGGAGTAAAGCAGTTGTTGTCAAAAAGTCAGTGAGAGAGTCCAGATTAAAGGAGGGTCCATCAGCAAGAAGGGAAGGTAAAGAGAGAGCAGCAGAGCGAAGACGACGTTGGAGGTAAATTCTGCGTGCTCGTTGATAGAGTGAGCAGTCTAACAGAATGTGGCTAACTGATACTGGAACCTGACAATTCTCAGAGAGAGGAACATGGCGCCTCTCCATGAGATACTCATGAGTCAGACGAGTGTGGCCAATGCGAAGGCGGGAGAGAGTAGTCTCCCAACCTCGACACTGATGGCAAGAAGATGGCCAGTAACCTATACTCGGTTTAATAGAATGAAGTTTGCTATTGAGCAGATCAGACCAATGCTGTTGCCAACGGGCATGAAGGTGGGTAGCTATTACAGCAAAATAGTCCATGAATGAAACACCTCAATATGAAACTGGAAGGTCATGTACTGCTGACTGTGCAGCAGTGTCTGCCTGTTCATTGCCCTGTACGTCAACATCACCAGGGACCCAACAAAAAACAATATCTTTATGCTTGGTAAAGATACGGCATAACCAAAGTTGGATACGGAGAACTAGGGGGTGAGGTGTATCAAATTTCTGTATAGCCTGTAAAGCACTAAGGGAGTCTGAAACAACCACAAATGATGACACAGGCATAGATGCTGCGAGAATGGCATACATTTCAGCAGTAAAAATGCTAGCCGAGGATAGTAAATGCCGTCACACAACACTGTACGGAAACAATGCTGCGAATCCGACGTCATCAGAAGACTTAGAGCCATCCGTGTACACTGCAATGGCATGAGAATGAGAGCGGAAGTGGTCAACAAAAAGAGAGTGGGAAGCTACCATAGGCAGTTGGGCTTTCACGCAAGGGAGTGAGAAAGAACAGACTCGAACAGCTGGAACTTCCCAGGGGGTAGAGAAAAGTTAGATACTACATGAACATAGAAAGGTGGTAACTGAAGGGAAGACAAGAGCGAATGTAGGCGAAGAGAAAAGGGATGGAGCAAACAGGGGCCACGAACAAATAATGTCTACTAACATCGGTGACTATTCTATATATGGAAGGATTGCAGAGGCTATGAGAGCAAACATAGTAGAGAAGGCAATGGGCATCATGGCGATCGGACAAGGATGGAATATTCCCTTCTGCATAGATGCTCTCAACAGGGGAAGAGCAAAAAGCACCAAGGCATAAACATAATCCCTGGTGATGGATGGGATTAGGGCTAGAAAGAGTAGCAGGAGAAGCCGCTGAATAGATCTGGTCACCATAATCGAGTTTCGATAAAATGAGGGCTGAACGTAGGTGAAGGAGAGTTTGACGGTCAGCTCCCCATGAAAGATGAGCAAGAGTTTTAAGAAATTTCAGCCGGCTGTGACAAGTTGCCTTCAGAGAGATAATGTGAGATTGCCAGGATAACCTACGGTCAAAGAGAAGGCCTAGAAACCTGACTGTATCATGTTCAATGATACGGGAGCCATAGAGGTACAAAGGATGATCGGAGATGACAGAGCGTCTAGTGAAAGTAATTTGGTGAGTTTTAATACTGAAAAATTTAAACCTATGTGTGGTGGCCCAATTGGAAACACGGTTGACAGCATGCTGGAGAGAAACTGCAATGAGGTGACAGTCAGCGCCTGCACAAGCAATAGCAAAGTCATCAACATAGAGTGATGACCAAATATTGGATGGAAGACTAGAGGCCAAATCATTTATAGCAAAGAGAAAAAGTGTTGTGCTCTTAACACATCCCTGGGAGACACCTTCAGCTTGGACAAAGTCCGGGATGAGCATATTATTAACCCAAACACGGAAATGTCTGTCAGTTAAGAAGTTCTTAAGGAAGGATGGTAGATTGCCTCGGAGGCCTAAGGAGTGGGCTTGGGCCAAAATATTATACCTCCAAGTTGTGTCATATGCCTTCTACAGGTCAAAAAATATGGCAATAACTGAGTGGTTACTTGCAAAGGCATTACATACATACGTATCCAAGTGCAGTAAGGGGTCTATGGTAGAACGGCCCTTATGAAAGCTATATTGACTAGTAGAGAGACTGTTGTGTGTCTCTAAATACCATATTAAACATCAATTTACGAGACGTTCCATCACTTTGCAAACTGCACTGGTAAGAGCAATAGGATGATAGCGGGAGGCATCATGTCCCGTAGTACCCAGTTTGCGGAAAGGGAGAACAATGGCAGATTTCCACAGCTGGGAAAGAACTCCTTGTGACCAAGTAAGATTGAAAAGGTGTAAGAGGACTGCAAGGGCTGACTGATGTAAATGTTGTAACATCCAAATATGAATGTCGTCAGGCCCAGCAAAGGCATTATGAACATATGTATATGTCATATGCCTTCTACAGGTCAAAAAATATGGCAATAACTGAGTGGTTACTTGCAAAGGCATTACATACATACGTATCCAAGTGCAGTAAGGGGTCTATGGTAGATCGGCCTTTACGAAAGCCATATTGACTAGCAGAGAGACTGTTGTGTCTCTAAATACCACATTAAATGACGATTTACCAGACTTTCCATCACTTTGCAAACTGCACTAGTAAGAGCAATGGGACGATAGTGGGAAGCATCATGTCCTGTAGTACCCGGTTTGCGGAAAGGGAGAACAATGGCAGATTTCCACAGCAGGGGAAGAACTCATTGTGACCAAATAAGATTGAAGAGGTGTAAGAGGACTACAAGGGCTGACTGATGTATATATTGTAACATCCGAATATGAATGTCGTCAGGCCCAGCTGCCGATGATCAACAAGCTGAGAGTGTTGCCTCGAGTTCCTGAAGTGTAAAAGGCACATTATACTGCTCTTCTCTGAGAGAAGAAAAGTCCAAGGGTACTAACTCTCTGGCAGACTTTGAGGAAAGAAACGAGGGGCATAGATGGAGCCCCCGGGAAATATGGACCAGATGAGCGCCAATTTTAATGGCAACGTCAAGAGGGTTTGCTACATCAACACCAGCGAAACGTAGAACAGGAGCCGGGTCAGGAGAGTATTTAACACTCAATTTCCTCACTTTTTTCCAGACTGCACTCATAGAGGAAGCAGAGGTGATGGTGGAAACATAATCTCACCAGCAAGCGCGTTTAGCGTCACGGATGACACGGCGAGCGATTGCACGCTTCTGCTTAAAATCAAGAAGTCTCTCATCGGTTCTATTGTTCCGGTACCTGCCCCATGCAGCACGTTTCAAACGTACTGCACAAGCACAAGCAGGAGGCCACCAAGGCACACACTTCTGAGAATGCCTGCCTGAGGTTTGGGGTATAGAATGAGAAGCTGTGGTGAAAACTGAACTCAAGAAGAGGTGTAGGAGCTCATCAATGGAGGATGAAGAAGAAACCTCACTAAAAGCAGTGAGTTGCGAGTAAAGGTCCCAATTTGCCTGATCAAATTGCCAGCGAGGGCTACGGAAAGGTTGTGAATAGGAAGGAGAAGTAAGAATGATTGGAAAATGATCGCTGTCATGTAAGTCCGGTAGAACAGACCAGGCGAAGTCTAGTGCAGTGGAGGAAAAGCAGACCGGTAGTTTGATGCAAGAGAGAGTATGAGTATGAGGATCAAAATGGGTGGGAGTGCCCGTATTTAAAACATGGAGGGGGTGAGAGGCGAGAAAAGCCTCCAACTGGATTCCATGTGAATCACAATGAGACCCCCCCTCCCAGAGGAAATGGTGGGCATTAAAATCGCCAAGTAACAGTAGTGGTGGTGGTAAGGATGAAACAAAAAAGGCAAAATCTGGGATAGAAAATGCTCGAGAAGGAGAGAGATATAAAGAGCACATTGTAAACCACTTATTCAAGTGGATATGGGCTGCAGTGTAATGCAGCAAGGTATGGACAAATAGTTGACAGTACGGAATATCATTGCTTAAAAGAAGGGCACTTTCATTAAAGGTCCCATCTGAGAAAGGAGCCGAAGAATACAATATATTATAGCCTGAGATAGGCTGAAAAACAGCCGAGTGTAATTTTGGTTCTTGTAAGCAAGCACCAACAGGGGAAAACCTGGAAAGCAACATCTGAAGCTCACCCCGATTGCCCCTGAGGCCGCGGATATTCCACTGTAAAAAGGCCATTATTGGCAATGAAGAAAATACCAGGAATCTGTAGGGAAGGGCACCTACGGACTAGAGGGGTTAGAAAAGTCAACGTGCGGTGGCATTGGAAGACGTTCAAGACGGAGCATTGCGAAGAATGGAGGTGTGGAGATGGAGGAGAGAAAAGAGAAGGAACAGGAGGTGAATCAGTGTCCATTGAAGGTTTAGTCTCTGCAATATATTCTGAAATGGCTTCAAGTGTTTTTGAATTCAAAGACGTATGGGAGATAATATTGGAGATGGAAGGAGGAGGGTGAGTAAAGATTGGGACAGTAATGGACTGTACCAAAGCAGAGGAGGACAAAAGAGTGTAGGGGGCTGGAGAAGAAGTGTGGGAGGGGACAGAAGAGGCAGAAACCTGGGAGGTGGCAGAAGAGGGAGAAACTTGGGAGGGGACAGGGGTGGAAGGCATAGTACGAGGAGGGTGAACCTCCACACTTGTAATAGAGCCAGAGAGAGGGGAAGAATTAGGTACAGAGACTGGAAAGGTAAAATGCAGTGGAAGAAGGGAAGGAGGGGGCAAAGAAGATTTGAGCAATGGGGATTTTTTGGAATTCTGAGAAGTAGAGGGGCGATTGGTACAAGGTGTCATACGAGGTCTTGTTGATACCGGGGCTTGTGAGGAAGGACGTGAAGATGTGAGAACAGACTGAGGTGTTGTAGTAGGGACGTCAGAGCCCAAGACAGCAAAAGAATTAGATACCGGAGTGGCTATGGGGGGGATAACCACAGAGGAGGCTGCAGAAGATGGGACCCCAGAAGTGGGGGGACGTTTTGAAACACGAGAATAAGAAACATGCGGTAGTCTCCCTTGGAGGCGGAGATGAGAAACTGCCATAGCATAAGGGAGACCTTCTGCCTCTTTGAGGCAATGGATTTCATGCTCATTTAAGTAGATCTGGCAACGGTGAGAGTACGAAGGGTGAGCCTCATGACAATTAAGGCAAGAGGGAGGTCGACTGCAAGACGTATTAGAATGGTCGTTGGCACCACAGACTGGGCATTTGGCTATAGATCTGCAATATTTTGCTGGGTGACCAAAACGCCAGCAATTTCTACACTGTTGTGGTGTAGGGATCACCTTTCAAACTTGTAACCGATGTCCCGTGACATAAACAGAGGACAGGAGTTCTCAGCTGTCAAAAGTTAATCGAGCCACATTGCAAGGGTACCGTCTCCACCCGCGGGCAGGAAGGACATAAGTGTCTACTTTGAGGATTGGGAGATCCTGGAGTTCCAGCTGTTCAAGAATGTCATTGCCACATGTCTGGAAATTCTGTTGGACTATGGTATGGGGCAGAATGACAGTACCACTACAAGAATTGAGAGAAAGATGTTTTTCAATAGTGATAGGAGTAGTATTGATATGTGAAAGGAGAGAAAGATCATGAGCTTGGGTAGCATTCTGGACAGTGACAATGCGCATACCGCCAATAAAATCCCAAGCTCTGATACCCCACCCAATGATTACCTCACTGGCAACTACCCAAACACACTGTTCCTAGCTCCGACTAACCCAACTGAAGTCTCCCTTATTATCAACAAACTAAAAAACAAGACAGGAGATTTAAATACCTTACCACCCTTTATACAAAAAAGTGAAACAAGTGCTATCACCAATCATTGCAGCACTCTTTAACAAATCCATTGAATCCTCCACCTTCCCTACAGTTCTCAAAATAGCAAGGGTCACCCCAATCCATAAAGGAGAGAGACCAAACAGAGTTGAATAACTATAGGCCAATATCCAACTTACACCATCTCTCAAAAATCTTCGAAAAATTAATTCATAAACGAATCTACTCCTACCTCATCTCCCAAAACATTCTCAACCCCTGCCAATTTGGATTCAGGCCTAATAAAAATACTAATGATGCTATTATACACATGCTAGAACATATATACACTGCAATAGAGAAAAAAGAAGTCCCACTGAGGATCTTCATTGACTTACGTAAAGCTTTTGATACAGTTGACCATGACTTGCTCCACATAAAATTGTCACACTATGGTATAAGAGGGCACTCCCTCAACTACCTAAAGTCATACCTCAGCAACAGAAGCCAATATGTGTACGTAAATGGGGCAAACTCTTCCGCACAACCAATTACAGTTGGTGTCCCACAGGGAAGTGTCCTTGGCCCTCTTCTCTTTCTCCTATACATAAATGACCTACCAAATGCTTCGCAATTACTCAAACCCACACTATTTGCAGATGACACTACATACGTCTTCTCTCACCCGAGCCCAGTCACGCTAGCCAATACTGTAAATACCAAATTACAGAAAATATCTACCTGGATGAGGACTAACAAACTTACACTAAACATTGACAAAACCTACTTCATTCAGTTTGGTAACAGAGCTACAGATGTCCCTCTTAACATAATGATAAATGGATCACCTATCACAAAGCTAACAGAGGGAATTATTATTATTATAATCAAAAAGAAGCGCTAAGCCACAAGGACTATACAGCGCTGCAGGGCAGGAAGGAAGCGAGGGTATCAGGTAGCAAAAGGGAGATGGATGAGTAATAGGTTACGGATAACAGCGGGGTAGTGGATGGTGAAAGGGTAAAGGGCAGCAAGAGACTGAGCTAGAAAGGGCTGAGGGGAGTGCAAAAAGTATCATCAGAGTTTGTGGAGTAAATCAGTCGTTGTCAAGAAGTCAATGAGAGAGTCAGGATTAAAGGAGGGTCCATCAGCAAGAAGGGAAGGTAAAGAGAGAGTAGTAGAACGAAGACGATGTTGGAGGTAAATTCTGCGTGCTCGTTGATAGAGAGGGCTGTCTAACAGAATGTGGCTAATCGATACTGGAACTTGACACTGCTCACAGAAAGGAACAGGGTGCCTCTCCATGAGATACCCATGAGTAAGACGAGTGTGGCAAATGCGAAGGCGGGAGAGAGTGGTCTCCCAACCTCGGCACTGATGACAAGAAGACGGCCAGTAACCTATGCTCGGTTTAATAGAATGAAGTTTGTTACCGAGCAGAGTTGACCAACGTTGTTGCCAACGGGTGCGAAGGTGGGTAGCTATTGCAGCAAAATAGTCCAGAAATGGAACACCTCGATAGGGAATCGGGAGGTCAAATACTGCTGACCGCGCAGCAGTGTCTGCCTGTTCATTGCCCTGTAAGTCGACATGACCAGGGACCCAACAAAAAACAATATCTTTATGTTTGGTAGAGATATGGCGTAGCCAAAGTTGGATACGAAGAACTAGGGGATGAGATGTATCAAATTTTCGTATAGCCTGTAGAGCACTAAGGGAGTCTGAGACTACTACAAATGATGACATCCGAATATGAATGTCGTCAGGCCCAGCTGCCGATGATCGACAAGCTGAGAGTGTTGCCTCGAGTTCCTGAAGTGTAAAAGGCACATTATACTGCTCTTCTCTGAGAGAAGAAAAGTCCAAGTCTGGCAGACTTTGAGGAAAGAAACGAGGGGCATAGATGGAGCCCCCGGGAAATATGGACCAGATGAGCGCCAATTTCAATGGCAACGTCAAGAGGGTTTGCTACATCAACACCGATGAAACGTAGAACAGGAGCCGGGTCAGGAGAGTATTTACCACTCAATTTCCTCACTTTTTTCCAGACTGCACTCATAGAGGAAGCAGAGGTGATGGTGGAAACATAATCTCACCAGCAAGCGCGTTTAGCGTCACGGATGACACGGCGAGCGATTGCACGTTTCTGCTTAAAATCAAGAAGTCTCTCATCGGTTCTATTGTTCCGGTACCTGCCCCATGCAGCACGTTTCAAACGCACTGCACAAGCACAAGCAGGAGGCCACCAAGGCACACACTTCTGAGAATGCCTGCCTGAGGTTTGGGGTATAGAATGAGAAGCTGTGGTGAAAACTGAACTCAAGAAGAGGTGTAGGAGCTCATCAATGGAGGATGAAGAAGAAACCTCACTAAAAGCAGTGAGTTGCGAGTAAAGGTTCCAATTTGCCTGATCAAATTGCCAGCGAGGGCTACGGAAAGGTTGTGAATAGGAAGGAGAAGTAAGAATGATTGGAAAATGATCGCTGTCATGTAAGTCCGGTAGAACAGACCAGGCGAAGTCTAGTGCAGTGGAGGAAAAGCAGACCGGTAGTTTGATGCAAGAGAGAGTATGAGTATGAGGATCAAAATGGGTGGGAGTGCCCGTATTTAAAACATGGAGGGGGTGAGAGGCGAGAAAAGCCTCCAACTGGATTCCATGTGAATCACAATGAGATCCCCCCCAGAGGAAATGGTGGGCATTAAAATCGCCAAGTAACAGTAATGGTGGTGGTAAGGATGAAACAAAAAAGGCAAAATCTGGGATAGAAAATGCTCGAGAAGGAGAGAGATATAAAGAGCACATTGTAAACCACTTATTCAAGTGGATACGGGCTGCAGTGTAATGCAGCGAGGTATGGACAAATAGTTGACAGTACGGAATATCATTGCTTAAAAGAAGGGCACTTTCATTAAAGGTCCCATCTGAGAAAGGAGCCGAAGAATACAATACTATATTATAGCCTGAGATAGGCTGAAAAACAGCCGAGTGTAATTTTGGTTCTTGTAAGCAAGCACCAACAGGGGAAAACCTGGAAAGCAACATCTGAAGCTCACCCCGATTGCCCCTGAGGCCGCGGATATTCCACTGTAAAAAGGCCATGATTGGCAATGAAGAAAATACCAGGAATCTGTAGGGAAGGGCACCTACGAACTAGAGGGGTTAGAAAAGTCAACGTGCGGTGGCATTGGAAGACGTTCAAGACGGAGCATTGCGAAGAATGGAGGTGTGGAGATGGAGGGGAGAAAAGAGAAGGAACAGGAGGTGAATCAGAGTCCATTGAAGGTTTAGTCTCTGCAATATATTCTGAAATGGCTTCAAGTGTTTCTGAATTCAAAGATGTATGGGAGACAATATTGGAGATGGAAGGAGGAGGGTGAGTAAAGATTGGGACAGTAATGGACTGTACCAAAGCAGAGGGGGACAAAAGAGTGTAGGGGGGCTGGAGAAGAAGTATGGGAGGGGACAGAAGAGGCAGAAGCCTGGGAGGTGGCAGAAGAGGGAGAAACTTGGGAGGGGACAGGGGTGGAAGGCATAGTACGAGGAGGGTGAACCTCCACACTTGTAATAGAGCCAGAGAGAGGGGAAGAGTTAGGTACAGAGACTGGAAAGGTAAAATGCAGTGGAAGAAGGGAAGGAGGGGGCAAAGAAGATTTGAGCAATGGGGATTTTTTGGAATTCTGAGAAGTAGAGGGGCGATTGGTACAAGGTGTCATACGAGGTCTTGTCAATACCGGGGCTTGTGAGGAAGGACGTGAAGATGTGAGAACAGACTGAGGTGTTGTAGTAGGGACATCAGAGCCCAAGACAGCAAAAGAATTAGATACCGGAGTGGCTATGGGGGGGATAACCACAGAGGAGGCTGCAGAAGATGGGACCCCAGAAATGGGGGGACGTTTTGAAACACGAGAATAAGAAACATGCGGTAGTCTCCCTTGGAGGCGGAGATGAGAAACTGCCATAGCATAAGGGAGACCTTCTGCCTCTTTGAGGCAATGGATTTCACACTCATTTAAGTAGATCTGGCAACGGTGAGAGTACGAAGGGTGAGCCTCATGACAATTAAGGCAAGAGGGAGGTCGACTGCAAGACGTATTAGAATGGTCGTCGGCACCACAGACTGGGCATTTGGCTATAGATCTGCAATATTTCGCTGGGTGACCAAAACGCCAGCAATTTCTACACTGTTGTGGTGTAGGGATCACCTTTCAAACTTGTAACCGATGTCCCGCGACATAAACAGAGGACAGGAGTTCTCAGCTGTCAAAAGTTAATTGAGCCACATTGCAAGGGTACCGTCTCCACCCGCGGGCAGGAAGGACATAAGTGTCTACTTTGAGGATTGGGAGATCCTGGAGTTCTAGCTGTTCAAGAATGTCATTGCCACATGTCTGGAAATTCTGTTGGACTATGGTATGGGGCAGAATGACAGTACCACTACAAGAATTGAGAGAAAGATGTTTTTCAATAGTGATAGGAGTAGTATCGATATGTGAAAGGAGAGAAAGATCATGAGCTTGGGTAGCATTCTGGACAGTGACAATGCGCATACCGCTCTTGAGAGCATGAAATGAAATATCTCTACCAACATGGCGCAGGAGCGCTTTGCCAATACTATGGTCGGAAAGATAGGCAGAAGAAGAAGTCGGTCTTAAAGTAAAGAATTTAGTCCATTGTGTGGTCCGAAACTAAGCATGGAGAGGAAGTGCATGACGTGTCGGTCTTTTTCGAGTAGAATGGGAAGGTAATGAAGTAACATCATCAGGAGATTATCATTGGCGTTTAGGACTGGAACCGGAGTTGGTCCGATGTGAAACGGGCTGGCGACTCGAAAATTGCCGTACCGTAGAGGGAGAGGCTGGAAGCATAGTCAAAGGAGAGTGGAGGTCACACAAATCGAAGGAGTCAGTCGAAACCCTGGTACCTGAAGTGGGTGAGGAAACAGCACCAGCAAGAGGTACAGGGGCATCAGGAGTGTCCGAAGAGTGGTCAAAAAATGAGGCAGGGTCAGAATGGGGTGCGGTATCAAGAAGGGGCCAGGGGGTAGTAGGTTCATGGAATGGGTTCTCCATGGTTAGGTTACTTCTTTTCTTTTTGTTTTTAAGAAAAAAAAAGAAAGAAGAAAAGAATATAAAAAGAAAAAAAATAATAAAAAAAAAGGGGGGAGCGGGGAGGAATAGTTCCCAGGAGGAATGAAAGGGCCGGAAATCTCCCTCCGCGCCCAAGAGGACCTCAGCACCGCAAGTAGCGCAGATGCAGCATGGAACCTGTGCCATACCCTACCCTTCATGCCAGTAAACCAGCAATCCGGGATAGCAACCTCACATCTTCCGAGCTACCTTGGTGAACAAAAGAGAGGGTGGCCGGATATCCGCCACAAAGCATACCTCCTTCGGCCACCACCCCCAGAATCCGAAAGGTGGCTTCCAGAGATACACCCGTCTCCGAACGACAACCCAAAGCCACCCTCTCTGGATACCGGAGAGGATCAGGACAACCCCCAGGCGATCCAGAATCACGGGAGAACTACGTGCCACCACCGCCAAGAACCTCAAACCGAATGGAGGGACCCCGGACCTTTCCCCTACCTAGGAACTAAAGCGCGCCTGTGATAAAATCCCAAAGGCCAAAAAGAGACGGGCAAAGGGAGGGGTTGGGAGGAGGAGGTAGACAAGGAAAAAGGGGAGGATGGGGAGGGTGGGATAGGGAAGGGGGGATTGGGGGGTAATTAGGTTCGGTCTGAGGAAGGAGACTGACAGGTCTAATTCCTCAGACCAAGAGCCTCTTCACCACAACAAGGAGGTCCCCTTGAAGAGGGGTACCACCCCTCAGCACTGTCCGCCAGTCAGACACTACCCCTTCCAGTATCACTGTCCAAGACAGCCCTGTTCCTATCAATCACCCATCTTTTTTTCCCCAGCTGTCATACTATGCTGACATGTCTTTCAAGGAAGATTTTTTTTGTTCTTGTCTTTTAATATAGATGTCATTTCCTCATACAGGTGTATCTCGTTTGGGCAGATGAAAAATGGAGTGTACATAAATGAGTGTCTAACAAGAAAACGTCAAAACCTTCTGTTTAGGCTGAGAAAACTTAAACAGGAAAACAAAATACATCAGTGTTTCACGCGAGATGGGAAAATACTAGTAAGGAAAACATCAACAGGACAACAATATACCATCTCAAACGAACATGATTTCTCTGCCTTCCTTAGAAAAGCGGACATTTCTGTAACAGATTAGATAAGTGTCCTTAACACATATATACTGAGGTGCATATATGTGACGTTTTACTATTATATGTGCATTATTATTTTTTTATTTTTCATCACTAATGCAACTACCCTCCAATACTTTAAACTTCTTTTCTACTGCTATTAATTGCTCATAAATTATTATGTACAAGTCAAATCTACTCCAAATTAATATTACTTCATTGTTCTATAACCTGTCCATTTAATTTTGTTTACCCACTCCTTGTCTTTTAGTCACTTTTTATGCTGTGCAATTAGTGTATACTCTAATTACTTTTTAGCAAGTCCCAAAACTATCTTTTGCTAGCTAGTACCAACTACCTCATTTTATTTTAACTTTTTATTGTTGCCAATAAACTGCTCAACTTATTTAATATTACAACATCAGATCTTACTCCTAAACCAATATTTATTTCATAGGACTATCCAGCCATTAACTTTTTGTAATCCATTACTTAATTATTTAGTCCCCTTATATATTTCTCCTTAATTTTAGCTTTATATAACTACCTAGGTCATATAATCCACAATTGTTAAAATAATCAAGGTGCTATTTACTCTGTGCTAAGTGTAATAAGTTCAAACTTATTTTGCCATTAAATTCAAAACCATTAATTTGATTACCACTTATTTGTTCACCACACTATATTAGTTTACTTTATATTGTTTTCCCCTAATTGTAACTTCAAAGAATTTACCTTTAAAGAGGCCATACCTACTATCATATCCCCAAGCTCCATTATTTGATCATCACTTATTTGGTTCCACCACAAATTATATTTAATAAATGTATGGAAAGAGGGTAAGTACCTAGGATTGCAGAGAGCATGCATAGTTTTCCTTTGTATAAAGGCAAAGGGGATAAAAGAGAGTGCAAAAATTATAGGGGATAAGTTCTGTTGAGTATACTTGTTAAAGTGTAGGTAGAGTTTATAATTGAAAGAATAAGAGTAAGACGGAGAATAGGATAGCAGATGAACATGGAGGCTTAGGAAAGGTAGGGGGTGTGTGGACCAGTGTTTACAGTGAAACATAAAATGAACATTTTAGATATGGCTGAACGAGGCTTTGTGGCATTTATGGATTTGGAAAAGGCTATGAACAGGTGGATAGGGGGGCAATGTGGCCAGATGTTGCAAGTGTATGGTGTAAAGGAGTAAGGCTACTGCAAGCATGAAGCGTTGTTTTTACGAGGATAGTGAGGCTCAAGTAGAGTATGTAGTAAATAGGGAAATTTTTTCCCCCAGTAAAAGTAGGCCTTAGACAAAGGATGTGTGATTCACCAGTGGTTGTTTAATATATTTATAGATGGGGTTGTAAGAGACGTAAAATGTGAGGGTCTTGAAAGAGGCGTGAGTTAAAAAGATAAAGAATCACACGACAAAGTGGAGTTGTCAACACTTTTGCTCTTTGCTGATGACACTGCGAGCGCTTGGAGATCTGCAGAGAAGTTGCAGAGATTGTGATGAATTTTGGTAGGGTGTGCAAAAGAAGAAAATTAAAAGGTGAATACAGGAATGAGTAAGGTTATGAGGATAACAAAAAGATTAGGTGATGGAAGAATGAATATCAGATTGGAGGGAGAGAGTATGGAGGAGGTGAACGTATTCAGATTATTTGGGAGTGGACGGTCAGCGGATGGGTCTATGAAAGGATGAGGTGAATCAATAGAATTGATGAGGGAAAAAGAGTGAGTGAGCACCTTAGGAGTCTGTGGAACAAAGAACTTTGTCCTTGAGCAAATAGGGAATGGTATGAGAGTATAGTTTTACCCAACGACTCTTATATGGTGTGAAGCGTGGGTGATGAAGTTGCAGCGAGAGAAGGCTGGAGGCAGTGGAGATGTCATGTCCTGAGGGCAATGTGTGGTGAAAATAATGCAGAGAATTCCGTAGTTTTGGAAGTTAGAGGAGGTGTGGGATTACCAAAACTGTTTGTCCCAGAGGCTGAGTAGGGTTGTTTGAGGAGGTTCGGAATGCAGAGAGAGAATGGAGCGAAACAGAATGACTCAAAGTGTATCAGTCTGTAGTGGAAGGAAGCGGGTCGGGGTCCGGCCTAGGAAAGGTTGGAGGGAGGGGGTAAAGAGGTTGTGTTGCGAGGGGCTTTGAGATTCCAGCAGGCCATGCTGAGCGTGTGTTGATAGGAGTGAATGGAGACAAATGGTTTTTATAATACTTTGACATGCTGTTGGAGTGTGAGCAAAGTAACATATATAAGGGGTTTCAGGGAAACCGGCAGGCCGACTTGAGTCCTGGAGATGTGAAGTACAGTGCCTGCACTCTGAAGGAGGGGGTTAATGTTTGCAGTTTTAAAAACTGAGTGTTAAAGCACCCTTCTGTCAAGACAGTGGATGGAGTGATGATGGTGAAAAGTTTTACTTTTTTCGGGTCACCCTGCTTGGTGGGAAACGTCCAGTGTGATAATAATAAAAAAAAAATTATTTTAGTCCCTTTATATTGTCTCCTTATTTTTTACTTTAATAAAAAAAACTACCTTAGCTCCAAGATTGTTAACTTTGTTAAATAATTCAGGTGCAATTTTTTAGCTTAAGACAATTTAACTTTGTTTTAATACTTAATTCTAAACTATAGATTCACTACAAATCATATGATTACACGCATAGAACCTGAAACCGAACCACCATATTCAATGACTAAAAGAATCAAACAGTTACAGTAATTACAACACCTGCAGACAATCAAGGCACTACCTCAGTGCCAACAACAACATACCTATCTTTAACAACAATATACAGATCTTTAAGCAAGCATAAGTGATGACTCCTAGATTACTAAATTCCTATGCATGCCAAAATGTCCATCATTACACTACCTGAAACCTGGCTAAAGTCCTGATACTACATGATTCTAATGTCATCCTGGTTACACGAGCATACACAACTGGTAGGCCAGACCAACAAGGGGTGTCCACAGCTATATATACTACTCAGACCAACTAAATGTTATCACTACTACTTGCACAAGGGATGAACATGGGGAATATATAATAGCTAAATTCAAATCCAAATACCTACAAAAACCTCTTACATTGATAAACATCTACAGAGTTCCACAGTCAAACATTAGCCAATTTAGTCAAAACCTAGGAAGTATGATAACTGATGCATGCATGAACAAAGATCACTTAAACTACTCTCAGGTGACTTCAATATAAATCTCCTGCAAGACCAGGACCCACACGTTACTGAATTCACAAACACAATGAGTAACTGCATGTTGATTTAGTAATTTAGTAATTTAAACATACAAACAGAGGTACAAAAAATACAGGTAAGAGCAGCATGCCAAAGCCACTTATATGCCATAGCATTACGGGCTGTCTTAAAATTAACTTAAGATTAACTAAGCAATGATTTAAATCATGGATAAAACATATATTGTAAACAATAACTATAAAGTAAAAATGAGTATTTACAAAGACAGGTCTTAATGGTTGCTTGCTTGCTGTACATCAGTCGAATGGAGTATTCTGTTTAGGTAGTGTATTTTAAAAAAAATAATAAAGTTAGATTGGGTCCTAGGTTTAACATTTGGTGATATAATGTGATAACATAAAGGATATACAATTTATAAGGTTCAGTTAACAGTATATATTTGTTTTTGATTGAGTAAGTGATCTTTGAGAAAGACTTGAATCTATTAACAGTAGAGATTCTTTTATATTTACAGTAATGAATTCCAATTTTAGGGCCTTTTCTGTGCATTGATTTTTGCATAGTCGTGAGATGGACACGAGAACATCAAAGAGTGATCTTGCCTGTGTTATGGTCATGTGTTTTCTGTTGAGGTTGGCAAGGAATGTTTGAGGGGAGGGATAATATCAGAGTTAAGTGTTCATGTATATAAATAGTGCAATAATAAGTAAGATGTTTGTATGGTGAGTAGGTTGAGTGTTATGAATATTGTGGAGTGTGTTGCCTGTAGTGAGAATATTGTTCTATCATTCTAACTGCAGCCTTGTTAGGTAATTAGTGGCTGAGAATGGTTAATTGTTGTTGAGCCCCATGCAATCACAAATTCCATAGGTGCATAGGGTAAATAAGAGAGTGATAAAGGCCAGGAGGGCTGACTGTGGAACATAGTATCCGTATCTTCGATAGTAATGCCTGCCCCCTACAGTCTTGGAGATTTTCTAGAAATTTGGTATATGTGTATGAAATTTGAGTCCTATTATACGGCGATTGATTCCTAGGAATTTTACCTTCTCTGATATAGCTTTGTGATAGTGATCCTTTTTCTTGTTATGGTTTAAAAGGTACAATCTGTAGCTCTGTTACCAAACTGAATGAATTAAGGTTTTGTCAATGTTTAGTGTAAGTTTGTTAGTCCTCATCCGTAGATATTTTCTGTAATTCGGTGTTTACAGTATTGGCTAGCGTGACTGGCTCGGGTGAGAGAAGACGTATGTATGGTCATCTGCAAAAAGTTGTGGGATTGAGTAATTGCGAAGAATTGGTAGGTCATTTATGTATAGGAGGAAAGAGAATAGGCCAAGGACACTTCCCTGTGGGACCACCAACTGTACTTGGGGTTGTGCGGAAGAGCTTGCCCATTTTGCGTACACCTATGGCTTCTGTTTTGCTGAGGTAGACGAGGTAGATGAGGGAGTGCACCTCTAATACCATAGTGTGAACAATTTTATAACGTGGAGTCAAGTCCATGGGCCACTGTATCAAAAGCTTTACGTAAAGTCAATTAAGAATCCCCAGTGGACTTTTCCCCCTTTTTTCTCTATTGCAGTGTATATATATTTCTAGCATGTGTATAATAGCATCAATAGTATTTTTATTAGGCCTGACTCCAAATTGGCAGGTTGAGAATGTTTTGGGAGATGAGGTAGATAGATTCGATTATGAATTATTTTTTCGAAGATTTTTGAGAGAGGGTGTAAAATGGATATTGGCCTATAGTTTATTCAACTCTGTTTGGTCCCTCCTCCTTTTATGAGATATTCCCCCGGGTGACCCTTGCTATTTTGAGAATGTAGGGAAGGTGGAGATTCAATGGATTTTGGTTCCAGAGTGTTTGCAATGGAATGGTATAGTACTTTGAGAACTTTTTTTCTAGTATATAAAGGGTGGTAAGGTATTTAAATCTCCCTGCCTTTGTTTTTCAGTGCGTTGATAATGAAGGAGACTATCGTATGGGTTAGTCTCGAGCTAGGAACAGTGTGTTCGGGTAGTTGCCAGTGAGGATAGTCATTTGGTGGGGTAATCGAGCTTGGATTTTATTGGCAAGGTTTTGACCTATAGTGGAGAAAAATCATTGAGTATGTTTGCTGTTTACTTCTGTTGGTGGAGTTGGGGTCATCTGATTTTGCTAATTTTATTTCGCTATGTCGTGAATAATTTTTTGTTTCCCAGAATTTCTGATAGGGTCTTCCAGGTCTTTTTTTTATATCACCTCGTAAGTTGGAAAATCTGTTTCTCATAATACAATTTTTCTTGCCCTTCTTATCAGTTGGTTAGGATAGATGTGTAACGTTTTGTTTGGTCTCTGGTTATGTACCCAATCGTCTTGTTTTCATATCGGTGTTTTTGTATGTATGAATTTGAGAATGCGGGTGTTTAGGCCAGGGACTGTTTCAGTCCTCTTAGCTGTCCATCTGTTAGTTTTTTTTAGGGCAGTGGCTTGTTATAAAGGAATTGGGTCTTTTTAGAAAATTATAAAAATTTCGCAATATCTGATAGATTTCTAGCTCAGTGTGACCAGTCAATGTTGTTACTGCTGTTGTGAAAGTTATTAATGGCAGCCTCATTGTGAAGTCCTTGAAGGTGAATTAGTAGTGTCTTTGGGTGTTTTACCAAAGGTTGTTATGAGGAAAGTAGGGTAGTGGTCCTGTGGAATTATCTGAAATTATGCCTGATTAAAAGGGGATATGTGTTGGTCCAGATGTGGTACAAGTAGGGAAACACTAGTCTCTGTAACTCTTGTAGGTTTTTGTTACTGTTGGTAGCAACTAAGCAGTTACTCTTTGTGTTTGGTGAATTCAGTAAACGTGTGGGTCCTGTTCTGCAGGAAGATTGATATTGAAGTCACCTGATAGTAGTAAGTGATCTTTTGTTCTGCGTGCATCAGTTTATCATACTTCCTAGGTTTTTGACTAAATTGGGCTAATGTTGAATGTGGAAACTCAGAGATGTTTATCACTAGTGAGAGGTCTTTGTAGGTATTTGGATTGAATTTAGCTATTATATATTCCCCATGTTCACATCCATTGTGCAAAGTATTAGTGATACATGCTAGTTGGTCTGAGTAGTAAATAGCAGTTGCCACCCCCTTGTTGTCTGGCCGACAGTTGTGTATGGCTGTGTAACCAGAATGGCAAGACATCTGTAGTATCAGGCTTTAGCCAGTTTTCAGATTAAATGTGTAATGAAGGACATATTGGCATGCAAGGAATTTAGTATGCTAGAGGTCATCATAATGCTTGCATAAAGATCTGATATTGTAGTTAAAGATAGTTATGTTGTTGTTAGCTCAGAGAAGTGGCCTTTGATTGTTCAGCATGTGTAGTAATTTCAGTAACTGTATGAATCAATTAAGTCATAAAAAAAGAGGTTGGTCATCAGTAGATCATGCTTGTAACATAAGATTTGTAGTGAATCATATAGTTTAGAATTAAGTAAAAAATAAAGTAAATATGCTACAGCTAAAAAAAAATAGCACCTGAATATTTAAGAATGAAAAAAATAATGAGCTAAGTAGTTTTATTTAAAGCTAAAATAAAGGAACAATAAAAAGGGACTACACTAATTTGGAGAACAAATAAAGTGATGAGCAAATTAATGGAGCTTTGGAAAATGATAGTAGGAAGTAACTTTAAAGGTATTCTTTACAGTTTAGAATTATAATATAAAATTATAATAAAAAAGGACTAATATAATTGTGGTGAACAATAAAGTGGTAATCAAATAATTCACTAAAGGTCTAATATAATTAATTTTCGTGGATCTATTTTTTGAGCTAGAATGAGCTAAGACAACTAATATATTCTAATAATAGAACAATAACAAATTAAAAATACACCAGACTCTCACTATAATTGCAATAGTGTCTAATATACTAATTTGGTATTGACTCTAGTACAACTGAGTTGAATATCTATAATATAAAAAAGGCACAAGACACTCACTTGTAATTGCACTAAGGTGTTATATCAAGTTGTTTACAAGATTAGAGTATAACTAGATTTAAATTGACAAGATAAAATAAGCAATAAGGTAGCAAAAGAATAAAAAAAGTAGAAAAAAAAAATATATGAGGTAGTTGTACTAGTTAGCAAAATATAGTTAAGGGCTTGAACAATAATATAATTGAAAAAGACACCTAATTGCCACACACAATAAAGTCACTAAGATATGAAAACAATCTTAGAGTAGAATTATAAAACATAACATAAAATATAAAAATACAAATTGAAATGTAAGTACTTGCAATTGCACTAGAGTCTGGTATATTTGTTGACAAGATCAGAGTATAACTAATTTAAATTGACAAAATATAATTCACAATTAAAGTACCCAAAAGAATAATATAAAAAAGAACAAAGGGTAATGTCTTGGTTATAATATGATAGTAAGAGGTAGACAGGTACACAGTACACAGGTACACCCGGTAGCAAAGGATAATATAAAGGTTGGAGTTTAAATTATACAAACTTGAAAAATTTGGCAACAAAATGTTTAGGGAAGTATAAAATAAAGTTTAATGTACAAAGTAAAATTGACTTCTGTAGTAAATATGGTGTTTAATAAAATTTTAGTAAGTAAAATGATTACAAAAAGTGAAAAAGTAATTTTATTTCAATCCATATTGCTCTGTGGTAGTTATATGTAGAGGTATATATGGCAGTACAAGTAATTAAGAGTACTCTAAGAAGTACATGTGTATTAAAACAGGTAAAGGTAATTAGACAAGTAATGGTTATTTAATTGTCAAAAAGTTAAGAGTTAATTGAAATATAGTAAAAATGATAATTATTAATTTTAGTAGTATATCATAGAATAGATGAGGGGAAAAAAGGTAGTGTGCGTTGAGGAATATGTGGATTCAAAAAACGATATCTATGGAGCAAGAATGGAATGTATGAAGTATAGTATTACCAACAACTCTTATATGTGTGAAGCTTGGGTGGTAACTGCAGCAGCGAGGAGACGGTTTGAGGCAGTGGGAGCTGATCCAGTTCAAGGGCAATGAGTTGGTGTAATATTATGCAGAAAATCTGAGTGTGGAAATTAGGAGAAGATGTGGAGTTACTAAAAGAATAGTCAGAGGCAAAAGAGGGTTGGTTGAGGTGGTTTGAGTCAATAGAGAGAAAGGATCAAAGTAAGAATGACAATGGAAAAGCATATAACTTCTAAAGGGGAAGGACGGAGGGTTAGGGGTCGTCCTCGAAAGGGTGGAAAGAGGGGTAAAGGAGGTTTTGGGGTAAGGGGCCTTGGACTTCCAGCAAGCGTGCGTGGAGCGTGTTAATAGGAGTGAATGGAGACGAAAGGTACTTGGGACCTGAACGATCTTTTGAGTGTGAAGCAGGGTAATATTTAGTAAGGGATCAGGGAAACCGGTTATTTTCATATATCGGACTTGGTCCTGGAAATGGGAAGTACCATGCTTGCACTTTAAAGGAGGGGTTATTGGGATATTGGCATTTGGAGGGATATGTTGTTATCATTATATGTGTCTGGCATCTAGAACTGTTGATTCTGAAGCACTCTGCTAAAAGACAGTGATAATGTCGAGTGTGGTGAAAGTGATGAATGATGATGAAAGGATTTTCTATTTGGGGATTTTCTTCTTTCTTTTTTTGGGGTCACCCTGCCTTCGTGGGAGATGGGCCGACTTGTTGAAAAAAAAAAAAAAAAAAAAAAATATCAAATTGAATAGTATTTATAAAATAAGAGGAAATAAAATGGACAGAGAAAGTAATCAAATCAGCTAATGTTTAAGCAAACAATAGTAAATAAGAAAATTACACAAGGTGACTTATCTTACTAGTAAAATCACAAAAAGAGGTAGTTGATTATTTAATTACTAAGAGATTGTACAATGAAATTTGAACAATAATGGAGCAAAACATTTGATACCATCAGTAACAAAACCTACAAGAGTTACAGAGACTAGTGTTTCCCTACTTGACCACATCTGGACCAACACCATATCCCTTTAAAATCAGGCATAACTACAATAATACCACAGACCACTACCCAACTTTCTCAAACAACTCTTAGTAAAACATTACCCAAGACAACTACTAAAGTCAACCTTCAGAACTTTCACAATGAGGCAGCCATTAATAACTTCACAACAGCAGTAACAAACATTGACTGGCACACTGAGCTAGAAATCTATACAGATATTGACGAATGTATTAATAATTTTCTAAAAAAGACCCAATACCTCTATAACAAGCACTGCCCTAAAAAACTAAACAGATGACAGCTAAGAGACTGAACAGTCCCTGGCTAACACCCAGCATTCTCAAATCCATAAATACAAAACACCGATATGAAAAACAGTACAGAATGGGTCACATAACCAGAGACAAACAAAACGTTACTCTCAATCCTAACCAGCCTGATAAGAAGGGCAAAAAAATTGTATTATGAGAACAGATTATCCAACTTACGAGGTGATATAAAAAGACCTGGAAAACCCTATCAGAAATTCTAGGAACAAAAAAGATATCACGAATACGTGAAATAAAATTAGCAAAATCAGATGACCCCAACCCCACCAACAGAACAGCAACAGACTCAATGATTTCTCTCCACTATAGGAAAAAAACCTTGCCAATAAAATCCCAAGCTCAGATACCCCACCCAATGATTACCTCACTGGCAACTACCCGAACACACTGTTCCTAGCTCCGACTAACCCAACTGAAGTCTCCCTTATTATCAACAAACTAAAAAACAAGACAGGAGATTTAAATACCTTACCACCCTTTTATATACAAAAAAAGTGTCACAAGTGCTATCACCAATCATTGCAGCACTCTTTAACAAATCCATTGAATCCTCCACCTTCCCTACAGTTCTCAAAATAGCAAGGGTCACCCCAATCCATAAAGGAGGAGACCAAACAGAGTTGAATAACTATAGGCCAATATCCAACTTACACCCTCTCTCAAAAATCTTCGAAAAATTAATTCATAAACGAATCTACTCCTACCTCATCTCCCAAAACATACTCAACCCCTGCCAATTTGGATTCAGGCCTAATAAAGATACTAATGATGCTATTATACACATGCTAGAACATATATACACTGCAATAGAGAAAAAAGAAGTCCACTGGGGATCTTCATTGACTTACGTAAAGCTTTTGATACAGTTGACCATGACTTGCTCCACATAAAATTGTCACACTATGGTATAGAGGGCACTCCCTCAACTAACCTAAAGTCATACCTCAGCAACGAAGCCAATATGTGTACGTAAATGGGGCAAACTCTTCCGCACAACCAATTACAGTTGGTGTCCCACAGGGAAGTGTCCTTGGCCCTCTTCTCTTTCTCCTATACATAAATGACCTACCAAATGCTTTGTAATTACTCAAACCCACACTATTTGCAGATGACACTACATACGTCTTCTCTCACCCGAGCCCAGTCACGCTAGCCAATACTGTAAATACCGATTTACAGAAAATATCTACCTGGATGAGGACTAACAAACTTACACTAAACATTGACAAAACCTACTTCATTCAGTTTGGTAACAGAGCTACAGATGTCCCTCTTAACATAATGATAAATGGATCACCTATCACAAAGCTAACAGAGGGAATTATTATTATTATTATAATCAAAAAGAAGCGCTAAGCCTCAAGGACTATACAGCGCTGCAGGGCAGGAAGGAAGCGAGGGTATCAGGTGGCAAAAGGGAGATGGATGAGTAATAGGTTACGGATAACAGCGGGGTAGTGGATGGTGAAAGGTAAGGGCAGCAAGAGACTGAACTAGAAAGGCTGAGGGGAGTGCGAAAAAGTATCATCAGAGTTTGTGGAGTAAATCAGTCGTGTCAAGAAGTCAATGAGAGAGTCAGGATTAAAGGAGGGTCCATCAGCAAGAAGTGAAGGTAAAGAGAGATCAGTAGAACGAAGACGACGTTGGAGGTAAATTTTGCGTGCTCGTTGAAAGAGAGGGCAGTCTAACAGAATGTGGCTAATCGATACTGGAACTTGACACTGCTCACAGAGAGGAACAGGGTGCCTCTCCATGAGATACCCATGAGTAAGACGAGTGTGGCCAATGCGAAGGCGGGAGAGAGTGGTTTCCCAACCTCGGCACTGATGACAAGAAGACGGCCAGTAACCAATGCTCGGTTTAATAGAATGAAGTTTGTTACCGAGCAGAGTTGACCAACGTTGTTGCCAACGGGTGCGAAGGTGGGAAGCTATTGCAGCAAAATAGTCCAGAAATGGAACACCTCGATAGGAAATCGGCAGGTCATGTACTGCTGACCGCGCAGCAGTGTCTGCCTGTTCATTGCCCTGTACGTCGACATGACCAGGGACCCAACAAAAAACAATATCTTTATGTTTGGTTAGAGATACGGCGTAGCCAAAGTTGGATACGGAGAACTAGGGGATGAGATGTATCAAATTTTCGTATAGCCTGTAGAGCACTAAGGGAGTCTGAGATACTCAAATGATGAACAGGATAGATGGGTACAAAAAAGTGCTGCAAAAATGGCATACAGTTTACCTTTTCGAAAAAATGAGGGGAGAAAAAACAACCAAACAGGGCAAACTTCCCCGGGGGTAGGAAAGGAAAAAGATGAACTTTGGGAAAAATTACCTTTTCAAAAAATAAAAGGTTAATTAAAAAAAAAAAGGAATGAAACCCCGAAGGAAAAGGACGGGAAAACAGGGGCGGCGGGGGAACAAAAAATAAAGGGGAAGGGTTAACTGGGATACGGTGACATTTTTTTTTAAAGGGAAAGGGGTTGGGGGGTAAAAAGGGTGAGGGGGGCGAAAAGTACAAAGGTTTGGGATAAACGGGGGTTCAAAAGAATGGAACATTTTTTTTAAAGGGGGGCCCGCAAGGGGAAGGGAAAGAAAGGCAAAAACGAAAAACCTTTGGGATAGATTTTTAAGGCCCCTAGGAAGAAAAATTAACGGGAGGGCCGGGGGAATTAAACGGGCCCACAAAAAACGGGGTTCCCAAAAAAACCCCAGGGAAGAATGTGGTAAAGGGCAAGATTTTTCCCTCACCCCCCCAAAGGAAAAAAAATGAAACCAAGGGGTTTTTAATGAAGGGTTTTTTCCCGGGCGGTTGCCCAAGGGGCCCCGGGGGAAAAGGGGAAAGGTTTCCGGGAAAAACCCAAAAAAAAGGGAGAACCCTGGGAACCCCCTTGACTGTAACCCACGTTCGGGGTATACGGGACCCAAAAAAAACAAAATTTATGGGAAAAAGGAGGCGTAAAAATTTGGAAAGAAAGGGGTTTTAGGTATTAAATTTTTTAAACCCTGTGGTGGTTGGCCCAAAAAATGAAACACGGAAAGATGCGGAAAAAAACTGCAAAAGATACATTTCAGCGTAAAAAGCTAGCGAAGTATAACCCCCAAGAGTGTCCAAAATTGGGGGAAAAACGGGCCCAAAATCTTTTACAAGGGGGAAAAATTTTGGGGAATTAAAAAAAACAACCCTGGGGGAATTATTTTGGAGAAGGGGGAAAAGAACATTACCCCCCCGGGGGAAAAAGGAAATGCTACAAAAAAAAGGGTTTTAAAAAGGGAAGAAAGATTAAATGGGGCCCAAAAAAAAGGGCCCCGGGGCCAAAATAAAAAATGTCTCTTATGGGCCCTTTTTCAATAAAAAAATTGGAATCTGAGGGAATTATTGAAAAGGGAAAGGGGGGGGCCATAGGGGACCCAACCGGGAGGAAAGGGCTTTGGTAAAAAACCCAAGGGGAAAGCCAAAAGCCCCAAGGCAAAAACCCGTTTTGGTGTTAAATTAACAAAAATTTTTTAACGGAAAAGGCCCAATTTTTGGGCAAAATCTTTTGTAAAACGAGGGCTAAGTGGAAAGGCAACCCCCGAGAACCACCCCCAAAAGGGGAAAACAAGGGTTTTTTAAGGGGGGGGCCCTTTGTGAAAAAAGTTGAAGAGGGAAAAAGGGAGGCCAAAAAGGGAAACCGATGGTAAAGGAACCTGGGAAATATGAATTTTGGGGTCGGGACCCCTTTGGCGGAGATGGGGAAACAAAAGGGCGTTGTTAAAAATTTTAAATTTTGGAAAAGGAAAATTTTTAAAAACCCTGTTTCCCAGGGAAAAGTCCAAAGGGAAAACTCTTGGCAGCGGGAAAGAAAGGGGGGGAAAAATAGAGGAGCCCTTTGGGGGAAAAGGCCCGGGAGGGCCAAAATTTTAATGGCAAGGAAAAAATTTTGTTACTTAACCCCCCGGGGGACCCCGTTGGAACGGGTGGGGGAAAAAGTTATTTAACCACTAAATTTTCCAAAAATTTTAAAAATTATTTTTGCCCTCAAAAAACCCAAGGGGGAGGGTTGGAAAATTTCCCCAAAAATTTTTGCTTTTACCTTCCTAAAAAGGCAAAAAATTTGGCAAAACGTTATTTTTAAAATTTCAAAATTTCCCCAAAGGTTTTTAAAATTTATGGAAAACCCCCCCCAGAAAGCCTTTAATTACTGAACGGGGGGCCCCAAACCAAAAACCCAAAACCAAGGCCTCACTTTGAAATGCCTGTTGAGGGGGGGGAAAAAGGGGGAAAAGGCTTGCCGGTAAAAACCCGGTTTGAGAAAGGGAAAAAAGGCCAATTTTAATGGGGAAGAAAAGGCCCAAAAAGATTAAAGGGTGTGGGGAAAAGGGGCCCTTTTAAATTGCCCATAAAAATTTGGGCCTGGGAAGTGGATAAACAAAAAATAAAGGCTGTAATTTAATTTGTAAAAGGGCCATAACTTTTCCTTTGAGGAAAAAAGCCAAGGGATAACCCCGGGGCAGAGGGGAAAAAGAAACGGGGGGCAAAGGAGGGGGAGCCCCAAAAATTTTAAAGGCCCAAATGGGGGCCAAAGTTCAAATGGAACCCCCAGAGGGTTTGCTTAAAAACCCCAAAGGAACCCCGAAGGGGGGTGGGGGAAAAACAAGAAAAAAACCCTTTTTTAAAAATGCCCAAAAAAGGGAGAGTGTTTAAAAACATATTGAAAAGGAAATTATTCAGGGATGCCCGGGCCCCTGCAGGTTCGGCAAACAAAAGTTTCAGGGGTTCATTGCGGTAGGGGGGCACCTTTCAAAAGGTCCCACGGATAAAGGGGAAACCAAGGGGAATTCTAAATCCTGCCTGGGGGAATTAAGGGTTGGGAAAACGCCGGGAAATTTTTGGGTTCTCGGGAAGATAAAAGGGGGAAAACCCCAAAAAACAAGGGGGAAGTAAAACCCAAATTTAAACCCCGTCAAATTCCACGAAGGGTTGCAAAAAGAATGGGGTTTGGGTTAAAAAAATGGAGGAGAGGGAAGAAAAGGGAAAACAAGAATTTGGAATCAGGAAAAAATTGGGGGGAAGGTTTAAAAGCCTCCAATTTTTAAAACCCCCAAATTTTTTTCCTGAAATTCCCCCAAAAAAAGGGTTGGGAAAAATAAAGAAAGAAGGGGGGGGAAAAGTTGGGAAAAAAGAAATGGACGGGGTAAAAACCCCCGAGGGGGAAAAAAAAAATTTAAAAAATTTTGTAAGGGAAATTGGGGAGGAATGGGGGGGGAAACAAAAAGGGAAAAAAAACCGGGGGGTTAAAAAATGGGAGAAAGGGGGGCCCCTTTTAAGGGCCCCATAGAAGAAAAGGATGGGAAAAAATTTTCCCAATTTTAAATTTAAGCCTGAGAAGGGGAAAACAGCCGAGGGGAAAGGTAAAAGGTTAAAGGGGAAAATGGAAAAAAATTTTAAACCCAAGTGGATTTTTTGGACCTTTGGGTTTTATTCCCAGGGAGCTTGCGAAATGGGGTTGTGAAAAAGGCCAAAGGGGGGGGGAAAGAAAAAACGGAAGTTGTTCAGGGAGTCGCCAAAAGGAAACCCAAATTTTTTTTAAATTTCCAAAATTTTGGGAAATTTTTGGGAAGGGGGGAAAAAAAGGGAAGGGAAAAGAAGGAGGGACCCCCCCAGAAGGGGGGGATTTTTTGGGGGAAAAGGGGGGGAGAAAAGAAACCGGGGTGGGGGTTCCCTTGGGGGGGGGAAAAGGGGTTTGAAGGGCAATAAGGGGGGGGAACCCCCTTTTGGGGCCAAAGGGGGAAATTTCACAAAACAAATTTGGGGGTTGGGGAAGAAGGGGGGGGGAAAAAAGGGGTTTAGCTTTTTTTTTAAAAATTGGTTTTGGGTTGATTTTGCAAATTGGGTTTGGGGAAGGCGCGAACCCAAAACCTGGGATTCAGCCCAAGGGACAGAAAAAATTTCCCCGGGTTTGGGGGGATCCAAAACCCAAAAAAAATTTACCCCAAATGGGGGAGAGGTTTTTTCCGAAAAAAGAAACCCGGGGTGTCCCCCCTTAAGGGGAAAGGGATTTCTGGCCTGAAAAGGGGAAAGGGTTTTGGGGGGGGGAACGTTTTTCCTTCATTGTGGGGTAAAATTTGGCAACCCCCGGGGCGGGGGGGGCTTCTTCCGGGGCCCGGGGGGTTTGTGGGCGGGAAGGGGGGAAACGAAGGGTTTCAGCCCTTTGAAAATTATAGGGGTTAAAAAAGGTTTTTCCCTTTGGGAAGGGGATCCCTTTTTAACTTTTAACCGAGCCCCCAAAAAATTTCGGAGGAAAGGGGGGGGCCCGGTTTGCCCAAAAAAAAATTAAACGTCTAATTGCAAGGTGTTTTGGGGCAAAAAGGACTTTTTCTATTTGAATTAAACCCGGGGTTATTTTTTCAAAATGTCAGCCAAAACAAATTTGTAAAAGTATCAGGGGCCCCCCAAAAAATTGAAAAAAAAGTTTTTTTTCTATTAAAAGTGGTATCTATTCGAAAAAAAATTGGGGAAACTTCGGGAAAAGGACCAAAGGCGTACCGCTTTTTGAGAGCATGAAATAAAATATCTCAAAACCAACATGACGCAGGAGCGTTTTGGGCCAATACATGGTCAAAAAGGGGGGGCAGAAGAAAATTTCCGGTCTTAAAGTAAAAAAATTTAGTCCATTGTGTGGCCCCGAAACTGAGCGGGGAGAGGGAGTGCATGACGTGCCCGGTCTTTTCCGATAGAAGGGGAAAGGGTTAACGAAGGAGAAACACGGGAAAATTGACGTTGGCGTTTAGGAGTGGGACCGGAGTTGGTCCGGCTGAAATGGGGGGGGCGATTCAAAAATTTGCCGTCCCCTAGAGGGAAAAGGGCCAGAACATAGTAAAAGGGAGAGGGGATTTTCAGACAAATCGAAGGAGCATCGAAGCCCCCAGTACCTAAAGGGTGGGTGAGGAAACACCCCACAAGAGGAAACGGGGGAAACAGGAGTGCCGAAGAGGGTCTAAAAAAAAAGCAGGTCAGAATGGGGGGCGGTATCAAAAGGGGCCCGGGGTGTGGGTTCATTTTTTGGGGTTTTCTCCATGGTTGGGTTACCCCTTTTGCTTTTTGTTTTTAAGAAAAAAAAAGAAAGAAGAAAAAAAAGAAAAAATAAAAAAAAAAAAAAAAAAAGGGGGGAGGGGGGAGGAATAGTTCCCGGGAAGGAAAAAAAGGGCCCGGGAAAATTTCCCCTCCGGCCCAAGAGGACCTCAGCACCGCAAGTAGCACAGATGCAGCAGGGAAACCCCCGTGCCATAACCCTCCCCTTTCATGCCATAAACCAGCAACCCGGGATAGCAACCTCACATCTGCGGCTACCTGGGTTTGGACAAAAGAGGGGGGGGCCGGGATACCCCGCCAAAAAGCATACCCCCTTTCGGCCCCCAAACCCCCCGGATCCAAAAGGTGGTTTCCAGAGATACCCCCATCCCCGAAAGACACCCAAAGCATTCCGGGATACCGAGGGGGTTTTCCGGCCCACCCCCGGCGACCAGATTCCAGGGGAAACTACCCACCGCCAAGAACCTCAACGGAATGGGAGGGGACCCCGGTACCCTTTTTCCCCTACCTGGGAACTACCGCGCCTGGGGGAGAAACCCCAAAGGCCAAAAAGGGGGGAAAGGGGCAAAAAGGGAGGGGTGGGGAAAGGGGGGAAAAGGGAAAAAAGGGGGAGGAGGGATAGGGAGGGGAAAATTGGGGGGTTCCCATTGGGTTTTGGGGTTTTTAGGAAAAAAAGACCGACAGGGCAAATTTCCTCGACCAAAAGCCTCTTAAACCACCCCAAAGGAGGCCCCCCCTTGAAGGGGGAAAAAAAACAGCAATGCAGGAAACCCCATATACCTGTTTTTGTAAAAAACTCTTTTGGGTGCTTTATTGTTATTTTTTAAAAATAATTTTTTAAACACTGATTAAATCATTGCTTAGCAATCTTAAGTTAATTTTAAGCCACCCGAAAATGCTATACATACAAGGCTTTGGCATGCTGCCTTACCTGATTTTTTGTACCTCTGTATGTAGCTAAAATTTACAAAAAATAAAAAAATTTAAATAAATCCAAAAACATCTGAGTTTATGTCAAGGGTGGTCCTATTTTAAAAAATCCTTGCATATACTATGGGCCCAAATTTGACCACACAGATAGCAAGAAATAAAGGGCCCCTGTCTTCGTCCCTTCCCCTTTTCTGCAGCTAAAACAGATCCAGTAGTTTTTCATCCAACAAAAAGACAACTCCCCCTAGGTAGCTAGTCTAAAATTCCCCAAATAAATTTTTTTTTTTGTAACAGTTCTTCCCGATTTGGCTTTTTTTTCCAACAAAACCTTTTTGAATCCACCCGAATACAGCGAAATCTTTTTTGAATCCATCCGAATCCAGCAAATGGAGCACTGTATTTTTTTTTTCCCCTAAAAAAGCCCCCTTAAACAGTAAAATTTGTCTATCTGTTTTGAAAACCATTTTTTTGTAGTTACTGTTTATGTTTGAAAAGGGCGTGTAGACCCCCCGTCAGATAGTGAAACCAAAAGTCAGGGGATACATAGCAAATAAACAAAACTTTTTAAAACCCGGGTTTTTGGGATGAAATCTGGGCAGATCCGATTAGTTTCTTGGGTGATATTGGACTACTCAAAAAAATGACTACGAAAAAAAAAACCCATAAAATGTTTCAGTTTTAACAAAAGTAAAAAATTTTTTGCGTTTTTTAGGGCCATGGCTTCAATATTGAAGTTTACTGGAGGAATAAGGGTTTTCTTTGTGTATACTGAGATTGCTGGTAACTACGGGTTTACCACACACGTAAAGTATTTCCACCACAATAAGTACTAACAACTACACACTTTCTTTCACTTTTCTACAAAACTGTACCCCTTTTTCAAAATTTCCTCAAGTTTTTTGAAACCTCTTCGTATTTCAAAAATAATGTTTTACCCCCTGGTATCACAATTATAAATCGGGTACACTAGCAGACATGCGTGGGGGGTTTTTTGGCGACTGCGGGAAAAATTTTTTACAACATAAAACCTGCCTTTTTTGGGCCTAACACTTCAGTTTTAAATTTCACCTTATTATTTATTATCCTTATCCCAAATTGTGGACACACAAAAACACTTGTATAAAAACACTTTATCAGGGAGTCGGGCCCTTTCTTCTGACAACCCCCCCCAAGTGTAAAAAAAATTTTCCAAAACGGGGCTTTCAAATAAAAAATATTTTTTTTTGGGGGGGGGGGGGGGGGGGGGTTCTAACACAACTACCACCTTTTACATCTTTATCTTCCCCATGGGTATTTGTGTTAGAGTATCTACAACAGCAAATCACCTAAAACTCATTTTCGGGCCAATAAAAAATTACGTTAGGCTACTCACCCAATCAACCCAAACCCCAGAAAACTTTTTTCCCCACATTAAAAAGTTTTTACATACTTATGTACAATGCACCCAGGGCTTCCCTTTTTGTATTTTATAAAACACAGGAACAAAACAAAAAACTTCAACCAAGTGCCCCAAACATTTTCTTGGGAACAGCGGAAATAACACAGCCCCAATACAAGAAATAAGTCTCTTTTTTGACTTAACCTACACGGGAACTCCATAATAATAGTTTTAAAAAATTTAAGCTCCCTTCCCTAAGATGCAAAAAAAAATTTTCCCCCTTTAGTCCCCCTGCCTCAAAAATTGTCAAAAAGCACCTCTTTAAATTTACTTTGGGGGGTTTTTTGGTTTTCATCCCGGTTACCCAAATCAATTTTCATTTTTACTGATTTTTAAAACTTTCACAAATCATTTTAACATAAAAATTACCCCAAAAAAAAAGTTCGCTCAGTATTCACCAACGATAAAGTTAAAAAACCAAATTGTTACCTTTAAATTTGACTGTAAAAATAATGTGGGAAATTGTTATTTTTTTTTGCCAAAACCCGGCAAAACTGTAAACCTAAATGTTAAAGTATTCAGTGATTAACTTTTAATTTTAAGGCTGCCTGAAAAAAACTCGGGAAAAATTTTGGGGCTTTTTTAGAAAAAAGTTTATAGTAAAAAGTTAAAATTTAAACCCATGCCAAGCAATTTTATAAAAGTTTGTTTTGTTTTTTTCAAACAGTTTTTGGGGGTTTACAGAAAAAACCCCCCTTTACACCCTTTAACCCCCAACTGCCAAACCCAAAAACAAGTGTTGGGGTCACCAACCTTATCAATGTATGGAAACACCAACCTTAAAACAAGGGAGGATCACCAACCTTAAAACAAAATGTTGGATCACCCAAACCTTACACAAATTTTTGGGTCACCAAACCCTTTTACAAGTGGTTGGGTCAAACCAAACCCACACCAATGTATGGATCACCAACCTTTTAAAAAAAATGTGTGGATCACCCAAACCTTTTTCAATTTTGTGGATCAACCCAAACCTTTTACAAGTTTTAAGGATCACCAACCTTATACAAAATGTGTGGATCACCAACCTTAAAAACAAGTGTGTTGGGTCACCAACCTTACACAAGTTGTGGATCACCAACCTTATACAAGTGTTGGATCACCAAACCTTAAAACAATGTATGGATCACCAACCTTAACAAGTGTATTGGGTCCCAACTTTTTACAAATGTAAAGGAAAACAAAAACCTTATAAAAATTTTTGATCACCAAAACCCTTTTACAAGTGGGATGGAAACACCAAAACCTTTTACAAGTGTGTGGATCACCAAACCTTTTACAAGTTAAGGATCACCAAACCTTTTACAAGTTTTTGGATCACCAAACCTTACACAAAATGTGTGGATCACCCCCCTTAAAACAATGGATGGACACCTACCTAAACAAATGTGTGGATCACCAACCTTAAACAAGTGTGGTTTACCAACCTTATACAATTTTATGGATCACCAACCTTTAAACAAGTTTGGAACACCAACCTTATACAAGGTATGGATCCCCCAAACCTACACAATGTGTTGATCACCCAAACCCTTTTAAAAAAGTATGAAAAACCCCAAACCTTATACAAAAGGGATGGATCACCAACCTTACACAAATTAAAGGATCACCAAACCCTTTCACAAGTGGTGGATTTCCCCAAACCCTTTTAAAAAATGTATGAAACACCAAACCCTTTTACAAGTGATGGGATCAAACCCAACCCAAAAACAATTTTGTGGATCACCAACCTTATACCCGTGTAAGGATCACCCAAACCTTTTTACAAGTGTATGGATCACCAACCTTACACAAGGTGTGGATCACCAACCTTAAAACAAGTATATGGATCACCAAAACCCTTTCACAAGTTTTGGGGGAAACCCCCAAACCCTTTTTAAAAAGTGTAAGGATCCCAAACCCTTTCACAATGTGTGAATCACCAGCCTTACACAAGTGGGGTGGAAACACCAACCCTTTCACAAGTGTGTGGATCACCAACCTTACACAATGTGTGGATCACCAACCCCCTTTTTTCAAAAAAGGTGTGGATACCAACCCCACACAATGTGTGGATCCCAACCTTACACAAATGTATGGATCCCAACCCTTAAAACAAGTGGGTGGATCACTAACCTTTCCAAGTGTGTGGGCACCAACCCTTTCACAAGGGGGTGGATTTACCAACCTTACCACCAAATGTGTGGATCACCAACCTTTCCCCAAAATTATGGTTCCCCCAACCCCCCAAAAACCCCAAAAAGGGGTGGATCACCAACCTTAAAACCCAATTATGGGATCACCAACCATAAAACAATTGTGTGGATCCACTAACCTTTCAACCCAAATTGGGGTGGGTCACCAACCTTTTCCAAGTTGGGGGGATCACCAAAACCCTTTCACAATGTGTTTGGGTCCCAACATTTCACAAGTGGGGGATCACCAACCCTTTCACAAGTGTGTGGATCACCAACCTTACACAAGTGTGTGGAAAAACCCCCTTTCACCAATTTATGGATCACCAACCTTACACAAGTGTGTGGAAACACTAAAACCCTTTCACAAGTTGTTGGGAAAACACCAACCTTACACAAGTTGTGGGTCACCAACCTTACACAAGTGGGGTGGATCACCCAAACCCTTTCACAATTTGGGATCACCCAAAACCTTACCCAAGTGTGTTGGGTCACCAACCTTTCACAAGTGTTGGGGTCACCAAAATTACAAAAATGTTGGACACCAACCTTACACCCAAATGTGTGGAACACCAAACCCTTTCACAAGTGGGGATGGATCACCAAAACCCTTTCACCCAAATGTGTGGAAACACTAACCTTACACAAGTGTTGTGGATCAAACCCAAACCTTTCACAAGTTTTGGATCCCAACCTTACACAAGTGGGGTGGATCACCAACCTTTCACAAGTGTATGGATCACCAACCACACCCAAATGTGTGGGCACCAACCTTACACAAGTGGGGTGGATCACCAAACCTTTCACAAGTGTATGGATCACCAACCTTACACAAGTGTTGGGTTTACTAACCTTACACAAGTGTGTGGATCACCAAAAATTACACAAGTGTGGGGATCACCAACCTTACACAAGTGTGGGGGATCATAAAAACCCTTTCACAAGTGTTTGATCACCCCAAACCTTTCAAAAATGTATGGAACACCAACCTTACAAAAAGTGTGGGGGATCACCAACCTTACCCCAAGTTTTGTGGATCACCAACCCTTTCACAAGGTAAAGGATCACCAAACCTTTCAAAGTGGGGTGGATCACTAACCTTACACAAGTGTGTGGTTCCCCAAACCCTTTCCAAGGTATGGGTCACCAACCTTACACGTGTGGGAAAACCCCCAACCTTTCACAAGTTTGTGGATCACCAACCTTTCCAAAATGTGTGGGTCACCAACCTTTCCCAAGTGTGTGGGTCACCAACCTTACACCCAAAGGGGAGGATCACCAACCTTACACAAGTGTGTGGATCACTAACCTTACACAAGTGTGTGGGTCAAACCAACCCTTTAAAAAAAGTGTATGGATCACCAACCCCTTAACAAGTGTGTGGATCACTAAACCCTTTTCAACAATTTTTGGGGGGGATCACCAAACCCTTAAAAACAATGTATGGGTCACCAACCTTACACAAGTGTGTGGGTCACTAACCTTTTCACAATGGTGGATCACCAACCTTAAAACAAGTGTGGGAATCACCAACCTTTCCCCAAGTGTTGGATCACTAACCTTACACAAGTGTGTGGGTCACCAAACCCTTTCACAAGGGTGTGGATTTACCAACCTTACACAAATGTGGGGGATCACCCCAACCCCTTTCACAAGTGTATGGACACCCCCCAAACCCTTTCACAAAGGGGGTGGGGGATCACCAAACCCTTTCCAAGTGTATGGATTTACCAAACCCCCTTTTACCCAAATTTGGATCCCCCAAACCCTTTCCCCAAGTGTTTTGGATCACTAAAAAATTTTAAAAAAAATGTGGGGGGATCACCAACCTTATACAAGGTATGGGTCACCAACCTTATACAAGGGGTATTGGGTCAACCCAAACCCTTCACAATGTAAAGGATCCCCCAACCCTTTCCAAGTGTTTTGGGGTCACCAACCTTTTTACAAGTGTATGGATCACCAAACCCTTAAAACCCAAATGGATGGGGCACTAACCTTTACAAGTGTGTGGATCACCAACCTTTTAAAGTTTTTTGGATCACCAACCCTTTTACAAGTATATTTGGGTCACCAACCTTACACAAGTGTATGGATCACCAACCTTACAAAAAGTGTTTGGATCACCAACCTTAACAAGTGTGTGGATCACCAAAACCCTTTCAAAAAAGTGGGATGGGGGTCACCCCAAACCTTTCACAAGTTGGGATGGGGCACCAAACCCCTTTCACAAGTGTTTGGATCAACCCAAACCCTTAAAACAAGTGTAAATATCACCAACCTTACACAAGTGTTTTGGGGTCACCAACCCTTTCACAAGGTTGGATCACCAACCTTACACAATTAAAGGGTTTACCACCCCTTTCAAAAAGTGTAAAGGATCACCAACCTTACACAAGTGTTTGGGTCACCCCCCTTACACAAGGTGTGGATCACCAACCCTTTCACAAGGTTTTGGATCACCAACCTTTTAAAAAACCCAAATGTGTGGATCCCCAACCTTTTCACTGTTTTGGTCCCCCAACCTTTTAAAAAGTGTGTGGATCACCAACCTTACACAAGTTGTGGATCACCAACCCCATACAAGTTGGGGGATCACCAACCTTACACAAGTGTTTGGGTCACCAAACCCTTTTTCAAGTGTGTGGATCACCAACCTTACACAAGTGTATGGATCCCAAACCCCTTTAACAATTTTATGGGTCACTAACCTTACCAAGTTTGTGGATCACCAAACCCTTTTCAAGTGTGGGATCAAACCCAAACCTTTCAAAAAGTGTTAGGATCACCAAACCCTTTCACCCAAAAATTTGGGTCACCAAAACCTTTCACAAGTTATGGGTCACTTAAAAACCCTTTCACAAATGTGTGGTCCCCCCAAACCTTTTCCCGGGGTGGGGTTTGGGTCACCAACCTTACACAAGTGGTTTTTGGGTCACCAACCTTTCACAAGTGTGTGGATTACCAACCTTACACAAGTGGTGGATCACCAACCTTAAAACAATGGAAGGATCACCAAAAATTATACAATGAAAGAATCACCAACCCCTTTCACAAGTGTGTGGATCACCAAACCCTTTCACAAGTGTGTGGATCACCAACATTTCAAAAAGTGTGTGGATCACCAAATTTTTAAAACTCATGCCTTTGGGGCCCTCATTTAGGTACCCAAATATGAATTAAATACTTTTCACTTTTTAACATACATGTTCAAACACAATCAAAGGCAATTAAAAAAATGTAATTCCCCCACAGTTTTTTTTTATAGCAAACACTTTAAAACCCAAAAAAAGTAAATTAAGGGCCCTTTAAAATTTATAAAAAATAAATGCACAATTAAAAGAAATTTTTTAAACAAGGGGGGGAGCTTTTTTTTGAAGCAGGTGTGGTTTTAAACAACCCAAACCCGTCAAAAATCAACACAGCCCTGGGACTGTCCCCAAACCCCCACCCCCCCAAAAAGTCCTAGGATTGTCACAACCCTTTTACCCCAACATTGCTAGGATTGTCCAAAAATTTTCACTCCCAAAAACAGTTCCAAAGGGTTGTCCCCCAACCCCTTACCCCAACAACACCCCTAGAACTGTCCCAAACCCTTTAACCCAATAATAGCCTTAGGTTTTATCAGGGAAACCTTTAAACCCCGAAATATCCCTGAGATTGTCACAACCCTAAATCAACAAAAGTCCCCCCGGACTGTTTGCCCAAATCCTTTAACCCAACACCCCTAGAATATCAAGAGTGATTCCCAAACCCCCATAACCCTTCCCCTAACAATAGCCCTAGGAATTCCCTTTACCTTTCAAACCCCAAAATAGCCCTAAGAATGTCAAGGCCTTTCACCTCAACAAAACCCCTAGGAAAGTCATAACTCTTCAATAAAACCCCCGGAACCCTTTTTCCCCCAACCCTTTTACCACAACACTGACCCTGGAACCCCACAGTCCTTCATCCAATAAAACCCAAAACCCTGCTATAATCTGGGTATATCTGGCTAGTATTTGGGTTTTTTTTATTAAAGGGTATACTATAATTTTTCATTATACAATTTTTTTTTTATTCACATGCAGTACTGTACTCTTTTTCAAAACTGTACTGAATCTATATGAAATTTTCCCAAAGCCCCAAAATTTTTGAAATTACATATTAAAATTTAAACCCCTAACTTTTAAAAAATTAAAATATAAACAAAAGGTAGATGCCCGTATTTTTTTTTAAGAGGTACTATTGTCAAAAATTCACTAAGAAGTCGTGTAAATCCAATTCTGACTGGACTCAGGAACAGTGACTTCTTGAACTAGTAAATGTATTTGGGGGGAAATGACAAGTGAAGAGGTGCGGAGAGCCAATTTTTTGTGTGGGCCCGGTGTCCCGGTTTTTTGGGAAAGGCCCCGTGTTGGTATGGTTTTTTTTGTGGTTTTTTTTTCCCCCCCTGCGAAACAGATGGGGACAATGTGACCCGATGAGGGGGTTTTTACACCTGATCTTGGAAAAACTGTGATACTTTGAGTGGGAACCATGGGTGGTTTCTAGGCACGGAGGGGCCACTGGCGTTCTCGCGCGTACATGTTGACTACGATATTTCTGAACACATTCTTGGTTTTACTGGGTTAACCCTGGGAAAAAATTTTTATCCCTTTTAGATATCACTACCATTTTTCGCTGTAGCAACTGGGACACCCTTTGGGTGGTGATGTAGACAGTTGGGTCAAATAAGGATCTTTTATTATAAAATTGCAGCGGGCGGGGTTTCCCGTTTAACCAACTTGCAAAGCATGATGCTGGTTGCTCACAGCAGCGCTTCATTTTACCATCTTGCAATGGGATGATGTGAAAAAAAAAATTAAATCACAGCAGGGGCTTCAGTTTTTCCATCTTTTTCAATCAGATGGCCCGGGGGGTTTCTCACCCAAAACCCGATTTTTAAAATAACCCCGGAGAGATTGATAAATTTTCCTGGAGACCAACTGCCTCAAGAAGTGTGGTTATAAGGCCCCGCGGGGAGTATCAACTGCCCTCGCACCACTCGCCATGCAGGGCCCAAACCCCTCCATGTCCATCCCTTTTTATACACATCTTTGTAGGTTAAACACCCTTCCGGGGCCCCTTTCCCAAATCTCCAAACTGCCTCTTCCCGACTCAAATTTGTGCAAAAAGGGTTTGGGACCGGGTTCCTTTCAAAGGTTGAGGCTTGCCAAAGGGGATACTATCAGACAAATTTCATTATATAAAACATTTCATTCTCTCCAGATCGAGCTTTTCTTTTGCTTTCCCTTTTTTTTCCTCTGGGTGGTTTTTCCCAAGGGAACTTGGGGGTTTACTGGGGGACTTTCCCTTTTGGCTTTTATTCCCCCTTTTTTTACCAAGATAGTAAACAAAATTAGGAATAACCTTTTAAAAAGAGGATAATAAAGGGCCCCATTTAACAGGGTGTGGGAAATACATGTCTCCAACATCTGCCTTTCCACAAAAGACTATCCAGAAAACCCTTTTTTAACTTTTGGACCCGTAATTCCATCACTTTTTTAACCTTTTATCTTTTTAGATTTTGAAGGGGTGGAAAGCCACGTGATCTGCCTTGGGGAAGGGGTGGTTTGTGAACCCAGCAAAAAGGGGGAAATTTAAAAATGGTAAAATTCTTCCCTTTTCCAAGTCTAAACCCTTGCTCAAAATCCTGAAGACTTTCCCGCCATCCAAATTTTTGCTCTGTTAGCAAAAGCAAGAGAGGGAAAATGCATAGCCTGGGTACCCTAAAAAAATAAGGGTTTAAAAAAAAAAATGAAATGAAATATTTATACATACCTAATTTCAAAATAAATGTAAACAAAGTTGTTGTTTATTTTCCCCAAAATTTAAACATACATATTTCATAATAAATTAAACAAAATTGTTGTTTATTTCCCACCCGCCTATTATTTTGGTATAAACACGGTTTCTTTCCCAACAACAAGCATGATAAATTTAATTAATCTACTACTTTCCCGTGTTTAATACCCCAAATTTAGCTTAGGGGGTAAAAATTTTTATTTTAATAATTAAAATAATCTTTATTTAAAGGGAGTGGAAAGGGGGTATGTTGCCAAAAGAAATTTTTTGTGAAATAAAACTTTCCCTGAAAAAAAGATAATTGAGTTAAAATATTAACCTTTTTTTTAAACTGTCCCAAAAATAGATCTTCGTTTCCACCATAGCGCTCCCCAAAGGGAGATCAATTTTTTTAATTTTTTTTTTCCTTCAAATTTGGGACAATAGGCTTGAGTCCGCCTAGACATGAAAGAAGGGGGCCCGGGGGCAAATCAGTGTGCGCATTTTTAAAAAAAATTCTGGGAGAAATTAGTAAACCCCGTGGGAGCAAACCAATTCAAAAGAGGCCAATTAAGGAAAAAAGTTTTGGGAAACACCGGAATTCACCGGGTGCCATTTTCCCCATTAAAAGCTCCCATTTTTTAAGAGGAAATTAAAAATAGGGTTTAGATAAAAACATAGTGAGTGTGGTTGGGGGGTGAGGGTTGGGGCCTACTACTTTTTTTAAATAGGGCTAATGTCATGCCCCTTCCCTTTAATGGATGTGACCTTTACTATTTGGGTTCATTTGGTCCCAAGTCAGGGGGGAGGGTTTACAAGGCCCTGCCTTGGGAAGGGCCCTAGGCCCCTGCAGGTTCCTTTTTTCTTATGTTCTTATGTATTTGGGAGGCTAGCCGGGTGGCTTGCTTTTTCTGTCCCCACGTCTATAACTTTTATCTGTCATATCCCCTGCTATCTTTTATATTTTCCCATCTATATCTCTGCTCACATTACACATAAGTCCGTTTTTTATTCTAGTTTAAATTAAACCCAATAAACCCCAAAAAAACCAGGGAAAGATAGACAGGGCAAAAATAGACAAAACAAGTTTTGGTTTTTGTATCAATGAAAACAAATTTGAGCCCCGGGTTCCCCGACACCCTTTTTTCAAATTTTTCACTGGCCCGATAACCCGATTCATAACACCATTCTTCAAGGGGGGGTTTTTTATACAATCTCCAGGCAGACAGAAAGACAATAAGCAGAGACAGGGCAGACAGAAAAAATAAACGGGGAACAAGACAAATTTGTGTGTAACAGTGATAAAAATACAGAGAGGGTTACCTGGAGCAGTGGGCATTTAAACAAATGTCCCCGGGCTGTCAACAGTATAGGGGTGCCTTTTATAACAAACCCTGTTTCAAGGATAACCAGGGGATCTAAAGCATTACGGGACCTATAAAAACTTTGTATAAATTTTTTAAAACAATATAAAAAAAACCCAAGCAGAATTTTAAATGTTCCCCTGTGAATGTGATTGTGGCTATTTTGACAATATTTCAGTACCTAATATTTGTGGGCAGAACAAAATTGGCTATGAAATAACAAGAACTATTATAAATTGTAATTTCAGAAAAAAAAAAAATATATAAATTAAAATAAAAAAGAGTTTATGTTGGGCCCTTGGGGGACATCCAGAGCCCCAAATTCACAGTCTTATATTTCGGGAAAAAACTGACCCTAAAATTTTTTTGAATCCTATAACATGTAGAAAAATGTGCTCCCTTTATTTTAAAAAATTTTTTTTTTTTTTCAAAATATTCGGAGCGCCAAAGCAATGAACCCTAGATCTATGTTTGGACAGTTTAAGGGTTTTAAAAAAGCAGAATAAATTGGCCCAGTTTAAAAAATTTTAAAACAAAATAAGACAAAGGTGCACAAGTTGCTAATGAATTTAAATTTAAAAATTTATTTTATTTATTTATTTTTTATTTTGTCTTTGCAAACAGTAAAATTGAAAAATTTTTTTTACAATAAACGGGTTGCAATGAAAGAGAGCCCTATATGCCTAGGGATTATGGGCCCCAAATTAACAATTTTTGGCTTACAAACTACTTAACACTAAGGAGAAAATCAAGTTGTAAAAGTGGATAGTAAATTTTTTCATATTGTACAGCAGGGTAGTAATTATTTCATAGTTGTACAATAAATATTTTAATTTTTAAATGAATCAAAATTTTTTAAAAATACAAAGACCTATTTTTATTTTAAAAATGCTTTTTTTTGAAAACAATGATTTTAATTATATTCCTGTCAACAATAAAAAAGATTCCCAAAAAGGGTTTTCAGTTATGATGTGGGGGGTACATAGGTTTAGGGAAATGTGTACTGAGTATTTAGGCCCTTTAGTCTAGACTCTAGAGTGATTTAAATGGCCTTTTTAGAAGAGCCCTTAAAATTTATGGGAGGAGAGCATTATAATAAGCATTACCTGTTACATGCCTGCAATTGATTTTGAGGGGTTTTTTCTAAGGGCCCTTTCAGCTCAGCCTAAGGCCCGACTTCTCTGTTGACTGGGCCCCGGGCAAACAAAAATTTACTGCCAAAATTCCCCAACCAAAAAAAAGAGAATGAAGTGAATAATGCAATAGAGATCATTTTAAACCCTTTTAGGGGCGGTCACAACAAGTAAGTGGGGCCTTTTTGGGGAAAAGGGGCATCGGCTAAAAGCCCAAAAACCATAGCATCGTGTTTTTTTAGTCAAAAAAATGGGTCCTAACTTTCCCAAAAATTCGTTTTAAAGGGGATTCATCCCGAACATGCCGCCTGTCTCCTGGGCCCAGTGCCCTTTAGCTTGGGGTCCAAATTTTTTTCAAGCCAGCCCGGGCGATTCCACGAGTACATGAGATTTCATTTTTTTATTATTCCCCGTGTTTTTTTGGCTTGTAAATTTTGGGTAAAAAAGCCACCATTTGGGGCCCCAAAGGGAAACCCTTTTAGTCCAACTCTGTGGTAAAAAGGGTGAGAAAAACTATCGAATTGAAGAAAAAAGATAATCACAAAGTAGAAAGTGGAGGGAAGTGTCTCCAAGCTGGCCATTTTTTATAACAAAACCCCCCCCAACCATTGTTTAGTATCTTGGCCAACAAAAAATGCAAAACAAGGAACGTTGTTGCGAAAAGGGGGAAGTATGCTTACAAAAAAAAAGAGAAACCAAATACATGACTTTTAAGATGTGGAGCCTGTTTTGGGGTGGAAAAAACCCAAAAAACAATTATCGGGAGATAGTGTTTTTTCCCGGGCAATAATATTTTAAAAGGCAATGCATTGCAATTTTGATTTAAAATTTAAAAAAATGCCTGAAAATAGTGCTGATGTTGTAGAATTTAAAGCCACCAAAGGGTTTATTTTTAGAGATTCTACAAAACGTACACTTTTCATATTTCCTCAAGATTTTGCACCTCTTCGTATTTCAACAGTAATGTTTTACTCCCTGGTATCACTAATTATAAATCAGGTACACTAGCAGACATGCGTGGGAGGTTTCTGGCGACTGCTGGCAAATGTTTACAACATGAACCTGCCTCTTTGGGCCTAACACTTCAGTTTTAAATTTCACCTTATTATTTATTATCCATATACCATTGTGGTACACACTACAACACTATGTATAACACACTATTATCAGGGAGTCTGTCTTTCTTCTGACAACCCAACCCATGTGTAAGAAAATTTCCAAAACTGGGGGCATTCTATCAAAAATATACTACTTTGATCTAACACAACTACTCACTCTGTACTATCTTTATCTTACCATAGTATTTGTGTTAGAGTATCTACTACAGCAAATCACCTAAAACTCATTTTCAGCCAATAGAAATTAGCTGTTAGGCTACTCACCCAATCAGATCCAACCAGCACATATTCCCACTATTCAAAAGTGTTACATGACTTGATGTACAATGCATCCATGCTTACTGTGTATTTTATATACACAGGACACTAACAACAAACTTCAACTCAAGTGCTCCAACACTTCTTGGACAGCTGTTACTGAACACACACACAATACAAGAAATAAGTCTCTGTTTGACTTAACCTACACAGGAACTCCATAATAATAGTCTTAAAATTTAGGACTCCCTTCCATAAGATGCAAAAAAAAATTCCCCTTCAGTCACCTGCCTCAAAAATAGTCAAAAAGCACCTCTTAAGTCTGACTTAGTTAATTATGTTACATCCTGGTGACCCAAATCATATTAGCATTTATACTGATTTTTACACTATCACAAATCAGTTTCAACATAAAAATTAACCAAAAATATGTTCTGCCTCAGTATTCACCAACGCAAATGTTACAACCAAATTGTTACATTTAGTTTGACTGTAATAATAATGTGGTATATTGTTATTTTTTTTGCCAACCATGGCAATCTAGTAAACCTAAATGTATAAGTATTCAGTGATTAACTTCTAATTTTAAGGCTGCCTGAAATACTCTGCATATTCTGGGACTTTATAGAAAGAAGTTTATATGTATATGTTAATTAATCCTATGCCAAGCAATTTTATAAAGATGTTTGTTTTGTTTGTTCAAACAGTTATGGGGTTCACAGAATTACCACCTTTACACTTGAACACCAACTGCCAACCTTATACAAGTGTATGGATCACCAACCTTATACAAGTGTATGGATCACCAACCTTACACAAGTGTATGGATCACCAACCTTATACAAGTGTGTGGATCACCAACCTTACACAAGTGTATGGATCACCAACCTTATACAAGTGTGTGGATCACCAACCTTACACAAGGTATGGATCACCAACCTTATTACAAGTGTGTGGATCACCAACCTTATACAAGTGTGTGGATCACCAACCTTATACAAGTGTATGGATCACCAACCTTATACAAGTGTGTGGATCACCAACCTTACACAAGTGTGTGGATCACCAACCTTACACAAGTGTGTGGATCACCAACCTTATACAAGTGTGTGGATCACCAACCTTATACAAGTGTATGGATCACCAACCTTATACAAGTGTATGGATCACCAACTTTATACAAGTGTATGGATCACCAACCTTATACAAGTGTGTGGATCACCAACCTTATACAAGTGTATGGATCACCAACCTTATACAAGTGTGTGGATCACCAACCTTATACAAGTGTATGGATCACCAACCTTATACAAGTGTATGGATCACCAACCTTACACAAGTGTGTGGATCACCAACCTTATACAAGTGTATGGATCACCTACCTTATACAAGTGTGTGGATCACCAACCTTATACAAGTGTGTGGATCACCAACCTTATACAAGTGTATGGATCACCAACCTTATACAAGTGTATGGATCACCAACCTTATACAAGTGTATGGATCACCAACCTTACACAAGTGTGTGGATCACCAACCTTATACAAGTGTATGGATCACCAACCTTATACAAGTGTATGGATCACCAACCTTACACAAGTGTATGGATCACCAACCTTACACAAGTGTGTGGATCACCAACCTTATACAAGTGTATGAATCACCAACCTTATACAAGTGTATGGATCACCAACCTTACACAAGTGTGTGGATCACCAACCTTATACAAGTGTATGGATCACCAACCTTATACAAGTGTATGGATCACCAACCTTACACAAGTGTGTGGATCACCAACCTTATACAAGTATATGGATCACCAACCTTACACAAGTGTGTGGATCACCAACCTTACACAAGTGTATGGATCACCAACCTTACACAAGTGTGTGAATCACCAGCCTTACACAAGTGTGTGGATCACCAACCTTACACAAGTGTGTGGATCACCAACCTTACACAAGTGTGTGGATCACCAACCTTACACAAGTGTGTGGATCACCACACCTTACACAAGTGTGTGGATCACCAACCTTACACAAGTGTATGGATCACCAACCTTACACAAGTGTGTGGATCACTAACCTTACACAAGTGTGTGGATCACCAACCTTACACAAGTGTGTGGATCACCAACCTTACACAAGTGTGTGGATCACCAACCTTACACAAGTGTATGGATCACCAACCTTACACAAGTGTGTGGATCACCAACCTTACACAAGTGTATGGATCACCAACCTTACACAATTGTGTGGATCACTAACCTTACACAAGTGTGTGGATCACCAACCTTACACAAGTGTGTGGATCACCAACCTTACACAAGTGTGTGGATCACCAACATTACACAAGTGTGTGGATCACCAACCTTACACAAGTGTGTGGATCACCAACCTTACACAAGTGTGTGGATCACCACCTTACACAAGTGTATGGATCACCAACCTTACACAAGTGTGTGGATCAACTAACCTTACACAAGTGTGTGGATCACCAACCTTACACAAGTGTGTGGATCACCAACCTTACACAAGTGGTGGATCACCAACCTTACACAAGTGTGTGGATCACTAACCTTACACAAGTGTGTGGATCACCAACCTTACACAAGTGTGTGGATCACCAACCTTACACAAGTGTGTGGATCACCAACCTTACACAAGTGTGTGGATCACCAACCTTACACAAGTGTATGGATCACCAACCTTACACAAGTGTGTGGATCACTAACCTTACACAAGTGTGTGGATCACCAACCTTACACAAGTGTATGGATCACCAACCTTACACAAGTGTGTGGATCACCAACCTTACACAAGTGTATGGATCACCAACCTTACACAAGTGTGTGGATCACCAACCTTACACAAGTGTGGTGGATCACCAACCTTACACAAGTGTATGGATCACCAACCTTACACAAGTGTGTGGATCACTAACCTTACACAAGTGTGTGGATCACCAACCTTACACAAGTGTGTGGATCACCAACCTTACACAAGTGTGTGGATCATAAACCTTACACAAGTGTGTGGATCACCAACCTTACACAAGTGTATGGATCACCAACCTTACACAAGTGTGTGGATCACCAACCTTACACAAGTGTGTGGATCACCAACCTTTACACAAGTGTATGGATCACCAACCTTACACAAGTGTGTGGATCACTAACCTTACACAAGTGTGTGGATCACCAACCTTACACAAGTGTATGGATCACCAACCTTACACGTGTGTGGATCACCAACCTTACACAAGTGTGTGGATCACCAACCTTACACAAGTGTGTGGATCACCAACCTTACACAAGTGTGTGGATCACCAACCTTACACAAGTGTATGGATCACCAACCTTACCAAGTGTGTGGATCACTAACCTTACACAGTGTGTGGATCACCAACCTTACACAAGTGTATGGATCACCAACCTTACACAAGTGTGTGGATCACTAACCTTACACAAGTGTGTGGATCACCAACCTTACACAAGTGTATGGATCACCAAACCTTACACAAGTGTGTGGATCACTAACCTTACACAAGTGTGTGGATCACCAACCTTACACAAGTGTGTGGATCACCAACCTTACACAAGTGTGTGGATCACTAACCTTACACAAGTGTGTGGATCACCAACCTTACACAAGTGTGTGGATCACCAACCTTACACAAGTGTGTGGATCACCAACCTTACACAAGTGTATGGATCACCAACCTTACACAAGTGTGTGGATCACCAACCTTACACAAGTGTATGGATCACCAACCTTATACAAGTGTATGGATCACCAACCTTACACAAGTGTATGGATCACTAACCTTATACAAGTGTGTGGATCACCAACCTTATACAAGTGTATGGATCACCAACCTTATACAAGTGTATGGATCACCAACCTTACACAAGTGTATGGATCACCAACCTTACACAAGTGTTTGGATCACCAACCTTATACAAGTGTATGGATCACCAACCTTACACAAGTGTATGGGTCACTAACCTTATACAAGTGTGTGGATCACCAACCTTATACAAGTGTATGGATCACCAACCTTATACAAGTATATGGATCACCAACCTTACACAAGTGTATGGATCACCAACCTTACACAAGTGTTTGGATCACCAACCTTACACAAGTGTGTGGATCACCAACCTTACACAAGTGTATGGATCACCAACCTTACACAAGTGTATGGTCACACCCTTACACAAGTGTGTGGATCACCAACCTTACACAAGTGTATGGATCACCAACCTTACACAAGTGTGTGGATCACCAACCTTACACAAGTGTATGGATCACCAACCTTACACAAGTGTATGGGTCACCACCCTTACACAAGTGTATGGATCACCAACCTTACACAAGTGTATGGGTCACCACCCTTACACAAGTGTGTGGATCACCAACCTTACACAAGTGTATGGATCACCAACCTTACACAAGTGTGTGGATCACCAACCTTACACATGTGTTTGGATCACCAACCTTACACAAGTGTGTGGATCACCAACCTTACACAAGTGTGTGGATCACCAACCTTATACAAGTGTGTGGATCACCAACCTTACACAAGTGTTTGGATCACCAACCTTACACAAGTGTGTGGATCACCAACCTTACACAAGTGTATGGATCACCAACCTTACACAAGTGTATGGGTCACTAACCTTACACAAGTGTGTGGATCACCAACCTTATACAAGTGTGAGGATCACCAACCTTACACAAGTGTTAGGATCACCAACCTTACACAAATATGTGGATCACCAACCTTACACAAGTGTATGGGTCACTAACCTTACACAAGTGTGTGGATCACCAACCTTATACAAGAGTGTGGATCACCAACCTTACACAAGTGTTTGGATCACCAACCTTACACAAGTGTGTGGATTACCAACCTTACACAAGTGTGTGGATCACCAACCTTACACAAGTGTAAGGATCACCAACATTATACAAGTGTATGAATCACCAACCTTACACAAGTGTGTGGATCACCAACCTTACACAAGTGTGTGGATCACCAACATTACACAAGTGTGTGGATCACCAATTATACACTCATGCCTGGTGCCATCATTTAGGTACACAAATATGAATTAAATACTTGCACTTATAACATACATGTACATAACACAATCAAAGGACAATTAGAAACATGTAATTCACCACAGTTTGTTTTATAGCAAACACTTTACCTAACAAAAGTAAATTAAGTGCCTTAATAATTGATAAAAAATAACTGCACAATTATAGAAATTTTTTAAACAAGTGGGAGCTGTTGTTTAGAAGCAGGTGTGTTAATACAACCCAACCTGTCACATCAACAACAGCCCTGGGACTGTCAACCCTTCACCCCCAACAAGTCCTAGGATTGTCACAACCCTTCACCCCAACATTGCTAGGATTGTCTAAACTTTTCATCTCAACAACAGTTCTAGGATTGTCCCAACCCTTTACCCCAACAACACCCCTAGAACTGTCAACCCTTCAACCCAATAATAGCCTTAGGTTGATCAGAATCCTTTAACCCAGAAATATCCCTGAGATTGTCACAACCCTCAACTCAACAACAGTCCCAGGACTGTTGCAACTCTTCAACCCAACAGCACTAGAATAGTCAAGAGTGATTCAACCTCCATAATCATTCACCCTAACAATAGCCCTAGGAATGTCATGACCTTTCACCTCAACAATAGCCCTAGGAATGTCATGGCCTTTCACCTCAACAATAGCCCTAGGAATGTCATAACTCTTCAATAATCCCAGGACTGTCACAACCCTTCACCACAACACTGACCCTGGAACCATCACAGTCCTTCAGTCCAATAATACCAACACACTGCTATAATCTGGGTATATCTGGCTAGTATTTGTTTTTATATTATGGCTAGTACTATAATGTTCATTATACAATTTTTTTTTTTATTCACATGCAGTACTGTACTCTTTACTATCTGTACTGTACTCTATATGAATTTCCAATGCCATTGTTGAACATTAAATATTAATTTAACCCATAACTTAAAATATTAAAATATAAACACAGGTATGATGACAGTATTTGTTTTAAGAGGTACGTATTGTCAAAACTTCACTAAGAAGTCGTGTAAGTCCAATTCTGACTGGACTCAGGAACAGTGACTTCTTGAACGTAGTAAATGTATGGGGGAAGTGACAAGTGAAGAGGTGCTGGAGAGCCATCTTGTGTGGCTGGTGTCAGCGTTTGGAAGGTCTGTGTTGGTATGGTTGTTGTTGTGTTGTTTCCCCCATGCGAAACAGATGTGACAATGTGAGTCTGATGAGGGTTTTGACTACCTGATCTTGATAACTGTGATACTGTTAGAGTGGGAACCATGCTGGTAGCTAGGCACTGGAGTGCCACTGGCGTTCTCAGCTGTCGTACATGTTGACTACTGATATTCTGAACACTTCTTGGTTTACTGGTTATCCCTGAACCAGTTTCATCCCTTTCAGATATCACTACATGTTCTGCTGTAGACACTGGCACACCCTGGGCTGGTGATGTAGACAGTGGATCAACTATAGGATCTTGTATTATAAAAGTTGCAGCGGGCGCTTCAGTTATACCATCTTGCAATGCATGATGCTGGTTGCTCACAGCAGGCGCTTCAGTTATACCATCTTGCAATGTATGATGCTGATTACTCACAGCAGGCGCTTCAGTTATACCATCTTGCAATGCATGATGCTGGTTACTCACATACTGATTTAAGATAACCTGGAGAGATTGATAAATTTCCTGGAGACCAACTGCCTCATGAAGTGTGTATGTAAGGCTGCGGAGAGTATCAAGCTGCCCTCGCACCATCTCTGCCAGGCAGCCAACCTCTCCATGTCCATCCTTTGATACTACATCAGTAGTAGGTAAACACCCTCGCCCTTCCAAGTCTCCTAAACTGCCTCGTTCTGACTCATCCGTGCAAAAGGTTTGCACCGCTTCCTGCAAGGTTGAGGCTTGCAAGGGCATACTATCAGACATTACATTATCAGAAACTATTTCATTCTCTCCAGATCGAGCTCTCTTTTGCTTTCTTCTTTTCCTCTGGCTGGTTTCCAAGGTAACTTGTTCACTGGAGACTTTCCGTTTAGCTGTTATTCCCATTTTCTTACCAAGATAGTAAACAAGATTAGCAATATCCTTTAAACGAGGATAATATGCCCTATCATCAGGCTGTGGAACTATCATGTCTCCAACATGCTGCATTTCCACATGACTATCCAGAATACCCTTTATAACTTTTGGAGCTGTAATTCCATCACTTATAAGCTCTTTTATCTTATTAGATATAGAAGGATGGACGCCACGTGATCTGCCTTGCAGTGGGTGGTTGTGAACCGAGCTTAAAGGCAACGTTACATGGTAAAATTCTTCCTTTTCCAAGTCTAACCCATTGCTCATATCTCTACGAAGAGCTTTCAGCATCAACTTTCGCTCTGTTAGCATAGCATGAGAGGGAACTGCATAGCCTGGGTACCTGTAAAATATAATGATTTAAAATAAAAATGAAATGAAATATTTATACATACATATTGCATAATAAATGTAAACAAAGTTGTTGTTTATTTTCCCAAATATTTATACATACATATTGCATAATAAATGTAAACAAAGTTGTTGTTTATTTTCCCACTGCCTATTAGTTAGGTATAAGACACGGTACTCCAAGCAACAAGCATGATAAATATAATTAATCTGACTACTTTCAGTGTGAATACCAACTTGAGCTTAGATAAATAATTATTATATTAATAATTAAAATAATCTTCATGAAAGTAGTGGTAGAGGAGTATGTTGCAAAGAAATTCTTGTGAAAGTAATAAGCTTCCATGAAAACTGATAATTGAGTTAAAATATTAACTCTTAAACTGTCCAAACATAGATCTTCGTTTCCACGCATAGCGCTCCAAACGTAGATCAATGTTTTATTTTTTCATTCCTTCAAATTTGGCACAATAGGCTTGAGTCGCCTAGACATGAAAGAATGGGTCTGTGCACTCAGTGTGCGCAGTATTAAAAAAAATCTGGGAGCACTTAGTACCCTGTGGGAGCACCAATTCAACTGAGCGCCAATTAGAGCAAATAGTGTGGCAAACACCGGGAATTCACCGATGCCATGTCGCATTAACGCTCCCATTTTTAAGAGGAAATTATAAATAGGTTAGATAAATACATGAGTGAGTGTGGGTGGGTGTGAGTTGGACCTGACTACTTGTGCTACTAGGTCTAATGTCATGCTCCTTCCTTCAATGGATGTGACCTGACTATGTGGGTCATTGGTCTAAGTCAGGGGGGAGGGTGACATGGCCCTGCCTTGCATGGGCCAGTAGGCCTGCTGCAGTGTTCCTTCTTTCTTATGTTCTTATGTATTTGGTAGGCTAGCCGGCTGGCTTGCTTTTGCTGTCTCACTGTCTATATCTCTATCTGTCTATATCTCTGTCTATCTATATATTTGTCTATCTATATCTCTGTCTCACATGTACACATAAGTACAGTTATTATACATAGTGTAAATTACCTAGGATAACCCAAAAATTCCAGGTAAAGATAGACAGACAGATAGACAAACATGTTTGTGTGTATCAATGAAAACAAATAGAGCCAGGGTTCCCTGAGCACCCATTTATCAAATGTCACTGAGCTGATAACAGATGTCATAACACCATTCTTCAAGGAGTTTGATATACATATACTCCAGGCAGACAGAAAGACAGATAAGCAGAGACAGACAGACAGATAAATAAACAGAGAGACAAGACATGTTTGTGTGTAACAGTGATAACAAATACAGAGAGGGTTACCTGGAGCAGTGGGCATTTATCAAATGTCACTGGGCTGTCAACAGTATAGGGATGCCTTTCATAACACCATGTTTCAAGGTATATGCCAGGGTATCTAAAGCATTACTGGGACCTATAAATACTTTGTATAAATTTCTAGACAATAGTAAATAACCCAAGCAGATGTAAATGTTCACCTGTGAATGTGATTGTGGCTATTTGAGCAATATTTCAGTACCTAATATTAGTGTCAGAACAAAGATTGGCTATGAAATAACAAGAACTATTATAAATTGTAATTATCAGAACATAAAAATATATAAATTAAAATAAAAACGAGTTGATGTTGCCATTGGGTGAGCATCCAGAGCCAACTTCACAGTCTTATATCTCGGTAAGTACTGACCCTAAAATTTTTTCTTTAATCCTATAACATGTAGAAAAATGTGCTCTTCATTTTAAAAGAATTTTTTTTTTTTTTTCAAAATATTCGGAGCGCCATGCAAGTGAACATAGATCTATGTTTGGACAGTTTAAGGGTTAAATAAGCAGAATAAATGGCTAGTTTAAAATTATACACAAAATAAGACAAAGGTGCACAAGTTGCTAATGAATAATTAACAATTTATTTATTTATTTATTTATTTATTTTGTCTTTGCAAACAGTACATTGAGAATTTGTATTTACAATAGCGGGTTGCAATGCAAAGAGAGCCTCTATTATGCCTAGGCATTATGGGCCAACTTAACATTATTGGCTTACAGACTACTTAACACTAAGGAGTATATCATAGTTGTACAGTAGGATAGTAATTATTTCATAGTTGTACAGCAGGATAGTAATTATTTCATAGTTGTACAGTAGAATATTAATTATAAATGAATCAAAATTTGTATAATACAAAGACATATTTATATTCAAAAATGCTTTTTGTGAAAACAATGATTCAATTATATTCCTGTCAACAATAGATAAAAGATTCAAAGTGATTGTTTCAGTTATGATGTGGGAGTACATAGGTGAGTAAATGTGTACTGAGTATTTAGCATTTAGTCTAGACTCTAGAGTGATTAAGTGGCTTTTGAGAAGAGTCTTAAATTGATGCAGGAGAGCATTATAGATAATGCATTACCTGTTACATGCCTGCAATTGATTTTGAGGGTTCTTCTAAGCCTTGCAGCTCAGCCTAAGGCCAGACTTCTCTGTTGACTGCCCGGTCAATCAGAATTTTACTGCCAATATTCCCCAGACCAAAAAAAAGAGAATGAAGTGAATAATGCAATAGAGATCATTTTAAGCCTTTGAGGGTCGGTCACATACAAGTACAGTGGGCCTTTGGGTAATGGTGGCATCGGCTAATGCCAAAATCCGATAGCATCGTGTTTTTGAGTCAAAATATTGGCTCGGCTAACTTTCAAGAATTCGATTAAGGGCATTCATCCCGAACATGCCCGCCTGTCTGCCTGGCCTGAGTGCCTGAGCTGGTGTGCCATTGTTTACAAGCCAGCCCGGACGATTCCACGAGTACATGAGATACATTTCGTATTATTCCAGTGTTTTTAGTGCTTGTAATTGCTAAATAAGCCACCATGGGCCCAAGGAAAGCTTCTAGTGCCAACTCTGTGGTAAAAAGGGTGAGAAATACTATCGAATTGAAGAAAGAGATAATCACAAAGTACGAAAGTGGAGTAAGTGTCTCCAAGCTGGCCAGGTTATATAACAAACCCCATTCAACCATTGTTAGTATCTTGGCCAACAAAACTGCAATCAAGGAAGCTGTTGTTGCGAAAGGTGCAAGTATGCTTACAAAACAGAGATCGCAAATACATGTACTTGAAGATGTGGAGCGACTGTTGTTGGTGTGGATAAACAAGAAACAATTATCGGGAGATAGTGTTTCTCGGTCAATAATATGTGAAAAGGCAATGCAGTTGCATTATGATTTAATTAAGAAAATGCCTGAAAATAGTGCTGATGTTGTAGAATTTAAAGCCACCAAAGGTTGATTTGAGAGATTTAAGAATCGTAGTGGCATACACAGTATTGTAAGGCATGGAGAGACTGCAAGTTCTGACAAAAAAGCGGCTGAAAAGTACATACAGGAGTTCAAGGACTATATAAAGGCTGAACAATTAAAACCCCAACAAGCATTCAATTGTGACAAAACAGGCCTGTTTTGGAAGAAAATGCCAAACAGGACCTACATTACTCAGGAGGAAAAGGCACTCCCAGGACACAAGCCTATGAAAGACAGGCTAACTCTTATGTTTTGTAGTAATGCTAGCGGGGATTGCAAAGTGAAGCCTTTACTGGTGTATCACTCTGAAACTCACAGAGTGTTCAAGAAAAACAGTGTCATCAAGACTAAATTGTGTGTGATGTGGAGAGCAAACAGTAAAGCATGGGTCACTAGGGACATTTTCCTTGACTGGTTTTATGACGTGTTTGGCCCCACTGTGCAGAAATATCTCCTGGAAAATAAACTGTTACTCAAGTGCCTCCTGCTCATCCTCACGACTTGCAAGAGCAAATTGCGGGGGAGTTGAGTTTCATCAAAGTGAAGTTTTTGCCTCCTAATACCAATCCTCTCCTCCAGCCCATGGACCAGCAGGTCATTTCAAACTTCAAAAAACTGTACACCAAAGCAGTGTTTCAAAAGTGCTTTGAAGTGACCTCAGACACTGAATTGACCCTAAGAGAGTTCTGGATAGATCACTTCAGTATCCTCAGTTGCATAAACCTTATAGGTAAGGCTTGGGAGGGAGTGACTTGCAGGACTTTGAACTCTGCTTGGAGAAAACTGTGGCCAGAATGTGTACAAAAGAGAGATTTTGAAGGGTTTGGGGCTAACCCTAAGGAGCCTATGCCAGTTGTGGAATCTATTGTGGCATTGGGGAAGTCCATGGAGTGGGAGGTTAGTGGCGACGATGTGGAAGAGTTGGTGGAGGACGACAATGAAGAGCTAACCACTACAGAACTGCAAGAGCTTCAGGTGTAACAGGAGCAGATCACAGCTCAGGAATTTGCTTCAGAAAAGGAGGAAGAGAGATGGAGGAAGTTGCCTTCGTCAAAGATTAAGGACATTTGTACAATGTGGACAAAAGTGCAAGCATTTATGGATGAACATTATCCTGACACAGCTGTTGCAAGCTGTATTGGCAACATGTACAATGACACTTGTCTCCCATTTTAGCGAAATCTTAAAGAGACGCCAGAAACAGAGCTCTCTGGACAGATACAGTGGACCATCAGCTAACGATGACATCGGCTAGCGATAAAATCAGTTAGCGATGTGTTTTAGCGTAAAAATATTGTCTCGGCCTATGATGAAAAACCTGGTTAACCCTTTCAGGGTTTCGGACGTGTGTACTAGTATGGCTTAAGCACCAGGGTTTTTGACGTACTAGTACGCCTAAATTCTAGCGCCCTCAAATCTAGCAAGAGAAAGCTGGTAGGCCTACATATGAAAGAGTGGGTCTATGTGGTCAGTGTGAGCAGTATAAAAAAAATCCTGCAGCACACAGTGCGTAATGAGAAAAAAACTTTGACCATGTTTTGGGATTAAAACAGCAACTTTGCACTGTATTTTCGTATGGTATTTATTGCTGTATTCTAGTTTTCCTGGTCTCATTTCATAGAATGGAAGACATATTACAGAAATTGAGATGATTTTGACTGGTTTTACAATGAAAAGTACCTTGAAATTAAGCTCAAAGTAGCAGAAATGTTTGATTTTTACCAAAGTTCAAAAGCAAACAAATCATGCTAAGCGTCCAATACACGTCAACTGGTGACTCTAATATTCTTTCACAAAACCAAATAAATACTGAATAACTGAACCTTATAAATTGTATATCCTAAATGTTACTCACAATTATATCACACAAATGTTAAACCTAGGACCCAATCTAACTTTATTATTTTTTTAAATACACTACCTAACAGAATACTCCATTCGACTGAATGTACAGCAATGCATGCAACCATATGACCTGTCTTTGTAATACTCATTTGTGCTTTAAAGTTATCTGTTTACAATAATGTTTTATCACTGATTTCATCATTGCTTAGTTAATCTAAACTTAATTTTAAGCCAGCCCGTAATGCTATGCATATAAGTGGCTTTGGCATGCTGCTCTTACCTGTATTTTTTTGTACCTCTGTATGTATGCTAAAATTACTAAATAAATAAAATAAATAAATAAATAAATAAAGTGCGCCGATAATATTTATACCATTTCTACACTAATGCAGTAGTCTGCATATCAGTAAATCTTCTATCTTTTGTGAGAATAAAAATTCAAAGTGGAAAGCAAAAGAATGTAAGAGGGGCCTGGGGACGTGACTAATGAACAGAGGAAATGTTATTTTAGTGCCAGGAATGTCTTTCTTGTTTATTCTGGACCCTATTTGGAAATTGGCATCTTTTGAAATTTGTGTGAAATTGGCAAAATTGCCAATTTTTGACCACTTTATTGAATAGTTGAAATTGGTAAATGGGTGGTTTCTTGTACTCATTCAATAGAAAAAAATGGAGTTCTAGCGAAATAGCTATGATTTTTGTAGACTAGTACACTGGAATTCGCAGAAAATAGGGATCAAAGTGGGTAAAATCGCCGATGCGTAAACATCGTCGAGTCCGCTAACTTCACGAGAGCATAATTCCGTAAGTTTTCCATCAAATTTCATACTTTTAGTGCCATTATGATCGGGAAAAGATTCTCTATCTTTTCATAAGAAATTTTTTTTTTTTTTTTAAATTTGGGGGACCCTGAGAACAAGTCTACGAGAGGGCCTGTGGACCCTGAAAGGGTTAAGGACATTCGTCCCGAACGTGTCCCCCTGTCCGTCTGGCCTGAGCGCGCCTCAGCTGCCCTGCCTTCAGGTAGTGTGCCATTGTTTACAAGCCAGTCTGGATGATTCAATGCGTACATGCGATACATTTTGTATTATTCCAGTGTTTTTAGTGCTTGTAACTGCTAAATAACATAGGTAGTAGGTTGGCAAACAGCAGCCGCCCAAGGAGGTACTACTGTCCTGCCGAGTGAGTGTAAAACAAAAGCCTGTAATTGTTTTACATGATGGTAGGATTGAACAATTAAAACCCCAACAAGCGTTTAATTGTGACAAAACAGGCCTGTTTTGGAAGAAAATGCCAAACAGGACCTACATTACACAGGAGGAAAAAGCACTGCTGGGACACAAGCCTATGAAAGACAGGCTAACTCTAGTGTTTTGTAGTAACGTTTGTGAGAATTGCAAAGTGAAGCCTTTACTGGTGTATCACTCTGAAACTCCCAGAGTGTTCGAGAAAAACAGTGTCGTCAAGGCTAATCTGTGCGTGATGTGGAAGGCAAACAGTAAGGCATGGGTCACTAGGGATATTTTCCATGATTGGTTCTATCATGTGTTTGGCCCCAGAGGCATCGTTAGGGGGGAGGCAGGCCGCCCGGGTGACACCATTTAGGGGGTGACACCAAAGAGCCTCTAAAGAAGGTGATACTAAGAACATAAGAAAGGAGGAACACTGCAGCAGGCCTACTGGCCCATACTAGGCAGTGCTGCAGCAACATAAGAGAAAAATCCTTTGTTTTTATATAGTCTATTATATGATTACAGAGTACAAATAGGCCTATATAGGGAAAATCAATGACGCTATATGATAAACTACGATAAATCGATAATTTTATTTTTGATGTTTTGGAAAAAACCTTAATCGCCCTGGCATCACTATGATCAGTCATCAGTGACGTAATATACTGTGTCTGCTGCACCGCCCACCAGTGAATGAGTTTGGTCCAGGTGATGTATATGTTGGCTCGGTTAAACTGACAAAGGATCAGGTAATTATCATATTTTGAGCTTTACTTTTGCTTATTGGTGATATCAGTCAAGTTCATGAATCAAGATATATGAACGGGTGAGAACTGACATTCATGAAATGTTGAAATAACCATGGTACGTAAGAAGATAAGAATGGAGGAACACTGCAGAAGGTCTACTGGACCATACAAGGCAGGTCCTCATCAAAACTACCCCTACCTAAAGCTTTTCCACCACATGTATAAGAACATAAGAACAACTACTACTACTACTTCTACTTGTACTACACCTCACTCAAAGCATATATATACCCTCTGTGTCCATGTATTGTTTGTATCAGCTTGACAAAGTTCCTGGAAAGTGAAACGTTGCCCCTCTCTACTTTGTATTGGACTGAAGAAGCCATTGTGTAGCGAAACGTTTCCTGATTAATGATTACCATATGTTGCATAAGTGCCTCAATCTTCAACCTGTCAGCTTTCAAACCATTTATCACAGTAGTGAATGTATATGACACTGTACATAGGCTTGTGCTACACGGAAAAACCAAAACCTGTATCTGAGAGGCGGATATTAACATCAAGGAAAGGAAGCAAGGAATTAGATTTCCACTGAAGATTGAGACACTTATACAACATAAGAACATAAGAAAGGAGGAACACTGCAGCAGGCCTGTTGGCCCACTTTGTATTGTACTGATGAAGCCACACAGTGGCTAGAGTGACAAAGAGCAAAGATGTCATCTACATACACAACTTTCCTTGTATGAGTGAATATCAAAATGGTATACAATACCGACAGGTTGGTAGGTAAGACACATAGGCAACAGTTAGGCAACTTTATTCCGAAATGTTTTGCCTACACAGTAGGCTTCTTCAGTTGAGTACAGAAATTAGGCAGGAGCAGTAGAGATGTGAAGACGATGTAATCAGTCCATCACCCTTGAAGTCATAAACTTGAGGTTGTCAGTCCCTCAGCCTGGAGATGTTCTGTTCCATAGTCTGGAACTATCTATTGCCTATGTCTTACCTACCTTTCTTTGTATGACTCTTAGTCCTGGCTTCGTCTCTGTAGATGTCTTAATTTCCCATTACATTGTAAAATGCTCCAAACTTCAGAACACCCATGACTTAACCTGATTCTTTTTTCCCCCCTTCTCCTTTCCTCTTTCTCCTTTGGGTTTTCTTTCTTTTGCCTTGGGTATTTGGTCCATTATTATTATTTCCCCCACTCCCTCTGTGTTTTTGTTCCTACCTTTTGTGGGCCCCTAGCTCCCTTGTGGGCCCCTAGCTCCCTTGCAGTGCTCCTCTTTCTTAGTATTTGACTTGCTCCACTATACTACTACTACCTCTATGACTACCTCTCTTCCTCCTTTCCTACTACCTCTCTTGTCCCGTCCCTGTCTGTTGGCCTATATATACTGCCTCCTCTGCTTTTTGTTAGTGTGGCTTTGTAAATGGTCTAAGTTGGACTGAAATGTCGTCGTGAGCTCCTCTCTCCTGTGTGCGGGTTATTTGTATATTACTCCAGTCGTGGTATTGTGCCTTTTTGTTATTTATTGATATCCATTTTAACCATGCATTGTTGTTACCAATCCTTGTGGAGTAAAGCCTATAGGGCCAGGAGGCTTACCAAATAATAGGGTATACATTAGTATTACATCCATAATGACCATTATGATTATTTTTTCCAATTCATTGGAAAGTAGGCTTAATTTTTTCTGCTTTGCTCTCATTCTGGTTAAAGTCTGAGTTAAATATCCAAATTAGGTTCTAGTGAAAAAATTAATGCAATCATGAAACAACAGTTATTAATGGTTAGTCTTAATTTCATCTGAACTTAACCCACTTATTTCGTTTCCCAACTTCATTTCATACTCAGTAGCATAATAGAATTGGCACCATTTATTTCTTTGTCACCATTAAAAATTACTGAATATTCAGTAGAACCAAAATGGTGAACCTGGCATTCTTTTTTCAGATCATTGATACAGTATCATGCCTCATGGAGTGCATAAATCAAAGAGGCCTTGTGGATGTCAACAAAGGAAGGCAAAAAAATTAAAAAGTTCAGCTAATGCAAAAAATGGCTGGGTCTATGGTTCAGTATCTCAAGAAACTTGATAATGGCCAGAGTTCATCAAATGATTTTAGTCATGATCTTACTAATAACACTGATGTCGATTCTGACTCCGACAATGGTAATATAAGTGAGAGGAATGAAGGGAATGAGAGTCTGCGAGAATTAGCATCGATTTGTGACGTTTCTTCTTGGAAAATTCCAGTTCCAGACCATTCCAGGATTGAAATTATCAAAAGAGGTAGTTATGCTTATCAGAACAAGCATGGCCCTTTTCGTGTTACAAAGAGAAAATATGCAAGAGGCGATGAGCGTCAGCTTTCTAAAGAATGGTTCAACAAACAGATGCAGAATGGTGAGAAAGTTTTGTGATCATGGATGGTATACTCACCAGTAAGTGGGAAATTATACTGTTACTGCTGTAGATTGTTTACCTCTAGTGTTACAAGTATACTATAACATCAAAGTTTGTGACTGGGTTTCAAATATGGTGGAAGCTGAACCCAAAATTACACAATCATGAAGCTTCTGATGAACACCTACGTTGCCTTGAGACTTGGAAAACCATGGCAATCGGTTTAAGGGTGAACAAAACCATAGATGCAGAAATAATTGTTTCAATGGAAATCCAGAAGAAAAGGTGGAAGGAAATATTGTACAGGTTGCTCGACATTACACCGTTTCTGGCTAAACAGAACTTAGCATTTCGCGGCCACAGGGAGGACGAATTCTCATCAAATAGAGGAAACTTTCTTGAGATGGTTGAATTAATAGCTAAGTATGATCCTGTGCTAAAAGAGCACCTAATGAGACTGAAGTGCAACTCAAGTGAACACAGGTCATCAGTTTCGTATCTCTCACCATCAACTCAAAATGAGTTTTTAAGTGTTCTGGCAAATCGAGTCAAAGAGAAACTTGTTACTGATATCAAGAGAGCTGTATACTACAGCGTTATGTTTGACAGTACACCAGATGTGTCACACACTGACTAAATGTCAGAAGTTATCAGGTACGTGCAAATGGAGGATGGAAGAGTTCAAGTGAAGGAAGTTTTCCTTTTTTTTCCTTTGAAGGGCAAAAAAGCTGCTGATATCAGTTCTGATATCCTGAAAAAGCTGGAAAGTGATGGACTGGACTTCATGCTGTGCCGTGCTCAGGGATATGATAATGCTGCCACCATGGCCGGGGTCCATGGAGGTGTACAAGCCATTCTTAAAGAAAAGAACAAGAAGGCAATTTTCAGTGGTTGTGTGGACCATTCACTGAACTTGTGTGGTCAGCATTCTTTTGCCGAGAATTCATCATGTGTAAAATTTTTTTGGCAGTCTTGAGTCAGCGTATACATACTTTGCCTCCTCCACCCATCGATGGGATGTATTAATGGACCATACTGCAGTCTCTTTGAAAAGATTATCAACAAGATGGAGTTCTTATTATAATGCAGTGAAACCAGTAGTGGAATCTTTCGAGAAATTTGTGGGAGCGATTGAAGCTCTTTGCGATTCATGGGAAAATTTGGATACAAGAGCAGCACAAGGTTTTCTTCCTGCTGTGTGCGATTTCACATTTCTGTGTTATCTGTATTTATGGTGTGACATACTTCAGGAGGTTCAGCTTGCACAGCAGTACTTGCAGACTAAGGATTTAACTCTTGACAAAGTGGTGGTGAAGCTAGAGTCACTGCGATTATTTTTGAATGAAGGGTGAGATCGCATAGTGGAAAATTCAATACAACAGGCACTTTTGAAATGTGAGAAGCATGGATTTCCAACAGAGAGAAGAATCAGGTTAAAGAAAAGGATGGCAGGGGAGCAGGCAAGAGATTCCGGACTCACTCTACAGGAAGAAAACAAGAGGGCGATGTTGGAGTGCAATGATTGTTTTCATAATGAACTCGAGATATGATCAAAAGCAATCAAGGATGTGGCAGCCATGTTTGTGGTCATTCAAACAAAGAATCTTGTACAAGCTACTAAAGAAGAATTGGAGGTGATGGCTTCAAGACTCACAGTCTTCTATAATGAAATATGCAAGAATGAGCTCATGCTTGAAATACCAAGACGAAGGAGGCACCTGCAAGCTGCTGATGTTGATCTTGAAAAAGTTAAGCACTGAACTTCACTGGATGTACTAACATTCATAGGTGAATGGGATTTCATTGAATCTCTTCCAACTCTGACACTCTGCCTGAGGTTGTTCCTTACTGTGTGTTTCTGTGGCTTCTTGTGAAAGGAGTTTCTCCAAGTTGAAGCTGATTAAAAACTATTTACGGTCCACAATGAGTCGATCCAGAATCTCTGACATAGCAATGTTATCCATAGAAAATGGGTCAGTTGACAGCATTGAATTTGATGAGGTGATAGATGATTTTGCAGGATTGAAGGCAAGGAAATGTATGATCTGATTCACTGAGATGTTACCTGTACTCAAGGTCAGGTCGGAACTAGTGTTTCTCTGATATTGCAGTATTTTTCTTTATTTTTCAAGTTTTTTTTTTTGCCATTGTTGAAGAATAATAAATGTAGGATGTGTTAGCTGTACTCAAAGTGATATTTGAGCTTATGTTTCCTCAATATTACTACGATTATTTATTTTATCATTAATAAAGTTGAGAAGTATTCTCCTGTTCAGTTTATGGCCCTTAAACGTTCTCATTGTTAAACATTTGTCACTGGTCATGCAGTAGTGACGTAACTGGAGTTTATTCCCTCCCATCCCCCCTCCCTTGGATTTCATGGGGGTGACACCAAAGATGCTGCCCCGGGTGACACCAGCCCTAGCAACACCTCTGTTTGGCCCCACTGTGAAAAAATACCTCCTGGAAAATAAATTGGACTTCAAGTGCCTCTTGGTATTAGACAGTGCTCCTGCTCATCCTCCAGACTTGCAAGAGCGAATTGCGGGGAACTTGAGTTTTATAAAGGTAAAATTTTTCCCTCCTAATACCACTCTTCTCCTCCAGCCCATGGACCAGCAGGTCATTTCAAATTTCAAAAAACTGTACACCAAAGCAGTATTTCAAAAGTGCTTTGAAGTGACCTCAGGCACTGAATTGACCCTAAGAGAGATTTGGAAATATCACTTCAGTATCCTCAGTTGCATAAACCTTGTAGGTAAGGCATAGGAGGGAGTGACTAACAGGACCTCGAACTTTGCTTGGCCAGAATGTGTACAAGTGAGGGGGATTTTGAAGGGTTTGGGGCTAACCCTGAGGAGCCTATACCAGTTGTGAAATCTATTGTGTCATTGGGGAAGTCCATGGGGTTGGAGGTTAGTGGTGAGGATGTGGAAGAGTTGGTGGAGGACGATGATGAAGAACTAACCGCTGATGAGCTGCAAGACCATCTGCAATGGCAACAGACCACAGCTGAGGATACTGCTTCAGAGGAGGGGAGAGAGAGATGGAGGAAGTTGCCTTCTTCAGTGATTAAGGACATTTGTACAATGTGGACAAAGGTGCAAGCCTTTATGGATGAAAATCACCCTGACACAGCTATTAGCTGTGCTTGTGACTTTTACAATGACAATGCTGTGTCCCATTTTAGGGAAATCTTAAAGGAACGCCAGAAACAGAGCTCTATGGACAGATTTTTGGTGTGACAGAGGTCCAGTGACTGTCAAGTTCTTTCCAGTGGCATTAAAAAACAAAGAAGGGAAGTAACCCCAGAAAAGGAATTGGTACCTAAAGTCCTTATGGAAGAGGATTTCCCTTCCAAACAATAATACACCTCCATCAACTCCCCTCCTTCCATCTGATCACTCATCAATAAATCTTCAATAAAGGTAAGTGTCATTTATTCTTCATGTATTTATTGTGCATGTATCATTGTTTTCTGTGTAAGAAAATGTATATTTCATGTAAAAAAAAAATTAATACTTTTGGGTATTTGGAACGGATTAATTGGATTTCCATTATTTCTTATGGGGAAAATTAATTCAGCTAACGATAAAATCGGTTATGGACAAGCTCTCTGGAACAGATTAAAATCGTTAGCCGAGGGTCCACTGTATTTGGTGCGACAGGGGTCCAGCGACTCTCAAGCTGGTCCTAGTGCCATTAAAAAACAAAGAAGGGAGGTAACCCCAGAAAAGGACATGTTACCTGAAGCCTTTATGGAAGGGGATTCCCTTTCCAAACAATAGTACACCTCCCACCTTTTCCCTCCTCCCATCTCATCACTCATCAATAAGTCCACAATAAAGGTAAGTGTCATTTCAGTACTGTTTATTGTGCATGACTCATTGTTTTCTATGTAGAGAAATGTATATTTCATGTAGTAAAAATTATTCTGTTTAATACTTTCAGGTGTCTGGAACAGATTAATTGGATTTCCATTATTTCTTATAGGGAAAATTAATTTGGCTGTCCAAATCGGTTAAAGGCAAGCTCTCTGGAACAGATTAATGCCATTACCTGAGGGCTCACTGTATGTCATTGCAGCAGAGTCGGTCACTTACTTGTACACCTAAATTCTAGCGCCTTCAAATCTGGTGGAAGAAAGCTGGTAGACCGCCATGTGAAAGAATGGGTCTGTGTGGTGAGTGTGCACAGTATAAAAAAAATCCTGAAGCAAGCAGTGCATAATGAGAAAAAAAAAACTGACCGTGTTTTTGGTTTAAAATAGTGACTTTCAAGTGTATTTTCGTATGGTATTTATAGTTGTATTCTCATTTCCTTGGTCCCATTTGATAGAATGGAAAATATATTACAGAAATAGAGATGATTTTTATTGGTTTCACAATGACAAGTATCCTGAAACTGAGCTCGAAGTAGCAAAAATGATCGAATTTTGCTGATGTTCAAGAGTAAACAAATCACATCATGCATCCAATACACATCAACTGGTGAGTCTAATATTCTTTCACAACTGCACTAACATTATTTATACCATTTTTACAATGATGCAATAGTATACGTAACAGAAAACCTTCTATTTTCTACGAGAATAAAAATTCAAAGGGGAAAGCAAAAGTAATGTAAGAGGGGCCTAGAGACGTGACTAATGAACAGATAAAATGTTATTTTAGTGCCATGAATGTCTGTCTTGTTTGTTCTGGACCCTATTTCAAAATTGGCATTTTTAGAAATTTGTGTGAAACTGCCCAAATTGCCAATTTCTGACCACTTTATTGGGTAGCTGAAATCAGTAAATGGGCAGATTCTTGTACTCAATCGATAGAACAAATGGAGTTCTAAGGAAATAGCTATGATTTTAGTCAACTGCAACATTGGAATTGGCTGAAAATAGGGCTCAAAGTGGGCGAAATCACCGATGCATAAATGTCTTTGAGACCGCTAACTTTGCGAGAGCATAATTTTGTAAGTTTTCCATCAAATTTCATACTTTTGATGTCATTATAATCAGAAAAAGATTCTCTATCATTTTTTTTTCGAAAAATTTTCGACCCTGAGAACGAGTTTGGGAGAGAGCCTCTCGACCCTCAAATGGTCAAAGAATTGTGATAAGGAGCAACTGTGTGATATGAAGGTGCAAGGGTGACAGGAGAAGAGAAGAAAAGAAGCTCAAAATATATTGTACAGAAAAAGTATAAAATAAGAGTAGGTAAGAGAAGCAAAGATGAATTTATAAACAGAAGAGTCAGGAATCTCCATGCAGAAGTGGAGAAGAATCCCTCCTCCGTAAGCCATGCATGCCATAAAAGGAAACTAAAATGCCAGGAGCAAGGGGCTAGTACCCCTTCTCCTGTAAAAACTGCTAAATGTAAAAAGAAGAAAAATTTTATATAGTTTTCTTGGAGTTACCCTGCCTTGGTGGGAAGATAGCCGATATGCTAAAAAAAGAAAAAAAAAAAAGTCAAGCGGGGATGAGGAAAATGAAATGGGCAGAAGAATAACATGCCACTCAATATGACAAATATATATAACTTAGATAAATAAATAATTCTCCATGTGGAAGTGGAACCGAATTCTTCCTCCTCTGTAAACTATGTTTGTCATAAGAGGTGATTACAATGCCAGGAGCAAGGGGCTAGTAACCCCTTCTCTTGTATACATCACTAAATTTAAAAAGAGAAACTTTCATTTTTCTTTTTGGGCCACCCTCCTTTGGTGCGGTGTGGCTGGTGTGTTGAAAGAAGTAACTGCAGAAACAAGTGAGGATGGTGTGCAATACAGCCACTGGGAGGGGGATAAGGGTACCCTGATCACCCTCCTTGTGACTATTGCATAACATAAATAAGTAACAGAGTATATACCTGAAATTTATATAAATCCAGTATTGTAATCATCTCACTTATTACAAACAAATGAGCCAAGTGATTGAATGGTATAGTATCAGGTGATGCTGTATAAGGTATATGGTACATCAATGATTACTCTAGTTAGGAAATATAAGGTATGTGGCAGTACAAGGTATGTTGTAAGATTCTACTAGTTGGGAAGAAGATATGTAGTAAAATCTCAATTACCTATCAGAAAGATAATACTGACTTACTTGACAATAACTTTCACAGTTATTCTGGCAGTGCAGGAGGTAAAAGTAACATCTTTATATCGTTTCTTGGGTACAACACTCTCATCCACACCTCCTCTTGTTGGGTTTTTGTGAACATTTCTTGTTGCTGTCTGTCCTCTGTGTTCATCAGCTCTTCCTTCTTGACCAAAATTCCCTTCTGGTCTCTCTGCTATTATGTTTTCAGCTGGTTTTGAAGGGTCTCTCCTCTAAAAAATGAATTACAGTTGATAAATGTATTTTACGTTTGAGAAGAGTTTAACCCGTAAATGATCCAAACGTATACTGTATATACTTTTTTACTGCTAGTGCCCCAAACGTATATATGTTTTATTTTTCCTGCCTTCAAATTTGGCACGATTGGCCTGAGATGCCTTGTCAGCATAGAATGGGTTCTAACACTCAGTGTGCGCAGTATTAAAAAAATCTGGGGCCACTTAGTACCTTGTGGGAGCACCAGTTCAAATGAGCACCAGCTAGAGCATACAGCATAGCAAACACCTGGGATTCACTGATGTCATGTAGTATTAACACTCCCATTTTAAGAGGAAAGTGATTTTGACCCTGAGTTTAGTGGCTTTGAGGTGGAAGTGGCCACAAGTGGTCGAGGAAATATCAAAAAACCTCGATGATAACCCATGTGCAATATTTGTGCAACACCCTTTCAGAATGTCTTATAACCTATGCCCTAAGTAAAGAGAAACAATTCTGGCTGGCTGGCCAGCTGTGTGGCTGGCTGGCCAGCTGTGTGGCTGGCCGGCAGCTGGCGGCCTGGCTCTATCTCCATTTGTCTGTCTGTATCTATTTCTATCTCTGTCTGTCTCTCTGTCTCTATCTCTGCCTGTCTCTGTCTATCTTTGTCTCTATCTGTCTCTGTCTATCTGTCTCTGTCTATCCCTGTCTATCTCTGTCTCACAGGTACACATAAATACAAGTATACATAGTGTAAATTACCTAGGGCAACCCAAAAAATCCAGACAAAGTGCTATACTCTGCTTGAAGATGTGAGTAAATGTGATGACGACGCAGTCTTGTGGCTCTCTGAGACAGAGAGCTAGACGGATAGACAGATAGACAGGGAGCTTGAGAGACAGACAAATAGACAGACATTTTTGTGTACCAGTGAAAACAAAGCAGGCCCTAATCTTTTCTTATCAAGTCTTATCACTGCACCACTGCGAATGCTCATCAAACGTCAGCTCTTATCAAATGTTATCTCATCTTATCACGTCACTGTCAGGGGTGGACTTTGTTTTTTATGCTTCAAAGGAATTTATTATTTTATTATTATTACGTATCATCATCGTCCTCCTCCTCCTCCTCCTCCTTCTCCTCCTCCTCCTCCTCCTCCTCCTCCTCCTCCTCTTCCTCCTTCTCCTCCTCCTTCTCCTCCTCCTCCTCCTTCTCCTCCTCCTTCTCCTCCTCCTCCTCCATCCTCCTCCATCCTCCTCCATCCTCCTCCTCCTCCATCCTCCTCCTCCATCCTCCTCCTCCTCCATCTCCATCCTCCTCCTCCTCCTCCTCCATCCTCCTCCTCCTCCTCCTCCTCCATCCTCCTCCTCCTCCTCCTCCTCCTCCATCCTCCTCCTCCTCCATCCTCCCTCCTCCTCCTCCATCCTCCTCCTCCTCCTCCTCCTCCCATCCTCCTCCTCCTCCATCCCCTCCATCCTCCTCCTCCATCCTCCTCCTCCTCCCTCCTCCTCCTCCTCCTCCATCCTCCTCCTCCTCTCCATCCTCCTCCTCCTCCATCCTCCTCCTCCTCCATCCCCTCCTCCTCCATCCTCCTCCTTCCATCCTCCTCTCCTCCTCCTCCTCCTCCTCTCTCCTCCCTCCTCCTCCCATCCTCCCTCCTCCTCCTCCTCCATCCTCCTCCTCCTCCTCCTCCATCCTCCTCCATCCTCCTCCTCCTCCTCCTCCTCATTATTATTATATACTTCCACATATCCAAAACATTGCTGGGACCTAAAAATACTTTGTATATATTCCACGACAATAGTTAATGGCTAAGGCAGGTGTAAATGTCCACCTGTCAGCGTGTTTGTGACAATTTGAGTACAATTTCAGTACCTAATACTAGTGTCAGAACAAAGATTAGTTATGAAATGACAAGAACTACTACAAATTGTAATTATCAGAACATAAAAATTATATAAAATAATATGAAAAATTCTAGGTAGTAGGTTGGTAGACAGCAACCGCCCAGGGAGGTACTACCGTCCTGCCAAGTGAGTGTAAAACAAAAGCCTGTAATTGTTTTACATGATGGTAGGATTGCTGGTGTCTTTTGTCTGTCTCATAAACATGCAAGATTACAGGTACGTCTTGCTACTTCTACTTACACTTAGGTCACACTACACATACATGTACAAGCATATATATACACACCCCTCTGGGTTTTCTGCTATTTTCTTTCTAGGTCTTGTTCTTGTTTATTTCCTCTTATCTCCATGGGGAAGTGGAACAGAATTCTTCCTCCGTAGGCTATGCGTGTTGTAACAGGCAACTAAAATGCCAGGAGCAAGGGGCTAGTAACTTCTTCTCCTGTATATACAGTGGACCCCTGCTTAACGATCACCTCCCAATGCGACCAATTATTTAAGTGTATTTATGTAAGTGTGTTTGTACGTGTATGTTTGGGGGTCTGAAATGGACTAATCTACTTCACAATATTCCTTATGGGAACAAATTCGGTCAGTACTGGCACCTGAACATACTTCTTGAATGAAAAAATATCGTTAACCGGGGGTCCACTGTATTAGTAAATGTGAAAGGAGAAACTTTCGTTTTTCCTTTTGAGCCACCCCGCCTCGGTGGGATACGGCCGGTGTGTTGAAAGAAGAAAGAAAGAAATATGAAAAATGAAAAAAGATATATTGGCAACACTTCTGCAAGCGGCAGCGCTCCATGTTGCCGCCAGGTGATCTCCAAGTGTCAACTTTTGCAGCCTCACATCTCGGTAAGTACTGACCCTAAAAAAATTTTTTTGTCCTATAACACTTAGGAAAATGTGCTCTTTTTTTTTTCAATAAAAAAAAAAAATTTATTTTTCAAAATATTCAGGGTACTGGGGTAGTGAACGTATATATACGTCTGGACCGTTTACGGGTTAACATGTGACTCACAGACTGCAACTACCTCAGAAATGGTTTGCTACAATGTATCTCTCAGATTATGACATTGTTTGCATTAACAATTCACAAATAATCATTAAGTTTGTCAATGGAGACAGTAAACTGGAATGATGTATAAAATAAGTCAATTTAAATGATGAGATTTATGGGTTTTTAAGACAGAACAAAAAGAATTCTAAATGTATATTCTTCAAAGACTTGCAACCATTGTTAAGAAATCATATATGTAATCAAAATTCTGTTATCAATGTACAAACTAAGTAGAGGACAAAGCATGAAGAAGTGTGGATTCAAAAACCATCACTCTTAGACCAGAGTCCAGAACCAGTAAACCAGTGGTCACTGCTGCAGTGGTACATTGTCAACCTATTTGTTTTCCTACCTTCACCCAACTTTAAGTAGTATTGCTGTGCCCTACTAAAGAGCCAGCGCCTTGTCAAATAAACTAACAACAGAGATATGGAGACTAAATGTCACAGTACTATTGTAAATTTTTTCACCAATGACCCATACTTGAAAAATAAATTAGATGAAGGTTTGGTTCATCTTACACAAAGTACAAAGCATAAATAGAACTTTTTATTATAAAATGTATACAGGCACATTGTTAAATTTAGCTTTAATGTAGCTTACTGGAATATAAAGCTATCTGCCTAATCTTTTATCAAGTCTTAACTGAAATTTGTGACTTGGTAATAGTTCAGGATGGATCAAAATGCTATGTAAAGTGTCTTTTCTAAAGTATGGGTTATTTGTGAACACAGATCATTGCCTTCACCAGACGTAATTTTACAAGCATGGCATTCATTATTTTATTATTTATTTTATTAACACATCGGTCATCTCCAACCAAGGCAGGGTGGCCCGAAAAAGAAAAACTTCATCATCGCTCACTTCATCACTGTCTTGCCAGAGGAGCGCTTACACTACAGTTATAAAACTGCATCATTAACACCCCTCCTTCAGAGTGCAGACACTGTACTTCCCATCTCCAGGACTCAAGTCCAGCCTGCCAGTTTCCCTGAATGCCTTCATACAATGAAGTTTTTCCTGGCTTAAGAGATCAGGACTCGGTTAATGAATGGAGGATGAAGCGTCCATCACTTCTGCTAAATGACTCACATAGGTTGTAGGATGGATATACAATTGGAAGATTTAAACTATGTAGAAAACAATGGCACATAAATATATTTTAGGCTTTAAATTTATACACTGACTTAGAAAACTAATTTAAGTCATATACAGAACAGTATGTCACTGAGTTGCCACATTCTAGCAATAGTTTAAACTGGAGTAAGTAATTATTTTTTGCAAATTTCCAAACCTTTCATGATTTTTAAATTACAATGGACCCTCTGTTTTTGTCGATCTCCATTATCATCGGTTTCCGTTTTCGGCGACTTTCTTCGTCAAAATATTGGCTCCATTTTCATCAATGGTACAGAATCTGTCCAGTGCCCAGCGTGCAGACAAAACCGCCTCCCACACACATTCTCAGGCAGTGTCACGTTGGTTCTCAGTGAGTGAACATATCTTGCGAGGTCATACGAAACATTTCGTAATAATCCACTGTTTATGGCACTTGTTTATTGTGTGTGACTGCTAACTAAGCCACCATGGCCCCAAAGAAAGCTCCTAGTGCCAGTCCTATGGTAAAAAAAAGTGAGGGACACCACAGAAATAAAAAAATCGTTCAAAAATATGATAGTGGCATATGCATTGCCGAACTCAGCAGGCTGTATGGGAAGGCACCATCAACCATCAGCTCCATTGTGGCAAAGAGAAAAGAAATCATGGAAGCTAATGTTGTGAAAGGGGTGAATGCCATAACAAAACAGAGATCCCAAACAATTGAAGAAGTGGAGAAATTGTTGTTGGTGTAGATCAGAGAGAAAGAGTTAGCTGGAGACAGTGTTGTGCAATCGATAATTTGTGAAAAGGCAAGGCAGCTGCATGATGGTCTCATAAAGAAACTGCCTGTAACAAGTGCTGATGTTGGTGAATTTAAGGCCAGCAAAGGCTGGTTTGAAAAATTCAAGAAGCGAAGTGGCATACACAGTGTTGTAAGGCATGGTGAGGATGCCAGTTCAGACAAATATGCAGCTGAAAAATTCCAACCCCAACAAGTGTTCAACTGTGATGAAACAGGTCTCTTTTGGAAGAAATTGCCAAAGAGGACCTACATCATGCAGGAGGAAAAGGCACTCCCAGAACACAAGCCTATGAAAGACAGGCTAACTCTCTTATTGTGCGGTAATGCTAGTGGGGATTTCAAAGTGAAGCCTTTACTGGTGTATCACTCAGAAAACCCCAGAGTGTTCAAGAAAAACAGTGTTGTCAAGAGTAAATTGTGTGTGATGTGGAAGGCTAACAGTAGGACATGGGTCACGTGGGAAATTTTCCTGGAATGGTTCAATGAAATGTTTGGCCTGAGTGTGAAGAAATACCTCCTGGATAATAAACTGCCATTCCAGTGCCTCCTGTTAACCCTTTAACTGATGCAACCCCAAATCCTGAAGTGTCTCCTGGTGTCACAAATCATTTGAAAAAAAAATTATGTTTTCTTATGAAATGATAAAGAATCTTTTCCCAACGACCATGACACCAAAAGTACGAAATTTGATGGAAAATTTACAGAATTACGCTCTTGCGAAATTAGCGACATCGGCGATATTTATGGCAATTTCCATTGTTCCAGTCCACAAAACTCATAGCTATTTCTTTAGAACTCCATTTTTTCTGTCGATTGAGTACAAGAAACTGCCCATTTACCGATTTCAACTACCCAATAACGTGGTCAGAAATTTACAATTTGGCCAGTTTCACGAAAATTAAAAAAATAGGACAATTTCAAAACAGGGTCCAGAATGAACAATGCAGACATTCCTGGCTCTAAATAACATTTTCTTTGTTCATCAGTCATGTCTCCAGGCCCCTCTGATGTTACTCTTGCTTTCTATTTTGAATTTTTATTCAAACAAAAAATAGAAGATTTACTGTTATGCAGACTACTGCAATATTGTAATAATTGTATAAATAATGTCAACCCATTCATGACTGCATATTAGAATGGCTGCTTGGACATTTATTGGAAAATGACATCATTTGTTTACTTTCGAACATCGGCAAAAATCAAACATTACCCCTACTTTGAGCTCCATTTCAAGGTTCTTTTCATAGTAAAACCAATCAAAATCACCTCTATTTCTATAATATGTTTTTCATTCTATCAAGTGAGACCAAGAAAACGAGAATACAACCATAAATACTACATGAAAATAGAGCACAAAGTCAGTATTTTAATTAAAAAAAAACGGTCAGCTTTTTTTTTTCATTATGCACTGCACGCTGCAGGATTTTTTTTTATACGGTGCACACTGACCACACAGGCCCATTCTCTCACATGTGGGCCTACCAGCTTTCTCCTGCTTGATTTGAAGCCGCTAGAATTTTTTTTTTTTTAACAAGTCGGCCGTCTCTCACTGAGGCAGGGTGACCCAAAAAAAAAGAAAATCCCCAAAAAGAAAATAATTTCATCATCATTCAACACTTTTACCTCACTCACACATAATCACTGTTTTTACAGAGGTGCTCCGAATACAAGTTTAGAAGTACATGTATATACTGTACGTATATATTGTATGTATAAAGATACACAACATATCCCTCCAAACTGCCAATATCCCAAACCCCTCCTTTAAAGTGCAGGCATTGTACTTCTCATTTCCAGGACTCAAGTCCGGCTATATAAAATAACCGGTTTCCCTGAATCCCTTCACTAAATATTACCCTGCTCACACTCCAACAGCTCGTCAGGTCCCAAATACCATTCATGTCCATTCACTCCTATCTAACACGTTCATGCATGCTTGCTGGATGTCCAAGCCCCTCGCCCACAGAACCTCCTTTACCCCCTCCCTCCAACCTTTTCGAGGATGATCCCTACCCCGCCTTCCTTCCCCTACATTCTCTCTAAATGACCAAACCACCTCAACAACCCCTCTTCAGCCCTCTGACTAATACTTTTATTAACTCCACACCTTCTCCTAATTTCCACACTCCGAATTTTCTGCATAATATTTACACCACACATTGCCGTTAGACAGGACATCTCCACTGCCTCCAACCGTCTCCTCACTGCATAGTATAGTGTTGGTACCACTATACTTTCATACATTCCCTTCTTTGCCTCCATAGATAACGTTCTTTGTCTCCATATACACCTCAATGCACCACTCACCTTTTTTCCCTCATCAATTCTATGATTCACCTCATCCTTCATAAATCCATCCGCTGACACGTCAACTCCCAAATATCTGAAAACATTCACTTCTTCCATACTCCTCCTCCACAATTTGATATCCAATTTTTCTTTATCTAAATAATTTGAAACCCTCATCACCTTACTCTTTTCTATATTCACTTTCAATTTTCTACCTTTACACACACTCCCAAATTCGTCCACTAACCTCTGCAAGTTTTCTTTAGAATCACCCATAAGCACAGTATCATCAGCAAAAAGTAACTGTGTCACTTCCCATTTTGTATTTGATTCTGCATAATTTAATCCCACCCCTCTCCCAAACACCCTAGCATTTACTTCTTTTACAACCCTATCTATAAATATATTAAATAACCATGGTGACATTACACATCCCTGTCTAAAACCTACTTTTACCGGGAAGTAGTCTCCCTCTCTTCTACACACCCTAACCTGAGCCTCACTGTCCTCATAAAAACAATTTACAGCATTTAGTAACTTACTACCTATTCCATATACTTGCAACATCTGCCACATTGCTCTCCTATCCACTCTATCATATGCCTTTTCTAAATCCATAAATGCAATAAAAACTTCCCTACCTTTATCTAAATACTGTTCACATATATGCTTCAATGTAAACACTTGATCTACACATCCCCTACCCACTCTGAAACCTCCTAGCTCATCCGCAATCCTACATTCTGTCTTACCTCTAATTCTTTCAATTATAACCCTACCGTACACTTTTCCTGATATGCTCAGTAAACTAATTCCTCTATAATTTTTACAATCTCTTTTGCCCCCCTTCCCTTTATATAAAGGGACTATACATGCTCTCCGCCAATCCCTAGGTACCTTCCCTCTTTCATACATTTATTAAGCAAAAATACCAGCCACTCCAACACTATATCCCCCCCTGCTTTTAACATTTCTGTCATGATCCCATCAGTTCCAGCTGCTTTACCCCCTTTCATTCTGCGTAATGCCTCATGCACCTCCCCCACACTTACATCCTGCTCTTCTTCACTCCTAAAAGATGGTATACCTCCCTGGCCAGCGCATGAAATTACCGCCTCCGTTTCTTCGTCAACATTTAAAAAAAGTTCCTCAAAGTATTCTCGCCATCTACCCAATACCTCCATCTCCCCATCTACTAACTCTCCTACTCTGTTTTTAACTGACAAATCCATTTGTTCCCTAGGCTTTCTTAACTTGTTTAACTCACTCCAAAATTTTTTCTTATTTTCATTAAAATTTCTTGACAGTATATATAAGTCAAACACGGTGGCTCGTGAGACGTATGTATATGACTAAAACAGTCAAAGGGTTAAAAAATATGTCAATTTCAAAATATGGTCCAGAATGAACAATGCAGACATTCCTGGCACTAAAATAACATTTTTCACTGTTCATCAGTTACATCTGAATTTTTATTCACACAAATAATAGAAGATTTACTGTTATGTAGACTACTGTAATATTGTAATAATTGTATAAATAACATCAGCCCATTTGTGACTGTGTATTAGAATGGCTAGTTGGACATTTATTGGACAATGACGTCATTTGTTTACTCTTGAACATCGGCGAAAATCGAAAATTTCTGCCACTTTGAGCTCCATTTCAAGATCCTTTTCATAGTAAAAACCAATCAAAATCACTTCTATTTCTATAATATGTTTTCCATTCTATCAAATGAGACCAAGACAACAAGAATACAACCATAATTACTACATGAAAATACACCTCAAAGTCGGCATTTTAATCCAAAAACAGTTTCGGAGTTTTTTTTCTCATTATGCACTGAGTGCTGCAGAATTTTTTATACTGCACACACTGACCACACAGACCCATTCTCTCACATGTAGGCTTACTAGCTTTCTCCTGCATGATTTGAAGCCACTAGAATTTTTGAGTATATATATGTCAAACACATTGGCTCAAAAGACATATATATACGACCAAAACAGTCAAAGGGTTTATGGACAATGCTCCTTCTCATCCTCCAGACTTGGAAGACCAATTGTCTAAGGAATTCAGTTTTGTAACAGCGAAGTTCTTGCCTCCTAACACCACTCGTCTCATCCAGCCCATGGACCAGCATATCATTGCAAACTTCAAAAAACTGTACACCAAAGCAATGTTTCAAAGGTGCTTTGACATAACCTCGGACTCTGAACTGACCCTAGGAGAGTTCTAGAAGAATCACTTCAATATCTTCCACTGCATAAGCCTCATAGATAAAGCTTGGCAGGGAGTGACTTCTAGGGCGATGAAATCTCCTTGGGGAATGCTGTGGCCAGATTGTGTCCAAAAGAAGGATTTTGAATTGTTTGACGCTGACAATGTCGACCCTACACCAGTTGTGCAATCAATTGTGGTATTTGGGAATTCCATGGGGTTGGATGTGAGTGGCCAGGATGTGGAAGAGTTGGTGGAGGATCACAATCAAGAGCTAACCACTGATGAGCTGCAAGATCTTCATCTGCAACAGCAGCAGACCACAGCTCAGGAAATTGCTTCAGAGGAGGAAGAGAGATGGAAGAAGGTGCCTTCTTCAGAGATTAAGGAGATTTGTGCAATGTGGACTAGGGTGCATTCATTTGTGGAGGAACATCATCCTGACAAAGCTGTTGCAATTGATGCTGGAAACTTTTACAATGACAATGCCATGTCCCATTTTAGGCAAATCTTAAAGAGACGCCAGAAACAGAGCTCCTTGGACCAATTTTTTTTGTGACAGGGGTCCATTGACTCTCAAGCTGGTCCTAGTGGCATTAAAATACAAAGGAGGGAAGTGACCCCGGATAAGGAGTTGGTATCTAAAGTTCTTATGGCGGGGAATTCCCCTTCCAAACAATAACCTATCTTCCCTCTCCCCTCCTCCCTGTCTTCCACCAACCAGCAACAGCCTTCAATAAAAGTAAATGTCATGTTGAATGTTCATTCTTTTGTGCATGTAATTATATCTTTAACCCTTTGAGGGTCCATGCCGAAGATCTATGGCTATACGTTGAGGGTCCAAACCGTAGATCTATGCCAAAATTCTAGCGGCGTCAAATTTAGCGTGAAAAGGCTGGTAGGCCTACATGTGAGAGAACAGGTCTGCGTGGTGCGTGTGCGCCATAAACAAAAATTCTAGGCGCCCGCATAGCATTGTGGGAACGTCGCCTCAGTTACCTTTGTTCACCATGCCTCGTCACAAGGCAGCTCTCACTCCAAGGTGAATTGGGACTCTCCTCTTCCTATCTGATAGTTCTGACTCTGATGGAAGTGGAAATGAAGACAAATTCTATTGCTTTGATTAATTAGTGACCGAAAGGAATGACCAGGATATCGAAAATAGTGCAGAAAATCCTGACGATCCTCAACCTTCTACCTCTGGTGTGGGCACGTCTCAGTCACGTTCGGTTGTACCTCATCGCAAGAGAAAACTAATATTTTTGCGTGGCCAGGCCTCAGACTTCAGTAATGATGATAGTGACGTGGATTGTGATTTTATTGCTGTTGATGATCATTCAAGTAGTGATAGTGAGGAATCATATTCACCAGTGAAGCTTCAGTATATACTCCGCCGCATGCGCTCAGGTAGTGTTCCCTATGCAGTGCCCAGGGAACGGAGTACATCCCGGAGTACATCCCTTGGCCCTACACCAGGAATAGACAGTGAAAGTGAGGATGATGTGGCTACACTTGGCATGGATAGACCACAGGCATCAGTAGGTGGTGGTAGTGGTGATGGTAGTCCCACGGCCATGCATGACTAACCAGCCCACAATGGGACCCACGCTGCTGACTCCTCAGCTCAAGGACAAAGCGGAGCATCAGCCACCACCCCACCACAACTACAACTACCACCACAACCAGCTTACGATGTCCAGTATCCACCAGCAAACCATATCTGCGATTGGCAGCAAAATCTCAATTTTGTTCCCAAGCCCCACCAGTTTGATGACTCTCAAAGTGGAATTCTACCAACTTGTCCCCTTGGAAACACTACAAATGAACTGAAATTCTTTGAACTATTCTTTGACCAGCCCTTGATGGAAACTATTGTCAGGGAGAGTAACTAAGTATTTTGAGTACACCATGGCAAATGCGATCATATCACCACAGTCAAGACTACACCGGTGGAAAGAAACAACTGTTCCAGAAATGTATTTGCTTTCTGCAACAATAATGCTTATGCTTCATGTCTATAAGCACAATATAAAATCATACTGGTCCACAGATCGGCTAATTTCTACCCCGGTCTTCAGTGAAATCATCCCAGTGAACAGATTTATGTTACTGTTACGTATGTTGCACTTCTCTGACAAAATCAGGCCTGACAGAAGTGACAGGTTATACAAGATTAGAAATGTTTTTATGTATCTGAAACAAAAGTACAACATGTACTTTTATCCATTCAAGAATCTTGTAATAGATGAGTCTTTGATTTTGTTCCAAGGTAGGCTGTCATTCAAGCAGTATATACCGAGCAAGAGGAAATGCTTTGGTATAAAACTGTTTGTGCTCTGTGACTGTGACAGTGGCCTGGTATTGGATATTATTGTATACATGGGAAATAAAACATTGAAAGATACCAGGATGTTATTGGATATCTCAGGTGACGTAGTGAGAAAGATGATGACACCTTATCTTGGTAAGGGGTATACATTATATACTGATAACTGGTACATAAGCCCTTTACTCAGTGAATTCTTGCGAGTAAACATTACAGATATGTGTGGCACAGTGCGTTCTAATTGTAAACATATGCCCAGGTTCAACGCAGGCACTCGTAGTGGTGAGGTGTAGGTGTTTACTGCCAATGACATCATGGCATTACAGTGGCATGACAAATGAAATGTCACATTGTTGACAACCATTCACCGTAACGAAATGCAAGATAGTGGCAAAGTTGACAGAGTGGCTAATGAACATATTCGAAAACCAGTGACAGTGATTGATTATACACAAAACATGCGCTTGGTTGACAAATGTGACATGCAGATTGGCATTGTTGATTGTGTTTATAAGAGTTACAAGTGGTACATGAAACTTTTCTTCCATCTCATGGGCATTTCAATGCTCAGTGCATATAATATGTACCAAATAAAGACCGGCAACAGACAACCGTATGGTGAATTATGTTTGTCTGTTGTCAGACAACTCATAATGGAGTACCAGGTAACAACATTTGCAATAAAAAAACTATCCTCGAACTCCTCAGGAAATACCTAAGCGCTTGAGGAGGGAAGGTGATCACTTCATAATACAGCTTCCTGCAACTAAGAAGAAATTTGCTCAGAAGAGATGTGTTGTCTGTGCACAAACAAAACGACAGCAACAAAGACGCAAAGACACTCGGTTTATGTGCAAGGAATGCAAGGCACCTCTGAGCATGAGTCCTTGTTTCAAGGAGTTCCTCAAGTTGCAGCAGTTCTAAAAACATGTCCAGTGATTGTACATATGTGAATCTATAATAGAACATTAGTATTATACAACATATGTGCATGTTTATTGTAGTAAACAAAAGTGGTAAACAATATTATAATAATAACTTTAGTGCAGTTATTGTGTTCAATACAGTGAGTGTATATACAGTGGACCCCCGGCATACGATGGCATCGGCATACGTTAAATCCGTAAAGTAAAAGGACACAAGTGCAACTAATGTGACATTTTATTGTGGCAACGTTTTGCTCTCCAGGAGCTTTATCAAGCCATTACAAACAATACATGGACACAGAGGGTATATATAGGCTCAGAGTGAAGTGCAATGATGATGATGATGATGATGATGATGATGATGATGATGATGATGATGATGATGATGATGATGATGATGATGATGATGATGATGATGATGATGATGATGATGATGATGATGATGATGATGATGATGATGATGATGATGATGATGATGATGATGATGATGATGATGATGATGATGATGATGATGATGATGATGATGATGATGATGTGATGGTGATGGTGGTGGTGGTGGTGGTGGTGGTGTGGTGGTGGTGGTGGTGGTGGTGGTGGTGGTGGTGGTGGTGGTGGTGGTGGTGGTGGTGGTGGTGGTGGGTGGTGGTGGTGGTGGCGGCGGCGGCGGCGGCGGCGGCGGTAGTAGTAGTAGTAGTAGTAGTAGTAGTAGTAGTGACAAAAGTTGTTGTTGTAGTAGTAGTAGTAATACAATATGGTAGAGCAATTAATTCGTACATGAGTAACACGAGTAAAAGGATATAAAAGCTATTACTTGGGTAACATAAAAATAGGTTGGACAAATATAGACTGGAAAGAGGCAGCTTGTTTCAGTGTTTACTCTCTGTAATGTGCTTTGTGTAGTATAACAGGAGAGACTATGTGATGGCAGGGTTTACTGTTTTCAGGAGGATTCTTGCTAAGACTTCAGAGATGGTGAAGCTGCCTTTGTTTTGTTTAATTGTATTCGAAACAGCGATCAGTGCTGATTCGAGGCACTTGCGTCTGCGGAAATTAGTTTCTTTGATCACTAATTGGGCATCCCTGAATTTCATGAGATGATTGGTGGGATTTCAGTGTTGTACACAGGCGTTGTTCAAGTTATTGCTCCTACATGCGTAAATGTGTTCACTGAGGCTGCCTCTATCCAGTCTATATTTGTCCAACCTATTTTTATGTTACCCAAGTAATAGCTTTTATATCCTTTTACTCATGTACAAATTAATTGCTCTACCATATTGTATTACTACTACTACTACAACTTTTGTCACTACTACTACTACTACCACTAGTATTGCACCTCACTCTGAGCCTATATATACCCTCTGTGTCCATGTATTGTTTGTAATGGCTTGATAAAGCTCCTGGAGAGCGAAATGTTGCCACAATAAAATGTCACATTAGTTGCACTTGAGTCCTTTTACTTTACATATCGTCGGTAATTCTACCAACTTTATTACAATACATTAAATCCGGCATCCGATACATTTTAACGCAAAAATTTTGCCTCGTCTCACGATAAAAAAACTCGCCTCACGCAATTCGTCTGAGACGCGTCCCACTTGTGGCCTCAGTGCTAGTGTTCACAAGCCAGCCAGTGTGGTCGCATCTACTCATACATTCGGTACATTTCACATTATCCCAGTGTTTTTAGTGCTTGTAACTACAAAATAAGTCATCATGGACCCCAAGAAAGCTTCTAGTGCCATTCCTGTGGTAAAAAGGGTGAAAATTAGTATGGAATTTAAAAAAGAGATTAAGGAAATGTGTGCAAAGTGGCTTGAAGTGCAAACCTTTATGGATGAAAATCACCCTCACACAGCTATTGCAAGCTGTGCTGGTGACTATTACAATGACAATGTTGTGAACCACTTTAGACAAATCATAAAGGAACGAGAGGTACAGAGCTCTATGGACAGATATGTTGTGCAACAGAAGTCCACTGACTCTCAAGCTGGTCCTAGTGGCATTAAAAGAAGAAGGGAAGTAACCCCAGAAAAGGACTTGATACCTCAAGTCCTAATGGAAGGGGATTCCCCTTCTAAACAATAAATTCGACACTCTCCCCTCCTCCCATTCCATCAATCATCACCAGATTTTCATTAAAGGTAAGCATTATGTATTCTACTGTTAGTATAGTACTACTTACTGTGCATGTCTTCTTCAGTTTGTGTGCATTAAACTTAATATTTCATGCGGTAAAACTTTTTTTTTTCATACATTTGGGTGTCTTGCACTGATTAATTTGATTTCCATTATTTCTTATGGGGAAAATTAATTCGCCTTACGATAATTTCGGCATACGATGAGCTCTCAGGAACGGATTAATATCGTATGCCAGGGGTCCACTGTATATACATTATATACAGTATTGGTCTCACAGGCCACAAATGTTACTAGAAAAAAAAAATAGAAAAGAAAAGAAAAAAGTATAAAAAAACGTAAAATAAAGAAATGCGGGTTTGTGGAAATCGCTGATGTTGCCACCACCTGGTCAATTTGGGTCAACTTCTCGCCTATATATCTCGGTAAGTACTGATCAGAATTTTTGTTGTTGTTTTATTACCTTCACAAAAAAATAATCTTTAATTCTGTAAGAAAAAAATCAGTTTTTTTTTTCAAAATTTCTTGGACACTGGGGCACCCCTTCAGATTTTGCCTTTGGACCCTGAAAGGGTTAAGTTAAAAAAAAAAAAGTCTGTATTAATACTTCTGGGTGTCTGGAACGGATTAACTGAATTTACGTTATTTCTTATGGGGAAAATGGTTTCAGTTTTCGCCTATCCCTCTGGAATGGATTAAACACGAAAACCAAGGGTCCACTGTACCTTAATAAATGTGCAACAATTTTATTGTCAGCCAAAATTCATTTGCATACAGAACTTACTTTAGTTTTATATTTCATTCCAAATGCACACTTGAGATCATCAGAGGAAACAATACTAAAAGGCACTCCATCAAACTCTATTCTCTGATGATGCCACATTATACGGCTAGCCTGTGACCTTGCAAGATGCCGCTGTTGTAAGCTGCTTGGATGGCTGTCATGAAGCAACAAATAAAAATAAGAAGTTAAATATTATAATAGTTAACTGCTTAAGAAATCCTACTTAAGTGATTATTATGATCAAAACTAAGCACTAAACCCACCAGGGTCATACATCGCTGACCTACTTAACTGAAGATCATTGAGTCAGGTTAAAGTATTAATGCATACTTTCAAAATTGTACTACTGTTCATTTAGCTACCTCTCTTTTTTGTACATTTAATAACTCCTACTTAATAATCTGTGTCTAGTTCCTAAGTGGTCTGTAAGCATTAGGATTACTGCATACTAGTGGCTGTCTTTTGTGCCTACCAATATTTTATCACATGTAAACTACATTATGTGTGTACTGCACAAGAAAAATAAAGTATCTGAATTTTGAATTTGAATTTCAATTCTGATCCAATCATCACATCACCACTTACCGTATTTCGCGGCTTATAAGACACAACTTATAAGACTTGTTTTAGTTTCACTGGCTCAGCATCGGACCTAACTGGGAAAACTACACCCCATCCCTCACCCTAAATTTACAGCTCCCATCAGTGACCTTCAGTTTATAGGACACAGGGTGGTTTTTGGAGGCATTTTATGGAAAAATGCATCTAATACACCGCGAAATACGGTGTGTCTCTTAACAAATAAATCCTGGTTGAACAGTATCTGCAATTGAAAGCTATGCTCATTTCAGACCTTCATTTATAATAGCACTGGATCTTAATTACTGGGTTTTTATATACAATGTACATACATATAATGTAAGGAAGATTTTGCAGCTTCTTTACATTAAAGGATATACCAAGATTGTGTACCTTTTGACATAGTCACAGAGAACACTTCGAGAGTGGCCTTCCAGAGTCTGATGAAGTATTTCTTTGGAAGCTGCCACACCCACCACCCAGTTATTATCCAACACTCGTACAGAAGTGAGGCACTGCGCCCATACTGGAAGATCCAGCACCACCGCCTCATTTACTATGGATTCCTGCTAAATAATTATCACTTGTTATTCAAAGACTGAACAATTCAAATGTTGCAAACTCAGCACTCACATAAACACTTTTTGCCTGAGATGCTGCATACTTGTGGCTTTCTTTTGTGCCTAACAATGTTTTATTACATATAAACAACATTACCTGTGTACTGCATAAATGAAATGAAGTATCTGAATTTGAATTTTGAATCTAAATTCTGTAACAAAGTTTTTAAAACATTTTCATTAGAATGCTCCATTCATACCTCAAATTACAAATAATTAACATAATATGGCAGTTAGGAGAATTATAAATGATAATACAGTAGACCGTCATTTAGCACGGTAGTTACGTTCCTGAAACTGCCGTGTTAGGTAAAATCGTGTTAGATGAACTGAAGAACTTACAGGAAAAATAGGGTTACATTCCTGGGAGCCCCCAAAAAGCCAAGCAACTTTTTTTTAGGCCTCCACATCTTAAAAAATAAAAGTGAATATGTAGTTGTAGTTCATTGTTGTGATGTATTATGTTGTTTTTACTGCTTAAGACTACAAATGTAACAGAAATAATAGTATTTCTTACCTTAAATTGTGGGTGCTGGTGTTTGTGGATGATTGTGAAGAGAGTGGAGAGTTATGTTGTGGTCCTACTGGGCTGAGGTGGATGGTAGAGGTTCTGGTACTGAAGTCGTTCAGTCAGTTAGCCAAGTCACTCAGTAAGTCAGTCAAATCACTCAATAAGTCAGTCAAGTCACTCAGTAAGTCAAGTCATTCAGTAAGTCAGTCAAGTCATATTCATATTCATATAGTTTATTTGGACATGATACATAGTTGTACAAGGAATTATACTACTAGTTGGGTGGTTGTGCCAAAAGCCCCTTGTATGCAAAGCATTATGGGGAGGCTTAAACTCAACTTAAAATTAATAAGCAATAAACAATATGAAGTACAACTGAGTATTTGAAACAATGAAATTTGAGCATTTCTGTATTGAAGCATTATAGTTTCACAAATTTGTCACATTACAATGTATAACAAACAAGATGATCAAATTTCAATATGTTGTCTTGAAGCTTTCAGATTTAAGTAATTGGGAGAATTATTAGGAATGTTAAATATTGAGTGTTGGTTATTTAGTCCTGGGCAAGTAAGTGGTTTTTTAGAAGAGTCTTATATTGATTTTCAGGCCTGGTTACTTTAGTATGTTCTGGTAATGAATTCCAGATTTTGGGACCTTTCATGTGCATAGAGTTTTTACAGTGTGATATGGACACGGGGTACATCAAAAAGAGATCTGTGTCTTGTGTTATGGTCGTTTGTCCTGTTAAGGTTGGTGAGGAGAAGTTTGAGTGGAGGGTTTACGTTTGCATGTATTGTTCTATGTATATAGTAGGCACATGAATAAGTGTGGATGTTCTTTATGGTGAGCAAATTTAGACTTTTGAATAGAGGTGGAGTATGCTGTCGTGAGTGGGAATTTATCATTCTGATTGCAGCCTTTTGCTGGGTTATTAAAGGCCTTAGGTGATTTGATGTTGTTGACCCCCATGCACAAATTCCACATGTGAGATAAGGGTAGATGAGCGAGTGATACAGTGCAAGGAGAGCTGATTGCGAAACATAGTACCATATCTTTTCTTGGAAATTCGTTGTACAGTGGAACTTCTACTTGCGAGTTTAATCCATTCCATGACCTTGCTCACAACTGGATTTGCTCATTTGCAGAGTCAATTTTCCTCATTTAACCCTTTCAGGGTTTCCGATGTACAGTGGACCCCCGCATACCGATGGCATCACATAACGATTAATCCGCATACCACTTGCTTTAATCGCAAAAATTTTGCCTCGCATACCGCTTAAAAACCCGCTCACCGATTTTCGTCCGAGATGCGTCCAATGTGCGCCCTCAGCCAGCCTCACATGTGCCGCCCGTGCCATTGTTTACCAGCCAGCCTCCGCGGTAACATCCAAGCATACAATCGGAACATTTCGTATTATTACAGTGTTTTCGGTGCTGTTTCTGGAAAATAAGTGACCATGGGCCCCAAGAAAGCTTCTAGTGCCAACCCTACACCAATAAGGGTGAGAATTCCAATAGAAATGAAGAAAGAGATCATTGATAAGTATGAAAGTGGAGTGCGTATCGCCGACCTGGTCAGGTTTGTACAAGAAACCCCAATCAACCATCGCTACTATTGTGGGCACCAGAAAGGCAATCAAGGAAGCTGTTCTTGCCAAAGGTTTAACACTGTGTTTTCGAAACAAAGATCGCAAGTGATGGAAGATGTTGAGAGACTCTTATTGTGTGGATAAATGAAAAACAGCTAGCAGGAGATAGCGTCTCTCAAGCGATCATAAGCGAAAAGGCTAGGAAGTTGCATGAGGATTTAATTAAAAAATGCCTGCAACTAGTGATGGTGAGTGAATTTAAGGCCAGCAAAGGTTGGTTTGAGAGATTTAAGAAGCGTAGTGGCATACATAGTGTGATAAGGCATGGTGAGGCTGCCAGTTCGGACCACAAAGCGGCTGAAAAATATGTGCATGAATTCAAGAGTACATAGAGACTGAAGACTGAAACCTGAACAAGTGTTTAATTGTGATGAAACAGGCCTGTTTTTGGAAGAAAATGCCAAGCAGGACCTACATTACTCAGGAGGAAAAGGCACACCCAGGATATAAGCCTATGAAAGACAGGCTTACTTTGTTGATGTGTTCCAATGCTGCAGGTGATTGCAAAGTTAAGCCTTTATTAGTGTATCACTCTGAAACTCCCAGAGCGTTCAGGCAAAAGAATGTCCTCAAGGAGAATTTGTGTGTGCTGTGGAGGGCAAACAGTAAGGCATGGGTCACTAGGACTTTTTCTATACTGGTTTACACCATGCATTTGCCCCCAATGTGAAAGATTACCTAACTGAAAAGAAATTAGAACTTAAGTGCCTCCTGGTGTTAGACAATGCCCCTGGTCATCCTACAGACGTGGCAGAGCGACTTTATGGGGACATGAAATTCATTAACATCAAGTTTTTGCCTCCTAATACCACTCCTCTCCTGCAGCCCATGGACCAGCAGGTTATTGCAAACTTCAAAAAACTGTACACAAAAGCTCTGTTTGAAAGGTGCTTTGTAGTGACCTCAGAAACTCAACTGACTCTAAGAGAGTTTTGGAGAGAGCACTTTAATATCCTCAATTGTGTAAACCTTATGGTAAGGCTTGGGAGGGAGTGACTAAGAAGACCTTGAACTCTGCTTGGAAGAAACTGTGGCCAGAATGTGTAGACAAAAGGAATTTTGAAGGTTTGAGGCTAACCCTGAGAGATTATGCCTCTTGAGGAATCCATTGTGGCATTGGAAAGTCCTTGGGGTTGGAGGTTAGTGGGGAGGATGTGGAAGAGTTGGTGAGGAGGACAATGAAGAACTAACCACTGATGAGCTGATAGATCAACTTCAAGAGCAAGAGGCCAGACCTGAGGAAACTGGTTTAGAGGAGGGGAGAGAGAAATTGAAGAAGTTGCCTACTACAAAGATTAAAAAAAATCTGTGCAAAGTGGCTTGAAGTGCAAACCTTCATGGATGAAAATCACCCTCACACAGCTATTGCAAGCCGTGTTGGCAACCTGTACACTGACAATGTTGTGAAACACTTAGGGAAGTCATAAAGGAACGAGAGGTACAGCCACTATGGACAGATATGTTGTGCGAAAGAAGTCCAGTGACTCTGAAGCTGGTCCTATGGCATTAAAAGAAGAAGGAAGTAACCCCAGAAAAGGACTTGACACCCTCAAGTCTTAATGGAAGGGGATTCCCCTTCTAAACACTAACACTCCTCTCTCCCCCTCCTCCCATCCCATCAATCATCACCAGATCTTCAATAAAAGTAAGTGTCATGCAAGTGTGCATGCCTTTTTTCAGTTTGTGTGTATTAAAATTAACATTTCATTGGTAAAAAATTTTTTTTTTCATACTTTTGGTGTCTTGCACGGATTAATTTTATTTCCATTATTTCTTAATGGGGAAAATTCATTCACATAACAATTATTTTGCATAACAATTACCCCTCTTGCACGATTTAAAATCGTTATGCGGGGTCCACTGTGTGTGTATATATATATATATATATATATATATTATATATATATATATATTATATATATATATATATAATATATATATATATATTAATATATATATATGTATATATATATATATATGGAGATGGGAAGTACAGTGCCTGCACTCTGAAGGAGGGGTTAATGTTGCAGTTTAAAAACTGTAGTGTAAAGCACCCTTCTGGCAAGACAGTGATGGAGTGAATGATGGTGAAAGTTTTTCTTTTTCGGGCCACCCTGCCTTGGTGGGAATCGGCCAGTGTGATAATAAAAATAAAATAAATATATAATATATATATAATATATATATATATATATATAATAATATATAATATAATATATATATATATATATATATAATATATATATATAATATATACCATCATGTAATTGTTTTTAACATGATGGTAGGATTACTGGTGTCTTTGGTCTGTCTCATAAATAGTAAGATTAAACAGGCATGTCTTGCTACTCTTACCTACACTTAGTCAGCACTACACATACATTTATCACGTTGATTTATACACACTCATCTGAGTTTCCTTTGACATTTTAATTTATCTTAATAGTTCTTGGTCTTATTACTTTTCCTTTTATATCCTGGGGAAATGGAATAAGAATCTTCCTCCGTAAAGCCATGCGTGTTGTAAAAGTCCAACTAAAATGCCGGAACCATGGCTAGTAACCCCTTTTTCCTGTAAAGAGGTACTAAAATGAATTAGAAAAGAAAATTGCAAAGTGGGAAGTCCGAATGTGCGTGATGTTGTGCAAATGATAAGAAAGAGAAGATTGTGGATGTTATGAATGAGAAGAAACTGGATTGTCCTGGCTTTAAGGTGAAACAAAGCTGAAGGGGTTGGGAGAGTTTCCATGGAGAGGATAAATGGGATTAAGGGTCCCAGGGGTTTCAAATAGAGTTAGGAGCTAAAGAAGGATAGCAATAATGTTGAAGGAATAAGCTATGGCAGGAAAGGAGGAACTAACAAATGTATAAATTCAAGGATTATGTGGAGTAAAATAATGATTTTATGTGAAAAGTGGGTTATAGTAAAGCGGGTATGCCACCTGGAGAAGAGAGAATGTAGAGGAGAAGAGAGATTCTGGAAATGTTTGAGTGAATGTGTGGGGAGTTTTGACTCAAGTGTGAAGTAATGGTGGTTTTGGGATTTCAATGATAAAGTGGGTAAAAATGTTAATGGAGGGAAGTAGTAGGTAAATGTGGGGGGGGCCAGGTAGATGGTAAATGGGGAGCCTTAATTGAGCTAATGTGTAGAAGAAATTTGGTAATACGTAATACCTATTTTTATGAAACAGAGGATAAATAAATCTACAAGGTATTATGAATCACTAATGAAATAGTAGTTTGATAATTTATGTATTGGTGGATAAAAGGTGATGGGTAGGCTCCAGTATTGTACATGTTATTGAGGGGCACGCGAGATATATCGGATCATTAATTAGTTGTAGCTTACAGTTAGAGTAAGAAGGTAGATGGGAAAAGGAGTAAGGTGCAACAACAAGTGAAGAGGGAGGTGAAAGTGTATAAACTAAGGGAGAGGAAGTTCGGGCATCGAATATAGCGACTATTGGCAGAAAGGGGGCTAGTGCAAATATGATTAGAGGGGGGGGGTGAAGAGGGTTGGAATAGTTTTTTAAAAATGCAGTATTAGAATGTGGGCAGAAGTTTTGTGGTTATAGGAGGGTGGGGCAAACGAGAAAGAGGAGTGTATTGGTGGAATGATGAAGTAAAGAGAAAAAAAGAAAAAGGGTAGCTTATGAGAAAGTTTTTACAAAGCAAAGTGTCATCAAAAGAGCAGATATATGGAGAGTAAAAGAAAGGTGAAAGAGAGTGGAGAGAGAGGCAAAAAAGAGCAGATGATTGAGTGGGAGAGGCACTGTCAAGAAATTTTAATGAAAATAAAAGAAATTTGAATGAGTTAAACAAGTTAAGAAAGCCTAGGGAAAGTAGTGGATTTTTGTCATTTTAAAAAACAGAGTAGGTGAGTTAGTAGATGGGAGAGAGAGGTAATTAGGTTAGATGGCGAGAATATGGTTGAGGAACTTTTAAATGTTGAGGAAGAAAAAGGAGCGGTAATTTCATGCACTGGCAAGGGAGGTATACCATCTTTTAGAGTGAAGAAGAGCAGAATGTAATTGTGGTGGAGGATAAGTGAGGCATTACATAGAATGAAAGGGGGTAAAGAGCTGGAACTGATGGGGATCATGACAAAATGTTAAAAGCCGGGGATATAGTGTTGGGAGTGGTTGGTACTTTTGTTTATTAAATGTATAAAGGAGGGTAAGTACCTAGGGATTGGCGAGAGCATGTAATCCCCTTTATATAAAAGGGAAAGGGACAAAAGATATTTGTAAAAATTATAAAGGAATAAGTTTTACGGAGTATACCAGGAAAAAGTATACGGGTTAGGGTTATAAATTGAAAGAATTAGAGGTAAGACAGAATTAGGATTGCGGATGAGCAGGGAGGCTTCAGAGTGGTAGGAGGTGTAGATCAAGTGTTACATGTGAAGCATATATGTAACAGTATTTAGATAAAGTACGGAAGTCTTTATTGCATTTATGGATTTAAGAAAAGGCATATATAGAGTGGATAGAGGATCAATGTGGCAGATGGTGGCAATTCTATGGAATAGGTGGTAAGTTACTAAATGTCCGTTAAGAGTTTTTTAATGATGATAGTGAGGGCTCAGGTTAGGGTTGGTAAAGAGAGGGAGACTACTCCCGTAAAAGTAGGCCTTAGACAGGGATGTGTATGTCACCATGGTTGTTTAAATACATTTATACATGTGGTTGTAAAGGATGTAAATGCTAGGTGTTTCGGGGAAGGGTGGGATTAAATTTTGGGAATCAAATTCAAAATGGGAATTGACACAGTTACTTTTGCCTGATGATACTTGTCTTACGGGAGAATCTAAAGAAAAACTGCAAAGGTTAGTGGATGAGTTTGAGAAGTGTGTAAAGGTAGAAAGTTTGAAAAGAGAACAAGAAAAGAATAGGTGATGAGGGTATCAAATGATTTAGATAAAGAAAAATTGGATATCAAATTGGGGAGGAGGAGTATGGAAGAAGTGAATGTTTTCAGATACTTGGGAGTTGATGTGACGACGGATGGATTTATGAAGGATGAGGTTAATCATAGAATTGATGAGAGAAAAAAGGTGAGTGGTGCGTTGAGGTATATGTGGAGTCAAAAAACGTTATCTATGGAGGCAAAGAAGGGAATGTATGAAAGTATAGTAGTACCAACACTCTTATATGGATGTGAAGCTTGGGAGGTAAATGCAGCAGCGAGGAGACGGTTGGAGGCAGTGGAGATGTCCTGTCTAAGGGCAATGTGTCGTGTAAATATTATGCAGAAAATTCGGAGTGTGGAAATTGGGAGAAGGTGTGGAGTTAATAAAAGCATTAGTCAGAGGGCACAAGAGGGTTGTTGAGGTGGTTTGGTCATTTAGAGAGAATGGATCAAAGCAGAATGACATGGAAAGCATATAAATCTATAGGGGATGGAAGGAGGGGTAGGGGTCGTCCTCGAAAGGGTTGGAAAGAGGGGGTAAAGGGGGTTTTTGTGGGCGAGGGGCTTGGACTTCCAGCAAGCGTGCATGAGCGTGTTAGATAGGAGTGAATGGAGACGAATGATACTTGGGACCTGACGATCTGTTGGAGTGTGAGCAGGGTAATATTTAGTGAAGGGATTCAGGGAAACCGGTTATTTTCATATAGTCGGACTTGAGTCCTGGAAATAGGAAGTACAATGCCTGCACTTTAAAGGAGGGGTTTGGGATATTGGCAGTTTGGAGGGATATGTTGTGTATCTTTATACGTATATGCTTCTAAACTGTTGTATTCTGAGCACCTCTGCAAAAACAGTGATAATGTGTGAGTGTGGTGAAAGTGTTGAATGATGATGAAAGTATTTTCTTTTTGGGGACTTACTTTCTTTTTTGGGTCACCCTGCCTCGGTGGGAGACGGCCGACTTGTTGAAAAAAAAATATATATATACTACATGTATATATACATATATATATATACGTATATATATATATATATATTTTTTATTTTTTTTTTTATCACACTGGCCGATTCCCACCAAGGCAGGGTGGCCCGAAAAAGAAAAACTTTCACCATCATTCACTCCATCACTGTCTTGCCAGAAGGGTGCTTTATACTACAGTTTTTAAACTGCAACATTAACACCCCTCCTTCAGAGTGCAGGCACTGTACTTCCCATCTCCAGGACTCAAGTCCGGCCTGCCGGTTTCCCTGAATCCCTTCATAAATGTTACTTTGCTCACACTCCAACAGCACGTCAAGTATTAAAAACCATTTGCTCCATTCACTCCTATCAAACAACGCTCACGCATGCCTGCTGGAAGTCAAGCCCCTCGCACACAAAACCTCCTTTACCCCCTCCCTCCAACCTTTCCTAGGCCGACCCCCCCCCCGCCTTCCTTCCACTACAACTGATACACTTTTGAAGTCTTTCTGTTTCGCTCCATTCTCTCCCCTGCCCGGGAACCACCTAAAAACCCTTCCCCACCCTGTGGAAAAACAGTTTTGGTAACCCCCCGCACCTCCCCAACCCCAAAAACCTACAAATTCTCTGCAAAATTTTCACACCACAAAATTCCCCTTTCAACATGACTTTCTCCATTTGCCTCCACCCTTTCTCCTCCTCAACATTCATCACCCATGTTTCCCACCCCCATATAAGACTTTGGGTAAAACTATACTCCAAACATTCCCCTTTTTCCCCTCCAAGGAAAAATTTCTTTTCCCACAGACCCTAAGTGCACCACTCACTCTTTTCCCTCATCAATTCTTTTGATTCACCTCATTTTTTCATAGACCCTCTGCTGCCCAACTCCACCCCCAAAATATCGGAATATTTTCACCTCCCCCTTTACTCTCCCCCCTCCAACTGAAACAACTTTCATCCCCCTAACTTTTTTTTTTATCCTCATAACCTTACTTTTTTCCTGTATTCACCCTTTAAATTTTTTTCTTCTTTTGCCCCACCCAAAACCAAAATTCATCCACCAATCTTGCAATTTCCCTCTTCAGAATCCCCCAAAGCACAGTGCCCATCAGCAAAGAGCAGCTTTTTGACAACTCCCCACTATTTGTGATTCTTTATTTTAAACCCTTCCACGCCTTTTTTTTGCCAAGACCCCCCGCATTTTACTTCTCTTAAAACCCCCAAAAACTAAAAATTTAAAATTAAACAACCACAGTGACATCACCCCTTCCTTTGTCTAAGGCCTACTTTTACTGGAAAAAATTTTCCCTCTTTCCAACATACTCTAACTTGGGGCCTCCTATCCTCGAAAAAACCTTCACGCTTTCATAACCTACCTCCTACACCATACACTTGCAACATGTGTAAACAGCAAACCACCCGGGAGGTACCCCCCTCCTGCCAAGGGGAAAAAAAAAATAAAAGCCTGTAATTTTTAAAACATAAAGGTGGGTTTTTGCTGGTTTTTTTTCTGTCTCATAAAAAATGAAAGGGTTTTTCGGGTACTCTTGCTACTTCTGCTTACACTTGGGTCCACCCCTAAAACTTTACTTGAAAAAACATATTATAAATTATAAAACCCCCTGGTTTTCTTCTGTTTTTTTCAAGTTCTTTTTCCCTTGTTTTTTCCTCTTATCCCCCATGGGGAAGTGGAACAAATTTTTCCCCCGGGAAGCTATGCGGGGTTGAAAAGAGGCGACTAAAATCCCCAGGAGCGGGGGGCTGGGCCCCCCCTTTTTCCTGTTTTTAAAATTACAAAAAGGGTGAAAGGAGAAACTTTTGTTTTTCCTTTTAAAGCCACCCTGCCCGGTGGGAAAAGGGCCCCGGTGTGTTAAAGAAAGAAATAAAATATATTTAGGTAGTGGGTTGGGAAAAACAGAAAACCACCCAGGGGGGTTTACTACCATCCTCCCAAGTGAGGGGTAAAACGAAAGCCTGAAATTTGGGTTTTTACATGATGGTAGTTTTGGCTGGTGTTTTTTTGTCTCTCTTAAATAGGGCAAGATTATAGGTACATCTTGCTACTTTACTTACATTTGGGTCACCCCAAACACAAAACAGGGTAAAAGCATATAAAATAACCCCCCCTTGGGTTTTCCCCAAATTTTCTTTTTTTTAGTTTTTGTTCTTGTTTTTTTCCTCTTATCTCCAGGGGAAGTGGAACAGAATTCTTCCTCCCTAACCCTTTACGTGTTGTAAGGGGCCTCTAAAATGCCGGGAGCAAGGGGCAGTAACCCCCTTCTCCTGAAAGGGTTTAACAAATTTGAAAAAAAACTTTCATTTTTTTTTTTGGGGGCCACCCTGCCTTGGGGGATACGGCCATTTTTGTTGGGGGGGGGGGCCTGGGAAAAGGTTGGAGGGGGGGGGTGAAAGAGGTTTTTTTTTGCGGGGGGCTTGGTTTTTCAGCAAGAAATGCTGAGCTGTTTAATGGGAAAGTGAATGGAGAAAAAATTTTTTGTTAATACTTGACGGTTTGTTGGAGTGGAGAAAAGAAACATTTAAAAGGATTCGGGGAAAAATTGGCGGGGGTCGGATTTTGGAGTCCGGAGAGGGGAAGTACAGTCCCTCCCACTCTGAAGGGGGGTGTTAATGTTGCATTTTAATAAACGTAGTGTAAAGAAACCCCTCTGGCAAACATTTTTGGAGTGAATGATGGTGAAAGTTTTTTTTTTTTTTGGGGCCACCCTGCCTTGGGGGGAAAATGGGCCAGATGTTAAAAAAAAAAATAATATAAATAAAAAGGGTTGGCCATCTCCCACCGGGGGAAAGGGTGACCCAAAAAGAAAATCCCCAAAAGGGAAAAAAATTTTAAACCATTCCAACCCCTTTCACCCCACCCCAACATAATTACTTTTTTTTGGGCAGAGCTGCCAGAATACAACAGTTTAAAGAAATATATGAAATAAAAAATACAAAATAAAACCCCCAAACTGCCAATACCCCAAAACCCCTTTCCTTTAAAGTGCGGGCCTTGTACTTCCCTTTTCCCAAAGTAACTCAATTTCCGGAAATATAAAAAAAAACCCATTTTCCCTAAAACCCTTCACTAAATTTTAAACCCTGCTCACACCCAACAGCTGGGCGGGCCCCAAAAAACCCAAATTTTGCCCTCCATTAAACTCCTATCTAACCCTCACACATGCTTGCTGAAGCCCAAAAACCCCTCGCCCACAAAACCCCCCTTAAATAAAACCTTCACTAACAACGAAGGATCACCTTTTAAACTTTTACCAAAACCCCTGAATACAATATTTTCCCCAAATTTTAAAAAAAACACTCTTTTCACCATTAAACTTAACACAGCTAAGACGGGGGATTAAAATTTCCCTAGCAAAAAACAATAAAGAGTAGAAAGCAAAATGCCTAGCCAGGGCGGGTTTGCTCTACCCCCCCTTTCTGCCCCCGGTTTTTAAATTTACTACATGAAAAAACCACACAATAACCAAAACCCTGTAAACCTTGCATTGTAACCCTTTATAGAAATAAACTTTGATTTGTTTTGTTTTTGAAAAAAACTTTCTTTGAGAAAATTACTAAGGGATCATCTGCTTCACTTGAAAGCTTTTTTTTTGGGTTTGAATATTCAAATGCATTTTCTTTTCCTTCCAAATTTCCCAATATATCAACCTCATGAACTTCTTCCACTTGGGGGCCTTCTTTTTTTAGAAACCCTTTCCCCCTGCCCTCACAAAGTTTAGTACTTCACACTCATTTTTTTACTGAAAGACCCCCTCTTTTCTGGTTTCACTCACCAGATTATACTCAGACTTCACAAAACTTCATCAACGTCCCATCAAAAAACGGGAATGACTTGCCCATTTTACTACTATTAAATTTAGAATTCAAAATTATTTTTACATTTTTTCTTTTCGGGTTTTTCTAAAATACCTTTTTCTCAGCCCCTTCCACAAAAAAGGAAATATTCTTTTTTCCCCCTTTTCACACATTTTTTATTTTTCCATCACGGGTTTAGAATTGTTTGGGGAAATCACTTGTAGGGTTATGCCCTGGGCGGGTGATATGAGGGGCCCTAAACCAGGATTTTCCCCAAACCCCTATACTTGGGACCACGGGGACCCTTTGAACTGAACTTTTTTTTTTTAGCCACCATGTTCCCTTTTGCAGATCCACCCCAAACACATCTGCAACCTCCTCCCCCAACAAAATGCACTAAGTCTGCTTTTTTACAGTGTTAACTGGGGTTTAAATTACATCTTTAGTCTTGGAAATTTGACTCATCAGGACTTTGGCAAATTACGGGGTCTATTATCACTTGGGCCCTACAATCTATAAAAAGTTCTAATGGCCAAAATTTTTTTTTACTTTTGTTTTTGTACAAAACTTTTTAAATCGACTTTTAAAAGGGTTAAAATGAAAACTACTTAAAGTTAACAATTTTGGGAAATCGAGGGAATCATTATTATCGAATCCTTTTTAAAACCTGAAGCTGAAGGAAAAGGAACATGTACGGCCTTTTAGATACACCCTTTGGAATTTTGACCTTAGAGAGGGGGAAGCTTTTTTCGAACCCCACGGGTACTGGCTACCCCGAGACCAGGGAATACCTGGCCACTGCTGCATCTTTGTCAAGAGGGGAAGCTACATGATCCTGCATACCTGCTAAAACTAAATGGCCCTTTTTTAAACCACATCACTGTAACGGGGATAAGGACTGGGTAATCGGGTTAAAACTTTCACTAAAAAAAACTTCTTGAAGATTAAAGATTCCCAAACTCTCCAAAAAATCAGCAAATATTACTTTTGTCTTCACCTCAGATTAAAAAGCGGATAAAACTCGGGGAACCCCTACTGAATCATGGTTTTAATTTTTATGCCCTTCTCATTTTTGTTTGTATACAATCCCATCCCACCCAAATCTTATGTACGGGAGGAGGGGGACCACTGGAATGAGGGGGCACCACCGGGGATTAATACAGTACTCCCAAATTCGAAAATAAAATAAAATTAATAAAAATATGGAATATACAAACTAAAACCAGCATTTTTTAAAAAAAATTTTTCCTATGTACAGAAATTCTGATTATTTTTTTGGTTGAAAAAGTTTTTTTTAAAACTCCACAAAAAGCAAATTTTTTTATAGCCCCAAGGGGTATATCAAAAACAGAAAATTTAAAAACCCAAAATTTTGGGAAAAAGGAAAAACTTTAGACAATATTTTGGCCCCACCCTGGACTCTGTCAAGTCATAACAATTGTACAAATAACCCCAATTTTTAAGAAAAATCTAAATGAGAAAAATTATTTATGACCACACAAAAAAATAAAAATGGAGAAACATTACAGCGGGTTTTACTTAGGCCCACCCTTTTTCCCGATCCTTCTAAATTCCAACCTTTCTCACCCCCACATATTTGTAAAAATTATTCTCAAAGCTGTTAAAGGGCCCTAATCGCACAATACAGTAAGAAATTTAAAATATAAACATAGTAGTACTATCCCCTTTAGTTCTAACCAAAAGACCCAGGATCAAATCCTGTGCCCCCTTTTGATTTGATTTAATAAACAATGGCAATGATGGGTATTTTCACCAAGAGATAAATAGGTACTTGGGTTTTTAATCAACCTTTGGGGGAAACTGAAACCTCCCGGAAAGAGGCCCCAAGGAACCCCACGAAAAAAAAGCCACCCGACGGGTTTTTTTTTAGATTATCCTGGGTTCCCAACCTTTCGGGTTTAATAATTCACTTAAATTTAAAACCCCCCACGGGAAAACATTTTTGATCATGCTGATAAAATGTCAGTGTGTGTAAATTGCAGCTAGAAGTTACACTGGAAACGTAAAAATCCAGTTATGTGGAATCCCATTAAAAGCTGAATGAAAAATCTAAAGACAAACACCTCCCAGGGAAAGTAAAAAAAACAAAGTAAAATTGTTGAAGAAAAAAAGATTCAAAAGCAGTTAAGCACTAAACCCATGTGGGTCATTCACGCAAAACGTGGGGAGGCACGACCCCTCCGTCGCGACAAGAAGCAGCCCTTTTCCCCTTTTTGCAGAAAGCATGGGGGAAGCAATAGTGTATTTTGGGTAAGGAAGCCGAGGGGCCTTCCCTAACAACCTGTCAGTAAAAATACCGCCCGGTTTTTATAAGACCCCAATGCAACAGTTAGGTATCTTTTTTTCGAAACGTTTCGCCTCCCACAGTAGGTTTCTTCAGTCGGTACAGAAAATTTGAATAGAAGCAGAAGAAAACTGGAAGACGATGTAATCAGTCCATAAAAAGGGCAATAAAAAAAACCTCGCCCTCAAAAAATCGAAAATGATTGGGTTTTCAAATCCCCCCCCATGGTGGGGGTTAAAAATAAAAAACGTGGAAATGGCTTCCTGTAGGTGGTGTGATAAATCTTATCATATGCCCAACTTTCTCTCTCATAGATAGCAAACCTTGTTTTTCCCTGTGTAAAAGACATAATTTTAGGGAAAATACAAGGAACGTTTCCTTACAGAGTAATGGCAGCAAAAAATAATAATAAAAATTTTTTTAATAATAATAATAATAATAATAATAAAAAAAAATAATAATAATACAGCTAGGGAATTTTTGTTTTTTTTTTTAACAATAAAGAGAGAAGAGTAATTTCCCAAGAAAAGGTTTTTTCCTTTTTCTTCCCTCGAAAATAATCTTTACCAATTTTTAAACCCCTTTTGATTTTCCTTTCAATTTAAAACAATTACCACCAAAAAACAAAACTTTATCAAAAATTATTTTAAAAATTGAATTTTAAAAATTTATCCCAATAGGTATAAAATAAATAAAAAAAAATATAAATAAATAAAATGTTTTAAAAAAAATACACAGGGCCCCCGAATTTAGTGGGCCCCATTTCTGTATGCAAAACTTTTTTATTATCTAAAAATGTTTTTCTTTAAGTTTTTTTTGGGGTAAGGGTTTTAAAAGGGATTTGCATTATTTTTTATAGGAAAAAATTAACAAAAAATACTTTTTATAGATAAAAAAAAATTTTTTTGAAATACAAAAATGGCACTATATATATACAGGGGTTCCCCCCGTTTTTCCTATTCCAAAAATCGTAAATTTCCCCAATCTTAGGGGAAATTTTCGTAAAAACCATGGCCCCTTTCTTTAGGTTGACTCGCCAATGGGAGTTTGTCCAGGACGTTTACGCATGGTGGAGCCGGGGGGGCCCCTCCCACCCACCCATCTGGAAATTGTTTCCCGGGAAAGGAAGGCCCCCTCAAGTGCCCTTTACAAAATTTTCCCATAAAAACCCCCCTTAAATTTTTAGTGTTTCCCAAAAGTACTAAATAAGGCTCCCAAATGGCTCCAAAAAGCCCTATCCCAACCTGTGGTAAAAAAAGGTTGAAAATTTTAACATTGGACAAAGTCTTGTAAAAATTTTAGGGAAGTGTTAAAGAGACCCAAAACCCAGAGCTCTCTCCACAGTTATTTTGGGCAGACGGACAAGAGGGACTCTCAAGGTGGCCCTTTGGGCATTAAAAAACAAGAAGAAAGCAACCCCGAGAAAAATTTGGGTCCCTGAGGTTTTTCCCTGGAAGGGATTCCCCTTCCAAACTGTAAACAACCCAAATTCTCTCTCCTCCTCCATCCCCCAACACTAAAAGAACCTCCAAAAAAGGGAAATGTTATCCTTTAATGTTTTCATTCATCATTTCCCACTGATTGTTTATGTATTTCATGTTATTTCATGTAAAAAAAAATCTTTTTTTTTTAAACTTCTGAGTGTCAGAAACGGATTAATTGTATTTAAAATTAAAATTTTTAAAGGGGAAAAGGGAATTCGAAAATTGGGAAAAATTTCGTTTAAGTAGTTTCCTCCGGGAAGGGTTTAAATTTACAAAAAAACGAGGGACCACTGTATAAAATAAAATATATATAATATAAAATTATATATATATATATAATATATATATAAAATATATATATAAAATTATATATATAAAATCATTTTCCAGGAAGGCCCCGCTTTCCCGGCGTTTCATTTTAAGGGGCGTTCCGCTAATAGGGTCATTTAAAAATTAGCCCCAAAACTCACTATCCCGGTTTCCCCCCCCCTACTTTCTAATAGGGGCCCACCCCGCCCCCCCCCACCTTGTTTGTTTACTTTCTTTTTTGAGCCAGTAAGCACTAAGTCCTCCTTTTTTCTGGAAACTCCAAAAATTTTTAAAATTTTTTTTAAAATTTTTATTTCATATTTTATATATACTCTGATAAATTTTACTTTTTAACCTGTTTCTTAAATAAACTTTCTTTCTGTGCGGGGTGGGAGGTACACATTTAAAAACAGTAAGTGTGTTTTGTCCCCCAGACGTTCCCTATTAGTAATTTATAATAATAATTTATCGCTCATTTAAATGTCATATATTTACGTTAAATACACATTTTTTTTAACCCTTGAGGGTTTTTTGTCGACTAGTCGTCTTAAAGCGTAGGGGTTTTTGACGTACTAGTACTCCCTAAATTCTAGCGGCCTCAAAACTTGTGGGGGAAAGGGTGGTAAAACCTTCCCTTGAAAAAATGGGTCTAGGGTCAGTGTCCCCAGTCTAAAAAAAAAACCCGCCGCACCAGTGCATAAAGAGAAAAAAATAACTTTTACCATTTTTTTTTAATAAATCAGTTTCTTTGGGAGTGTATTTTTTTAAGGAAATTTTTTGTTGTATTCTAATTTTTTTTTGTCTCTTTTAAAGAAAAGGAAAATTTTTACAGAAATTTTAAGGGTTTTGACTGGGTTTTACAAGAAAGGTGCCTTGAAATTTAGCCCCAAAAATACGAAAAGTTCGATTTTTACCAAAAATTCAAAAGTAAACAAATCGTGCCCCAAACGTTTCAATACACGTCCCAAATGGTGAGTCTAATATTCCTTTTTTCAAGTGCACCAATAAAAATTTTATACCATTTTTTTTCACTAATTCATTAGTCTGCATAAAAGTAAATCTTAAATTTTTTTTTGAAAATAAAAATTAAAGTGAAAGCCCAAAAAAAAAAGAGGGGCCTTGAGACATGACTAAAGACTAGAGGAAAAAAGTTTATTTTAGTGCCAGGAATGTTTTTAACCTTTTTTTATTCTGGGCCCTATCGGAAATTGGGGACTTTTTTAAATTTGTGTGAAAATGGCAAAAAGGGTAAAAAACGACCACTGAAATGGATAGTTTTAATTTTTAAATGGGTGGTTTTTTTTGCACCCAAATTTGATAGAAAAAATGGGGTTCTAAACGAAATAAATTTATGTTTTTTTCGACTAGTACAGTGAAAGGGGCCCAAAATGGGGCTCAAAGTGGGGAAAAATCGCCGGGTGCGTAAACACGGCCCGGGCCGCTAACCCTTTCGAGAGCAAATTCCGTAAGTTTTTCCCATAAATTTCAAACTTTTTTGGGGTCCCTTTTTGAAACGGGAAAAGATTCTCTATCTTTTTCATAAGAAAAATAATTTTTTTTTTTTTTTTTAAAATTTTGGCCCACCCTGAGGGGGGGATTTCGGGGAGGGCCCGTCGACCCCCAAAGGGTTTAAACCACTATGAATTTTTTCAAAATTATTAATAAACACGAAAAAACAAAAACATAAAAAATGTTAAATACACCCCACCCAAAAGAAAAAAATAAACCTAAATATGAGATGTGGTAGCAGACGACTTGGGACAAGTGACGCCATATTAGAAATGCTAATAAAAAATGCTAATAATAAAAACAAACCCAGTCTTTTTAAATGATGTATTAAAGTTTATAAAACAAATTTTTATTAATCCCCTCCATGGGTATTTTTTTTCAAAATTTTTATAATAAACACGATACATAAACATAAAAAGATGATAAAAACACCCTACAATAAATAAATAAACAAATAAGAGATGTCGTAGCCAAATAACTTGTACAAGTGGGGCCAAGAAAAACATTTTTTCCAAAACTAACATAAAGAAAATGTGGTTTCTGGGGGGAACTGTAGAAAATTATTCCTTTCGTATGTAATTTTGTAAGTTCATTTAGGTAACACAAATACAGTTTTTCATAATTAAACAAACATAACAACCCAAAAGTGTAGAAAAACCTTTGGATAACCCAAAAAAAATCAGAGTGACTTATTTCCACTGCCCTTTACCAGAGCATCATTTTTTCTCCCAAAAAGAAGTTAAAATTAAAAATGGGAGGTTCTTCTTTTTTTTATTCACCGTATCAATGTGAGACCAAACCGTACACAAGTAACTTGTAAAACAAACCCCAAAGTGTAAAACCCTTTTGTTTTTTTTTTCAAAAAATTACCTTCCCCTGGGGTTTTTTTACAAACTCTGGGGCCTCCTCTCTCATGCACCATTCCCTTTTTCTCTCTCATTTATTCATTTTTTTTCTCATTTACTTTCTCCTGACCCCACAAAAAGACTAAAAAAAAATTTTTTGGTAAGTAATTTAGTGAACTTATATACCCTTTTTTTCGCTCCCGGGGGTTCTTAAATACATGGAAAATATGTGTGGTGGGTTGGGGCCCGGGAAAGGTACCCGGGTGACTACCATACAACCACACTTGATTTTTTTACAATAAATACTACCATCTCACCCTAATTTTTAAGGGAAGAATGAATTTAACGTAAAAAAACATTTTATCGCTCTGGGATTTCTTAAATACATAGAATTGTATGTGTGGGGGGGGCTTTATGGTAGCCCGGGGTACTACCCCTACATACCACACTTGATTTTTTACAAAAATACTGTACTACTTTTTTTCACAATAATTAAACAAAAAAATTTTTAAGGTTAAATTAAAAGATGCACTATGTGTGTATTGTACTTTTATTGTTTTTTGATGCCCCGGTTCTATTGCTAACTTAATTTTAAAATTTTGTGTAAACTTTTAACTAGTGTTTTTATGGGATTTTTAAGTGGAAAAAAAAGGGGGTTTCCCCCCTTTACGGCGGTTTTTTCCCTTTTTCGGCGGCAGGGCCGGAACCTAACCAGCCGTAAAAAGTGGGGCCTTCCTTTAATAATATAAATATATATTACAGGGGTACCGAAATTAAATGATCAGTTATGGAAAGGGGAAAAGAGATATAAAGTGAAAAATTTAAGAATTATGTGGATTAAAAAATAAAGTTGGAAGCGAGAAGTGGGGCATAATAAAAGCGTGTATGCACCTGGAGAAGAGAGGGAAAGCAGAGGAGAGAAGAGATTTTGGGAGATGTTAAAGGGAAAGTAAGGGGCCTTTTAACCAATTTAGAGAGTAATTGTGGTAGGGGGGGCTTGAATCTAAATTAAAGGGGAAACTTTTAGAGAGGGTGAGGTAAAAGGGAAGTTTTTGGGTGCCAGGTGTAAATGATAAAGGGACCCTTTTTTGAACCCTTTTTAAGAAAGGGGTTTTTTGTTTTAGGGGAATAATATTTTAAGAAAAAAAAGGGTAAATAAATATACACGATATGATGTAGGGCGAAATGGGGCAGTATTTTTGGGGGGGGGGGGTTATGTATTGGGAGATAAAAGGGCTGTTTTAGTAAAACTTCAGGTGTACCTGTTTTTTAGAGGGGCCCCCCAAAATATTCAATCACTTTTTAGTTTACTTTCCTGGAAAAAATAAAAGGGAGATGGGATACAAAGGGGAATAGAAGCATCAGGGAAGAGGAGGAAAGGTTTAAACAAAAAGAGGGGGCAGTTAGGGGAAAAATAAAAAACAGCTATTGGAGGATAATGGGCAATGAAGCATGGGAATGGGGGCCCCAAGAGGTATGGGGGGAGGTTTAAAAAAGTAGTGTTGAGTGTTTTACAGAAGTTTGTGGGTTACAGGGAAAATGGGGGCAGGGGGGAAGAGGAGCGATTGGTGGAATGTGAAAGTAAAGAGAGTAGTAAGGAGAAAAAAGGGTTTGCAAATGAGAAATTTTTAAAAAAGTAGAAGTGATGCAAGGGGGGAAAGTAATGGAAAAAAAAAGAGAAGTTTTAAAAGGGGTGGGAACAATGTAAAAAGAGAGCAAATGAAAGTGGGGGAGAAGTTTATCAACAAAATTTTTTGAAAAAAAGAAAAAGTTTGGAGTGGATTAACAAGTTAAAAAAGCCCCCAGAGAAAAAAAGGATTTGTCATTTAAAAAAAAGGAAAAGGAAATTATTAAATGGGAAATTTGAGGGAAATTGGGGGTGGAAGGATAATTTTTTAGGGAAATTGGGTTAAAAATTTTATTTAAGAAGGGAACTGTTTAAATTTTTTGGGGATAGGGCAAAGGGGGAATAACATCTTTTAGGAGTTTAGGAAGATCGTTGTGGAGTGGGGGAAGTTTTGTGAGGCAGTAGGTAAAATGAAAAGGGGGGAAGGGGACCGGGGTTGATGGGATAAGATAGAAATGTTTTAAAACAGGGGGGATATATTTTTTGGGGTGGTTGGTGCAATTTTTTAATAAATGTATGGAAGAGGTTTAAGGGGACCTAGGGGTTGGGAGAGAGCATGCATAGTTTCCCCTTTTTATAAAGGCAAAAGGGGGTAAAAGAAGTGCAAAAATTTAGGGGGATAAGTCTGTTGATGTCCTGGTAAAGTTATGGTAGAGTTATAATTGAAAGAATTAAGAGAAAAAACGGAAATAGGAAAGGCAGATAACAAAGGGGGCTTTAAGGGAAAAGGGAGGGGGGTGTGGACCAGGGTTTTTTCAGGAAACCCTAAAATTAACTTTTTTAATAAGGCTAAAGAGGTCTTTGTGGCATTTTTGGATTTGGGGAAAAAGGGGTAAGCAGGGGGGGAAAAGGGGGGGAATGTGGCAGATGTTTTCAAGGGGTAAGGGGGAGGAGGTAGGGTTTCGAAAGGGAGTGAAGAAATTTTTACGAGGATAGTGAGGCTCCCAAATTGAGTATGTAGGAAAAAAGGGGAATTTTTTCCCAGTAAAAAAAAGGCCTTAACAAGGAAAGTGTGATGTCACCGGGGGTTGGGTTTTAAAATATTTTTAGATGGGTTGAAAGAAGTAAATCGAGGGGCTTGGAAAGGGGGTGGATTTAAAAAATAAAGAAATCACACACAAAATGGGTTTTCACAGCTGGGCCCTTTTCTTAAACACTGTTCTCTTGGGGGATTCTGAAGAGAAGTTTTCAGAGATTGGTGGATTAATTTTTTAGGGTTTTGGGAAAAAAAGAAAATTTAAAAAGGGGAAAACAGGAAAAATTTAAGGTTTTGAGGAAAAAAAAAAAGATTAGGTGATGAAAGGGTTGAATATCGATTTTGGGGGGAGAGAGTATGGGGGGGGGAGGTGGAAAAGGATTCAGAAAAATTTGGGGGGGACGTGTCAGCGGTTGGGGCAAAGAAAAATGAGTTAATCCCCCGAATTGGGTGGGAAAAAGGGGTTGGGGGCACTTAGGGGTCTGGGAGACAAAAAACTTTGTCCCTTTTAGGGAAAGAGGGAATTTTAGAGAGTATAGTTTTAAAAAAAAAAAAAACAAAAAAATTAAAAAAAAATTTAAAATTTTTAAAAAAAAAAAAAAAAAAAAAAAAAATTTAAAAAAAAAAAATAAAAAAAAAAAACCAAGTTTTTATTGGGGGAAGCGGGGGGGTGAGGGAAGTTTTAGGGAGGGGGAAAAGGAGGGTGGGAGGGTTTGGCTTAGGGCAAAAGGGGAGGTGTTTAAAAGGAAGTGTTTTGGGGAAAAAGGGTTTTAAATTTCCCAAAATGTTGTAAAAGGGTGAGAAAGGGGGTTTTTTTTAAAGGGTTCGGGAAACCCCGGGGAGAGTTTGGGGGGAAACAGGTGACTTAAGGGTGTTAAGTTTGAGTTTTTAAAAACGGGGAGGGTCCCCTTTGGAAGGGTTTGGGGGGAAAAAGGGGGGGAAAGTTTTTTTTTCGGGGGGGGGACCCGCCTTTGGGGGGGAAGGCCCGGGGTTTTATAATAAAAAAAAAAAAAATTTTTTAAAAAAATATTTAATTAAAATAACATTTATTAAAATTTAAAATTCAAAAAACCATGATACAAAGGGGAAGTAAAGATCCCCCCCAATCGACCGGAAAGGGGGTTTTTTTTTGCGTTTTAAAAATGTATTTTGGGGGGAAAAGACCCCTTTTTCCCCCAAAATTTTTTGGGGAAAAAAATTTTTCCGTTTTTGGGCCAACCCCGCCTTTGGTGGGAAAAAACCCGGGGTAATTAAAAAAATTATATATTTTAAGAAAAATTTTAAACAAAAAATTTAAAAATATTTATTAAAAACGTTTTTGGGAAACCCCGGGGGGGGGGGGGGGGGGGGGGGTTGATCACCCCCCAACAACCCAATTTTGAAAAAATTATTTATTAAGGCGGAAGTGAGTTTGGGGGCCCGGGGAAAGGATAAAACTTAAAATTCCCTTTTTAAAAAGGCCTACTGGCCCCCGAACATCTTTTTAAAAAAAAAATTTTATTTAAAGGGGGTAAAGAAAAAATTATTATTGGTTTTGGGGCAACTTTAATAAAAAATTTTCCCAATTTTTTGAAATTTTGGTTTTCCTGGGCCTTTTATATTCTAAAAACCGAAGGGGAAAAACTTTATAATAACGGGGGGGGGGGGGGGGGGGGGGGGGGGGGGGGGGGGGGGGGAAAACCCGGGGAAAGGTATGGCCCCATTCCAGTTCCATCAAACCCCTACCCCTTTTGGGGGAAAAGGGTAAACATGTTTTGTTGAGGGTTTGTTTTTGGGGGCCCGCAAATTTTTTGTTCCCCAAAATTTTTTGGGGAAAATTTTTTAGCCCTGTTGGGTTTAAGGGTTGGGGCGGGGTTTGTGAGGCTTTAAGGAAATGGATTGGGGTTTTTAGGGGAAAAGGGGTTTTGAAGGGCCCCATTCCGGCAACCAAAAGCCCCCCTGGGGGTCCCTTTAACCAAAGGGGGGGTTCCCTCGTTTGTTAGGAAGGGCCTTGAGGCCCTCATGGGAAAAGGCGGACTGAAATTTTTTGTTATTAATATTCTTTCCAGAAAACCCCCAAAGGGATAGTGGAGGGGCCTGGGGGTTTGAGGTTTAAGGGGGGCCTTTGCTTTCTTGGAGGTCTTTTTATTAGGTGTTTTTAAAAAAGGGGGAAACTTTAAAAAAGTTTAAATCTAGCCCCCTTTTTTCCCCGAGATTCGTGGCCAAACAATCCCCCCCATGGGGGAAAAAGCCCCCAAACTTTTTTAGGGGCGAGTTCCCAAAAGCCCGGGTTTTTGAGGAATAACCCTTTTCCCACCCCCACATCTTTGGGTAAGAAAGAGGGAACCCCAAACTTTAAAGGCGGGATTAAACCCCCTTTTCTTCCCCAAAAAAAAAACAAAGGGGGAGAATCCCCAAGAGCCTCCCCAAAAGAAAACCAAAGAAAGGACCCGGGCCCCAAAGGATCCCAGGGCTTTTGAAGAACTATTGACCCAACCCCCGTTTTCAGAAAAAAGCCACTTCCTAACCCCCAAGCCTTTTTCCACCTTAGCCCACTTCTCTTTCCAAAAATTGGGAACCCGATAAAAAGCTATCCTCAACAAACCGCCCATGGAACAGCCCCCTAAACAGTTCATAGTACTCCCATGTGGCGATGTTGCCACGAATACTCGCCGGGCACTTGCTATGAGTAACGTCAACGTTTCCACCTTAAACACATCATCTATCAAAGACCTCACTACGAAACGCAGCCCCACACCTCTAACTTCTACAGCAGGCATCTACACTATCCCCTGTGGGTTCTGTCCCAAGAAATATGTAGGTGAGACAGGCAGAGATCTTGCAGTCCGCCTGAATGAGCATCGAAATGCCTCTAACAGAGACGATGTAAGGTACGCCTGTGTCCTCCACAGAGACTCCACGGGGCATTTGATGAACTGGAATGAGGCACAACTCGTTCTCACCGAACCAGACCTCAGACGCCGACGGTGCCTTGAAGCCTCACTAATCGCCATCACCGACACTATAGAACGCAACATTGGAAACTACAAAATTTCAAAAACATTGGCATACATGATACTTAAGCAGCACCAACCCAACAACACAGGAGTCACATGATTTCATCGTCTACCCGTCCTCATTATAGGTAGAGGTTGTTTTGATAAAGACCTGCCTCGCATGAGCCAGTAGGCCTTCTACAGTGTTCCTCCATTCTTATGTTCTTATGACATTCCTCAGGTCACGTGCGTCACATCTCACTCTCCGCCTATATATATAATGTCTTTCTACCTCTGTATGTTAGAAGTGATCAAGGTCCCAGGACCGAAACGTTTTCTAATAAATATGTTATAGTGTTTGCTTACGTGTCTTTCTAAACCAACTTGTCGGTATTTATTACCAAGGTTTATACCACATGTATATATATACAGTGGACCCTCGACCAACGATGGCATCGATTAACGATAAATCTGACTAGCGATACATTTTAACGCAAAAATTTTGCCTCAATTAGCGCTTAAAAACCCGACCAGCACTATTTGTTCTGTACCATACGCGTCCACTTTGGCCTGAGCGCACCTCACTTGTCCCTTTGGTGCCAGTGTTTACAATCCAGCCAGCCACCGCGGTCGCTTCCAAACATACAACTGGAACATTTCATATTATCACAGCCTTTTTAGTGATAGCACCTGCAAAATAAGTCACCATGGGCCCCAAGAAAGCTTTTAGTGCCAACCCTACAGCAAAAAGAGTGAGAATTACTATGGAGATGAAGAAAGAGATCATTGATAAATATGAAAGTGGAGCACGTATCTCTGAGCAGGTCAGGTTGTATAATAAACCCCAATCAACCATCGCTACTATTGTGGGCAAGAAAACGGCAATCAAGGAAGCTGTTCTTGCCAAAGGTGCAACTATGTTTTCGAAACTGAGATCGCAAGTGATGGAAGATGTTGAGAGACTTTTATTGGTGTGGATAAACAATAAACAGATAGCAGGAGACAGCATCTCTCAAGCGATCATATGTGAAAAGGCTAGGAAGTTGCATGACGATTTAATTAGAAAAATGCCAGCAACTAGTGATGTGAGTGAATTTAAGGCCAGCAAAGGTTGGTTTGAGAGATTTAAGAAGCGTAGTGGCATTCATAGTGTGATAAGGCATGGTGAGGCTGCCAGTTCGGACCACAAATCGGCTGAAAAATATGTGCAGGACTTCAAGGAGTACATAGACAGTGAAGGACTGAAACCTGAACAAGTGTTTAATTGTGACGAAACAGGCCTGTTTTGGAAGAAAATGCCAAGCAGGACGTACATTACTCAGGAGGAAAAGGCACTCCCAGGACATAAGCCTATGAAAGACAGGCTTACTCTGTTGATGTGTGCCAATGCTAGTGGTGATTGCAAAGTGAAGCCTTTATTTTTGTATCACTCTGAAACTCCAAGAGTGTTCAGGAAAAACAATGTCCTCAAGGTTAATTTGTGTGTGCTGTGGAGGGCAAACAGTAAGGCATGGGTCACTAGGGATTTTTTCTATGACTGGTTACATCATGCATTTGCCCCCAATGTGAAAAATTACCTAATTGAAAAGAAATTAGACCTTAAGTGCCTCCTGGTATTAGACAATGCTTCTGGTCATCCTTCAGACTTGGAAGAGCGACTTTCTAGGGACATGAGCATCATTAAGGTGAAGTTTTTGCCTCCTAATACCACTCCTCTCCTGCAGCCCATGGACCAGCAGGTTATTTCCATCTTCAAGAAACTGTACACAAAAGCTATGTTTGAAAGGTGCTTTGTAGTGACCTCAGAAACTCAATTGACTCTAAGAGAGTTTTGGAAAGATCATTTTACCATCCTCAATTGTGTAAACATTATAGGTAAGGCTTGGGAGGAAGTGACTAAGAGGACATTGAACTCTGCTTGGAAAAAACTGTGGCCAGAATGTGTAGACAAAAGGGATTTTGAAGGGTTAGAGACTAACCCTGAGAATCCTATGCCAGTTGAGGAATCCATTGTGGCATTGGGAAGTCCTTGGGGTTGGAGGTTAGTGGGGAGGATGTGGAAGAGTTGGTGGTGGAGGACAGTGAAGAACTAACCACTGATGAGCTGCTAGATCATCTTGAACAGCAAGAGGGCACACCTGAGGAAACTGCTTCGGAGGAGGGGAGAGAGAAATTGAAGAAGTTGCCTACTTCTAAGATAAAGGAAATGTGTGCAAAGTGGCTTGAAGTGCAAACCTTTTTTGATGAAAATCACCCTGACACAGCTACTGCAAGCCGTGCTGGTGACTATTACACTGACACTGTTGTGAACCACTTTAGGAAAGTCATAAAGGAACGAGAGGTACAGGCCTCTATGGACAGATATGTTGTGCAACAGAAGTCCAGTGACTCTGAAGCTGGTCCTAGTGGCATTAAAAGAACAAGGGAAGTAACCCCAGAAAAAGACTTGCTGCCTCAAGTGCTAATGGAAGGGGATTCCCCTTCTAAACACTAACACCTCTCCCCTCCTCCCATCCCATCAATCATCACCAGATCTTCAATAAAGGTAAGTGTCATGTAACTGTGCATGTAATCTTCAGTTTGTGTGTATTAAAATTAATATTTCATGTGGTAAAAAAAAAATTTTTTCAACACTTTTGGGTATCTTCCACGGATTAATTTGATTTCCATTATTTCTTAGGGGAAAATTAACTTGACTAACGATAATTCTGACTAATGATGAGCTCTCAGGAACGGATTAATATCGCGGGTCGAGGTCCACTGTATGTATGTATGTATATATATATATATATATATATATATATATAATATATATATATATATATATATATATATATATATAATATATATATATATATAGTGGACCCCAGGTTCAAGATATTAATCCGTTCCTGAGAGCTAATCATAAACCAAAATTATCAGAAAGCGAATCAATTTTCCCCATAAGAAATAATGGAAATCAAATTAATCCGTGCAAAACACCCAAAAGTATGAAAAAAATTTTTTACCACATGATATATTAAGTTTAATGTAATAGAATAATTACAGTAACAACAATAACAATAGAATAATAACAATAGAAAAATTGACACTTACCTTTAATGAAGATCTGGTGATGATGGATGGGATGGGAGGAGGGGAGAGGTTGAACCTATTGTTTAGAAGGGGAATCCCTCTCCATTAGGACTTGAGGTAGCAAGTCCTTTTCCGGGGTTACTTCCCTTCTTCTTTTAATGCCACTAGGACCAGCTTGAGAGTCACTGGACTTCTGTTGCACAGCATATCTGTCCATAGAGATCTGTACCTCCCATTCCTTTAAGATTTGTCTAAAATGGGCCACAACATTGTCATTGTAATAGTCACCAGCACGGCTTGCAATAGCTGTGTTAGGGTGATTTTCATCCATAAAGGCTTGCACACATTTCCTGGTGGCTAAAGCTCCCGCTTCACACACGGAGGGCCCGGGTTCGATTCCCGGCGGGTGGAAACATTCGACACGTTTCCTTACACCTGTTGTCCTGTTCACCTAGCAGCAAATAGGTACCTGGGTGTTAGCCGACTGGTGTGGGTCGCATCCTGGGGGACAAGATTAAGGACCCCAATGGAAATAAGTTAGACAGTCCTCGATGACGCACTGACTTTCTTGGGTTATCCTGGGTGGCTAACCCTCCGGGGTTAAAAATCCGAACGAAATCAAATCAACTGGCATAGGCTTCTCAGGGTTAACCCCAAACCCTTCAAAATCTTTCTTAATTTCCATACTAATTCTCACCCTTTTTACCACAGGGGTGGCACTAGAAGCTTTCTTGGGGCCCATGGTGACTTATTTTGCAGAAACAAGCACCAAAAACAGTGATAAAATGGATAATATGGAATGTACCGAATGTGTCCTTAGATGCGCGCACACTGGCTGGCTTGTAAACACTGGCACACACGGGGCAGTTCAGGCCACATGTGGACACGTCTTGTACGAATCACATACCGGGTTTTGTAACGGGAACAGAAGCAAATTTTTGGCGATGTAATGCATCGGCTACCGGATTTATCGGATACCGATAGCATTGCGAACCGGGGGTCCACTGTGTGTGTGTATATATATGTGTGTGTATATATATGTGTGTGTATATATATATGTGTGTGTATATAATATATATAATATATATATATATATATATATATATATATAAAATATATTATATTTTATTTTCAACAAGTCGGTCGTCTCCCACCGAGGCAGGGTGACCCAAAAAAGAAAGAAAATCCCCAAAAGAAAATACTTTCATCATCATTCAACACTTTCACCACACTCACACATTATCACTGCTTTTGCAGAGGTGCTCAGAATACAACAGTTTAGAAGCATATACGTATAAAGATACACAACATATCCCTCCAAACTGCCAATATCCCAAACCCCTCCTTTAAAGTGCAGGCATTGTACTTCCCATTTCCAGGACTCAAGTCCGACTATATGAAAATAACCGGTTTCCCTGAATCCCTTCACTAAATATTACCCTGCTCACACTCCAACAGATCGTCAGGTCCCCAAGTATCATTCGTCTCCATTCACTCCTATCTAACACGCTCATGCACGCTTGCTGGAAGTCCAAGCCCCCCGCCCACAAAACCTCCTTTACCCCCTCTTTCCAACCCTTTCGAGGACGACCCTACCCCTCTTTCCTTCCCCTATAGATTTATATGCTTTCCATGTCCCTTCTACTTTGATCCATTCTCTCTAAATGACCAAACCACCTCAACAACCCCTCTTGTGCCTCTGACTAATGCTTTTATTAACTCCACACCTTCTCCTAATTTCCACACTCCGAATTTTCTGCATAATATTTACACCACACATTGCCCTTAAACAGGACATCTCCACTACCTCCAACCGTCTCCTCGCTGCTGCATTTACCACCCAAGCTTCACACCCATATAAGAGTGTTGGTACTACTATACTTTCATACATTCCCTTCTTTGCCTCCATAGATAACGTTTTTTGACTCCACATATACCTCAATGCACCACTCACCTTTTTTCCCTCATCAATTCTATGATTAACCTCATCCTTCATAAATCCATCCGCCGACACGTCAACTCCCAAGTATCTGAAAACATTCAATTCTTCCATACTCCTCCTCCCCAATTTGATATCCAATTTTTCTTTATCTAAATCATTTGACACCCTCTCACCTTACTCTTTTCTATGTTCACTTTCAACTTTCTACCTTTACACACATTCCCAAACTCATCCACTAACCTTTGCAATTTTTCTTTAGAATCTCCCATAAGCACAGTATCATCAGCAAAAAGTAACTGTGTCAATTCCCTTTTTTGAATTTGATTCCCCAAAATTTAATCCCACCCCTCTCCCGAACACCCTAGCATTTACTTCCTTTACAACCCCATCAATAAATATATTAAACAACCATGGTGACATTATACATCCCTGTCTAAGACCTACTTTTACCGGGAAGTAGTCTCCCTCTCTTCTACACACCCTAACCTGAGCCTCACTATCATCATAAAAACTCTTTACAGCATTTAATAACTTACCACCTATTCCATATACTTGCAACATCTGCCACATTGCTCCTCTATCCACTCTATCATATGCCTTTTCTAAATCCATAAATGCAATAAAAACTTCCCTATCTTTATCTAAATACTGTTCACATATATGCTTCAATGTAAACACCTGATCTACACATCCCCTACCCACTCTGAAACCTCCTTGCTCATCCGCAATCCTACATTCTGTCTTACCTCTAATTCTTTCAATTATAACCCTACCGTTTGTAGATGAATGGTTCAGAGAACCGACATGTTGATAAATTAGACACATGTGCAACTCTTGGGTATCTTTATTGAGGAAACGTTTCGCCACACAGTGGCTTTGTATGGACTGATGAAGCCACTGTGTGGCGAAACGTTTCCTCAATAAAGATACCCAAGAGTTGCACATGTGTCTAATTTATAACCCTACCGTACACTTTTCCTGGTATACCCAGTAAGCTTATTCCTCTATAATTTTTACAGTCTCTTTTGTCCCCTTTCCCTTTATATAAAGGGACTATACATGCTCTCCGCCAATCCCTAGGTACCTTCCCCTCTTTCATACATTTATTAAACAAAAGTACCAACCACTCCAACACTATATCCCCCCCTGCTTTTAACATTTCTGTCATGATCCCATCAGTTCCAGCTGCTTTACCCCCTTTCATTTTACGTAATGCCTCACGTACCTCCCCCACACTTACATTCTGCTCTTCTTCACTCCTAAAAGATGGTATACCTCCCTGACCAGTGCATGAAATTACTGCCTCTGTTTCTTCCTTAACATTTAAAAGTTCCTCAAAATATTCTCGCCATATATATATTATATATATATATATATATATATATATATATATATATATATATATATATATATATATATATATATATATTATATATATATATAATCTAAAGATGCACTGTTTGGGTTCCTTTAAGATTTAAGCAATACAAGACATAATCTGTTTTATTGAATCATAAATAAATATGCAAATAAGTAAGACATTACAATACACAAATTCTATTTAATTAACACAAATATAGTATCACATAAAAGCATCTTTTCAAGGACATAATACACTGGGAATATTACTTTCTCAAGAGAGTTTCAGATATACACGGTAGACTGAGCCGAAGTTGAATGAGTACAGCTTGCTCCTTATACACACATATGGGCTAAGTACAAGCCTCTAAAGCTTCATAGCGTAGGCACTACTACCAGAGTACAGAAGCTCCCTCAGCGTAGTCAAGAGAGAGATTGCCTAGACAATCCCCCGTGAACCACAGGTCATGTCGGGTCACATGACATACTTAACATTTGGCACCAACTTGTAATGTCACTAACCAGCCATACTCTTGAACTATGCAATGATAATTATGTACTTTTACATATAAATGAGCTCATAACCAGCGATGAATACACCTACCATCCGACTTACGACCTGCTCGACATATGACCACTTGACTTACGACCATGTTTTTTATGCCAAATTTCTGGGAAATAAACAACAGTTTGTGTTGTACACAGTGTTTATCCTAAACCTTATGGTATAAAATACAGTACTAACAGCACAAAAAGTAAAGTAAAAAATGAAATACCAAAATAAAACAATAAAATAAAATCATTACAAAAATGTGATGATGATATTCAGTAGTAAAGTTCGACTTACGTCCATTTTGACTTACGACCGGTTGGTCGGAACCAAGCTTGGTCGTAAGTCGGATGGTACCTGTACATATATTCATTTCTTTAATAATCAAATAACACAAACATATGATGAGGGATGAAAAGGATAATAGTACAACGAACCAGTAGCTTCGTTTTAGCTAATAACGAAGTTACTAGCATGGTAGTATAATCAAAGTGATGAATTACATACGAGATATCGTAACATCCCACCCCTCAAGAGTGGGTTCTCTAAGCAATCTCTTTGCTTGTCACATGAGTCTCTTCGAGAGTGTTCGGAGATGAAGTAACTGCAGAAGCAACTACAGATAATCTTCATCGCCGCTCACATATACTGAAGGCTTAGCGATGATAATTTCCATCTCTTCACCTCTGTTCAAAATAGATTATTATCAATACCATAACATGGAAAAGTTTAAACAAAAAAAATTATACCTAAAAATTTTAGGGACGAGAATGAGTATCGGCAATAACATTGTTGGGACCTTTAATGTGGGATATTACAAATGCATAAGGCTGAATCCTAAGTGCCCATCTTAAGATTCGAACCATACCACGGGCAGGACTGAACCCGCGGTCAGAGAGTCTCAAAACTCCAGACCGTCGCTTTAGGCACTGGACCAGCTAGCCACAATAAGATTCGTCCAACTAGGTATACATGTATTTCTACACCATAGGAAGGTTAGCATAGGCACCACTGTGACCACAAATGCAAGTTTTTACAGACGAATCTCCAGCTAGCGTGGCCGTGACGAACTCTAGCTCAAGTCCCCTCAATGCCGTCAACATGACTCACGAAATCGTAATGATACGATTGCAAACAGACCATACCACGGGCGGGATTGAACCCACGGTCAGAGAGTCTCAAAACTCCAGACCGTCGCGTTAGCCACTGGACCAGCTGCCACAATAAGATTCGTCCAACTAGGTATATTTCTACACCATAGGAAGGTTAGCATAGGCACCACTGTGACCACAAATGCAAGTTTTTACAGACGAATCTCCAGCTAGAGTGGCCGTGACGAACTCTAGCTCAAGTCCCCTCAATGCCGTCAACATGACTCACGAAATCGTAATGACACGATTGCAAACAAACCATACCACGGGCAGGATTGAACCCGCGGTCAGAGAGTCTCAAAACTCCAGACCGTCGCGTTAGGCACTGGACCAGCTAGCCACAATAAGATTCGTCCAACTAGGTATATTTCTACACCATAGGAAGGTTAGCATAGGCACCACTGTGACCACAAATGCAAGTTTTTACAGACGAATCTCCAGCTAGCGTGGCCGTGACGAACTCTAGCTCAAGTCCCCTCAATGCCACCAACATGACTCACGAAATCGTAATGACACAATTGCAAACAAACCATACCACGGGTGGGATTGAACCCGCGGTCAGAGAGTCTCAAAACTCCAGACCGTCACGATAGCCACTGGTCATAGTGGTGCCTATGCTAATCTTCCTATGGTGTAGAAATATACCTAGTTGGACGAATCTTATTGTGGCTAGCTGGTCCAGTGGCTAATGCAACGGTCTGGAGTTTTGAGACTCTCTGACCGCGGGTTCAATCCCGCCCGTGGTATGGTCTGTTTGCAATCATGTCATTACGATTTCGTGAGTCATGTTGACGGCATTGAGGGGACTTGAGCTAGAGTTCGTCACGGCCACGCTAACCTTCCTATGGTGTAGAAATATACCTAGTTGGACGAATCTTATTGTGGCTAGCTGGTCCAGTAGCTAACGCGACGGTCTAGAGTTTTGAGACTCTCTGACCACGGGTTCAATCCCGCCTGTGGTATGGTTTGTTTGCAATCGTGTCATTATGATTTCGTGAGTCATGTTAACATTCGAACATTTTTGGATTTCATCATGTTAATGAAGGTCAAGGGATTATGATCTGATTAAACTGAAATTTTATGGGGTGACGTACCTAAGTATACATCAAAATGTTTCAGAGCAACTACAAGGGCTAATGCTTCCTTCTCAACTGTAGAATAATTCTGTTGGTGGGGTTTTACTTTGAGGAAAATAACAGATTGGGTGAAGAATATCATTACTTGAAGAGTTTTGAAGTAGCACTGCACCTAGGGCATAGCTACTAGCATTGATGTGCAAGGTACAGTGGACCCCTGCCTTACGATGGGATCGCGTTACGTTAAATCCGCCATACGATACATTTGAACCCAAAAATTTTGCCTCGCCTCATGCGATTCGTCCGGGATGTGTCCCACGTGTGGCCTCAGTGCCAGTGTTTACAAGCCAGCCAGTGCGGTCGCATCCACGCATACATTCGGTACATTTCACCTTATCTCAGTGGTTTTTTGTGCTTGTAACTGCAAAATAGGTCAGCTTCTAGTGCCGACCCTGTGGTAAAAAGGGTGAGAATTAGTATGGAAATTAACCCTTTCAGGGTCCAAGGCCAAAATCGGAAGGGGTGCCCCAGTGTCCAAGAAGTTTTGAAAAAACAAAAAATTATTTTTTCTTACAGAATTAAAGATAATATTTTTGTGAAGGTAATAAAACAAAAAAAAAATCTGATCAGTACTTACCGAGATACAGCGGCGGGAAGTTGACCTAAAATGACCGGGTGGCGGCAACATCAGTGACTTCCACAAAATCGTATTTTTTTATTTTACGTTTTTTATACTTTTTCTTTTTTTTTCTATTTTTTTTCTTTTTCTAGTAACATTTGTGGCCTGTGAGACCAATACAGTGGACCCCCACATAGCGAACGCCTTGCATAGCGAACAATCCGCATAGCAGACGCTTTGTTCGCTAAAATTTTGCCCCGCATAGTGGACAAAAACCCGCTCAGCGGCCTTCGTCCGAGACGCGTCCAATGTGCGCCCTCAGCCAGCCTCACATGTGCCGCCCGTGCCATTGTTTACCAGCCAGCCTCCGCGGTAACATTCAAGCATACACTCGGAATATTTCGTATTATTACAGTGTTTTCGGTGCTGTTTCTGGAAAATAAGTGACCATGGGCCCCAAGAAAGCTTCTAGTGCCAACCCTACACCTCAAAGGGTAAGAATACCCATTGAAATGAAGAAAGAGATCATTGATAAGTATGAAAGTGGAGTACGTATCACCGACCTGGTCAGGTTGTACAAGAAACCAAAATCAACCATCTCTTCTATTGTGGGCAAGAAAACGGCAATCAAGGAAGCTGTTGTTGCCAAAGGTTTAACTGTGTTTTCGAAACAAAGATCGCAAGTGATGGAAGATGTTGAGAGACTCTTATTGGTGTGGATAAATGAAAAACAGCTAGCAGGAGATAGCGTCTCTCAAGCGATCATATGTGAAAAGGCTAGGAAGTTGCATGACGATTTAATTAAAAAAATGCCTGCAACTAGTGATGATGTGAGTGAATTTAAGGCCAGCAAAGGTTGGTTTGAGAGATTTAAGAAGCGTAGTGGCATCCATAGTGTGATACGGCATGGTGAGGCTGCCAGTTCGGACCACAAAGCGGCTGAAATTCATGAAATTGCATGAATTCAAGGAGTACATAGAAACTGAAGGACTGGAACCTGAACAAGTGTTTAATTGTGATGAAACAGGCCTGTTCTGGAAGAAAATGCCAAGCAGGACCTACATTACTCAGGAGGAAAAGGCACTCCCAGGACATAAGCCTATGAAAGACAGGCTTACTTTGTTGTGTGCCAATGCTAGTGGTGATTGCAAAGTTAAGCCTTTATTAGTGTATCACTCTGAAACTCCCAGAGCGTTCAGGCAAAAGAATGTCCTCAAGGATAATTTGTGTGTGCTGTGGAGGGCAAACAGTAAGGCATGGGTCAAAGATTAAGGAAATGTGTGCAAAATGGCTTGAAGTGCAAACCTTTTTTGATGAAAATCACCCTCACACAGCTATTGCAAGCCGTGCTGGTGACTGTTACAATGACACTGTTGTGAACCACTTTAGACAAATCATAAAGGAATGAGAGGTACAGGCCACTATGGACAGATATGTTGTGCGAAAGAAGTCCAGTGACTCTGAAGCTGGTCCTAGTGGCATTAAAAGAAGAAGGGAAGTAACCCCAGAAAAGGACTTGCTACCTCAAGTCCTAATGGAAGGGGATTCCCCTTCTAAACACTAACACTCTCTCTCCCCTCCTCCCATCCCATCAATCATCACCAGATCTTCAATAAAAGTAAGTGTCATGTAATTGTGCATGCCTTTTTCAGTTTGTGTGTACTAAAATTAACATTTTTTTGTGGTAAAAAAAATTTTTTTTCATACTTTTGGGTGTCTTGCACGGATTAATTTTATTTCCATTATTTCTTATGGGGAAAATTAATTCGCACAGCGAACATTTCGCATAACGGCCAGCCCTCTTGCACGGATTAAGTTCGCTATGCGGGGGTCCACTGTATAATGTATATTGTATAAGTGTACACTCATTGACTTAACACAGTAGCTGCACTAATTTGTTTATCATTATATTGCTTACAAAACTTGTTTACAAGTTTAGTGTAAACAAAATGATGAAAATATTAGTGCGGTTATTGTGTTGAATACAATGCTACCATATAGTACCATATGGTACAACGGTGCCATAGGGTGCAATGGTACCATATAGTACAATTGTACCATATGGTACAATGGTACAATATAGTACAATGGCACATGATACAATGGTACCATATGGTAGAATATGGTGCAATGACACCATTTGGAACAATGGTACCATATGATACAATGGTATCACATGGTGCAATGGTACTTTATGGTACCATATGGTGCAATGGTACCATATGGTGCAATGGTACCATATGCTACATTGTACCATACAGTACAATGATACCATATGGTTCATTGTGCCATATGGTAATATATGGTACTGTTATATTCAACACAATAAACACACTAATATTTTCATCATTATTTTGTTTACAATAATTGTTTACAATAAAATATGCAAAAATGTTGTATATTAGTAATGTTCTATTATACATTTACAAATGTACAGGAACTCGACATGTTCCTTGAGGTGGATGACAAAGCGCTTTGTCTTGGAAACTGTGGAGTCACTAGCTAGCTTGCGTCGCCACTCACTCAGTCTTGGCTGGTGTCTCGTGCCACCAATACCTATTGACCATATGGTACACGGTATCATACGTTACAGGGTACCACATGGTACATTGTACTATATGGTATAGGGTGCCATGCAGTACAGGATAACACATGGTGCAGGGTACCATATGGTACAGGGTACCATATGGCACAGGGTACCATATGGCACAGGGTACCATATGGTACAGGGCACCATACAGTACAGGACACCATATGGTACAGATACAGGGATCCCTATGGAAATAAGTCACTCTGACTTTTTTTGGGTTATCCTAGGATTTCATGCATATGCTGCTATGTATAATCCATGTAATTGTATTTATGTACACCTGAATAAACTTACTCAAGCGCATGTGGCATCGTAAGTAAGTTTATTTAGGTATACACAAATAAAGTTACATAGATTATCATACATAGCAGCATACGTTCGGAGAACCTAGGATAACTCAAAAAAGTCAAGACAGACTTATTTCCATTAGGGTCCCTGTACCTTGTACCATATGATATAATGTACCATATGGTACAATGTACTATATGGTACATTGTACCATATGGTACAGTGGTACCATACAATACCATTGTACCATATGATACCATTGTATGACATGGCACCATTGTACCATATGGTTCAAAACCATAGAATTCCTATTCAGCTCCATTTCCGTCAGTCTTAGAACTGTAAGTTGTGAAGAAGAGAGTCAGAATTCACCCAGAGAGTGAGTGGGGAGTGAGAGCTTCCTTGCCGCCAGGCACGATGAACAAAGCTACTTTGGCGGTGTTCCCACAATGCCATGAGGGCATCCAGATTTTTTCTATAGTGTGCACACTGACCACCAAGACCCCATTCTCTCAGATGTAGGCCTACCAGCCTTCTCGCGCTAAATCTGACGCCGCTAGATTTTTGGCATAGATCTACGGTTTGGACCCTCAACGTAAAGCCGTAGATCTACGGCACGGACCCTGAAATGGTTAAGAAAGATTTTGAAGGGTTTGGGGCTAACCCTGAGAAGCCTATGCCAGTTGTGGAATCCATTGTGCCTACTTCAAAGATTAAGGAAATGTGTGCAAAGTGGGTTGAACTGCAAACCTTTATGGATGAAAAGCACCCTAACACAGCTATTGCAAGCCGTGCTGGTGACTATTACAATGACAATGTTGTGGCCCATTTTAGGCAAATCTTAAAAGAACGGGAGGTACAGACCTCTATGGACAGATTTGTTGTGCGACAGAAGTCCAGTGACTCTCAAGCTGGTCCTAGTGGCATTAAAAGAAGAAAGGAAGTAACCCCAGAAAAGGACTTGATACCTCAAGTCCTAATGGAAGGGGATTCCCCTTCTAAACAATAACAACTTCCACACACTCCCCTCCTCCCATCCCAACAATCATCACCAGATCTTCAATAAATGTATTCTATTCTTAGTAAAGTATTAATTGTGCATGTCTTCCTAAGTTTGTGTGTATTAAAATTAATATTTCATGTGTTAAAAAAAAAAATTCAGACTTTTGGGTGTCTTGCGTGGATTAATTTGATTTCCATTACAGTGGACCCTGCATAACAATCAGCTCCCAACTCGACCAATTATGTAAGTGTATTTTTGTAAGTGCTTTTGTAGGTGTGTTTTTGGGGGTCTGAAACGGACTAATCTACTTCACAATATCTCTTATGGGAACAAATTCGGTCTATAACGGCACCCAAACAGACTTCTGGATTGAAATAATATCGTTATGCAGGGGTCCACTGTATTTCTTATGGGGAAAATTAATTCGCCTTACAATAATTTCGGCTCATGATGAGCTCTCAGGAACGGATTAATATCATAAGGTGGGAGTCCACTGTAAATGGTTTATTAAAGTCGGAACTTTGTAAAATGGGAGCAGAGGACAGTAGATGCTTCAATTTTTTAAAAGCTTCTTCGCAACTTTCAGTCCGATTGAAACTTACTCGTGAGCTAGTAAGTTCCATCAGGGGAGCAGTGCCCTGGGCATAATTAGGACAGAATCTTCTGTAATATCCCGTCATTCCCAAAAACCGCTGAACTCCTTTTCTGTCAGTGGGTGAAGAAAAATCCAAAATAGTTTGAATCTTAGCATGAACTGGGGTGACTTCGCCTTGTCCTATTTCAAAACCCAGGTAGCATATTTTTGCCTGAATAAAAACACACTTGGCTAAGTTGACAGTGAAATTATGATTTTCTAAAGTTTTGAAGAGGGTTTCCAACTGAATCAAGTTATTAAACCAGTTATCACTAAATACAACCAGGCCATCAAAATATGCAGCCACTCCTTCCAGGGATAGGGTTAGTTCATTCATGAGACATTAGAATGCTGCAGCCACATTCATAATCTGAACAGCATAACTGTATACAGTAGGGCCCCACTTTACGGCGTTTTGCTTTATGGCGTTCCGCTAATACGGTCATTTCAAATTATGACCAAAACTCGCTATACGGCTCCCCCCACCAGACTTTCTAATACGGTTACCAAGCCCCACCCGGTTTGTTTACATTCTCTGTGAGATCCATAAGCACTAAGTCTCTCCATTATGTCTGAAAACTCCAAAATTTTAAGTGTTTTTAAAAGTTATTTCATATTTTATATATGCTCTGATAATTATACTTATGTATACCTGTACTTAAATAAACTTACATACTGTGCTGGCATGCAGATACACATTAAAATCAGTAAGAGTTTTATGTCTCCAGACATCATATTAGTAATGATAATAATAATCACCGAGTCTCATTTAAAAGTCGTATATTACGTTAATATACATATTTTCATTAATCCATGATATTTTTTCAAAATTATAACACTACCTGTTTATAAATTCAAGTCTCTTCTCAAAGATCACTTACTCACCCAATACCAAATAAATACTGAATAACTGAACCTTATAAATTGTATATCTTAAATGTTTCTCACAATTATATCACATAAATGTTAAATCTAAAACCCAATCTAACTTTATTATTTTTTAAATACACTACCTAACAGAATACTCCATATGACTGAATGTACAACAATGCATGCAACCATATGACCTGTCTTTGTAATACTCACTTGTGCTTTATAGTAATCTGTTTACATTAATGTTTTATCACTGATTTCATCATTGCTTAGTTAATCTTAAGTTAATTTTAAGCCAGCCCGTAATGCTATGCATAGTATAAGTGGCTTTGGCATGCAGCTCTTATCTGTATTTTTTTTGTACCTCTGTATGTGTGCTCAAATTGTAAATAAATAAATAAATAAAAAACACGATGCATAACATATAAATATGATAAATACACCCCACAGTAGAATAAATAAACATAAATATGAGATGTGGTAGCAGACGACTTGCACATGTGACGCCATATTAGAAATAATAATAATAATAATCACCGAGTCTCATTAAATGTCGTATATTATGTTAATATACACATTTTCATTAATCCATCCATGATATTTTTTTCAAAATTATATAATAAACATGAAGCATAACATATAAAGATGATAAATACACCCCACAATAGAATAAATAAACATAAATATGAGATGTGGTAGCCAGATAACTTGTACAAGTGATGCCAAGAATAACATTTTCTCTAATCTAACATAACAGAAAATGTGTTACTGGGGGTAACTGTAGAAAATTATTCCTTTCGTATGTATGTAAGTTTATTCAGGTATACACAAATACAGTTACATAGATTATCATACATAACAGCATATGTGTAGAGAACCTAGGATAACCCAAAAAAGTCAGAGTGACTTATTTCCATTGCCGTCAGTCAGAGCGTCATTTCTTCTCAAAATGATGTTACATGAGAATGGGAGTGTTCTTCTTTATTTATTCTACCGTATCAATGTAGAGACAACCTGTACACAATGTAACTTGTACACAAACCAGACTTGTACACTTTGTTTACAAAACTTACCTTCGCCTGGTTTGTTTACATAACTCGGCGCCTGTCCTCTCTCATGCACTCATTCTTTCTCTCTCTCATTTATTCTTTTTATCTCATTTACTTACTCCTGACCCTAAATTAAGACTACAAATATTTTAAGGTAAGTAATGAGTGAATTGTATATACATTTTACCGCTCTGGGATGCTTAACCCTTTCAGGGTCCGCCCCGTAGATCTATGGCTTCACGTTGAGTGTCCAAACCGTAGATCTACGCCAAAATTCTAGCACCGTCAAATTTAGCGCAAAAGCGCTCATATGCCTACATGTGAGAGAATGGGTCTGCGTGATGGGTGTGCACCATAAACAAAAAAATCTAGGCGCCCGCATAGCATTGTGGGAACGCCGGCTCAGTTACCCTTGTTCACCATGCCTCGTCGCAAGTCAGCTCTCACTCCACAGAAAATTGGGACTCTCCTCTTCCTATCTGATAGTTCTGACACTGATGGAAGTGGAAATGAAGACGAATTCTTTGGCTTTGATCAGTTAGTGACCGAAAGGAATGACCAGGATATCGATAATAGTGCAGAAAACCCTGACGATCCTCAACCTTCTATCTCTGGTGTGGGTACTCCTCAGTCACAGTCAGTTGTACCTCAATGCAAGAGAAAACTATTATTTTTGCGTGGCCAGGCCTCTGACTTCAGTAATGATGATGATAGTGACGTGGATTGTGATTTTATTGCTCTTGATGATCATTCGAGTAGTGATAGTGAGGAATCATATTCACCAGTGAAGCGTCGGTATGTACGCCACCGCATGCGCTCGGGTAGTGTACCCTATGCTGTGCCCAAGGGACGAGTACATCCCGGAGTACATCCCGTGGCCCTACACCAGGTTTAGATAGTGATAGATTGGATAATGTGGCTACACTTGGCATGGATAGACCACAGGCATCAGCAGATGGTGGTAGTGGTGATGGTAGTGGCACCGCCATGCGTGACTCACCAGCCCAGGCTGGGACCCACGCTGCTGACTCGTCATTTCAAGGACAAAGCGGAGCGTCAGCCACCAGCCCACCACAACCACAACCACCC
>NC_069405.1:76978037-77002243 GCF_026875155.1 Cherax quadricarinatus
AAAAGAAAACCCCCAAGAAACCTTGGAAACGGGGTTTCCGGGGGTTTACCCTAGCAGCCCAAAAAGGAAAATAAAGAAAGTTCAAAAACGAAGGAGGGGGGGGAAAATAAAAGGGAAGCAAAATAAAAAAATGAAGGAAACCCCCCCCAAAACCCCCCCGGAAGGACTCCAGCCACGACACTCCCAAGGCAACCTGGAACAATCCAAACCAACCTCACACACCGATCCCTCTGTTTCCACCCCCCGAAACCACATTACAGTTTTTGAACAGAAGTTGAGGTTGGTCCCACAAATGCAGATGGATTAACGAATAAACAATGAGGAATGGCAAGGAAGGGGAAATCAATGAGAAGTCCCCAGACATCATAGCATTTACAGAAACAAAAATCACGGAGACAATACAGTGCAATCTTCCCACCAGGATCCAGATCATGAGGAAAGTAGAAGGGCAGGGGGGAGGTGGGGTTGCTCAACTCCGTAAAAAACCAGATGGAAATTCGAGAAAAGGAAAGGCATAATGAGAGGGAGAAAAGAGACTAACATACAGGTATACTTCATCTGGGAACCCCAAAAGTGGTAAATTGCAGTGATGTATAATCCACCACAGAAACTGCAGGAGGCCAGAGAGGAATATGAAAGAGACCCAACAGAGCAAGGGTGGACACATTTGCTGAGGTGGCAAGAAGAGCTCATTCCAGCAGAGCAAAGTTGCTGGTTTGGGGGATTTCAACACACTGGAGATCGACGGGGAAAAACTGGAGCCACATGGGGGTCCCAAAAACATGGAGAGCAGGATGTTGGACGTGGTGCTGGAAAAACTCTGTTAAGGACACTACCAGAGTGAGAGGGGAGGGATGAAACCAGCAAGATTGGACCTTGTGTTAAACCCTGGCAGCTCAGACATTGAGGACATCCAGTATGAGAGTCCCTAGGAGCTAGCGACCACGTGGTTCTGTGCTTTGAATACATAGTAGAGCTGCAAGTGGAGAGAATAACAGGAGTTGAATGGGAAAACCCTTTGACTATAAAACAGGGGACTACATAGGGTTGAAGAACTTCCTGCGGGAGGTCCAGTGGGACAGAGAACTGGCAGGAAAGCCAGTAAATGAAATGATGGAATATGTAACAACAAAATGCAAGGAGGCAGTGGAAAGTTTATTCCCAATGGCACAGTAAAAAACGGGAAGACCAGAACGAGCCCCTGGTTTCCCGACGGTGTTTAAAGGGGGCAAAAACAAAGTGCAATAGAGAATGGAAAAGTACAGAAGGCCAGAGAACACACGAAAATAGGGAGATCAGTCGCAGACCCGGAATGAGTATGCCACAGGTAAGGAAAGGGGGGGCCAGCGACAGTATGAAAATGACATTAGCATCGAGAATCAAGACTGACCCGAAATGTTGTATAGCCACATCAGGAGGAAGACAACAGTCAAAGACCAGGTGATCAGAATAAGGACAGAAGGTGGAGAACTCACAAGAAATGATCAGGAGGTATGTGAGGAGCTGAACAGGGGGATTTAAGGAAGTTTTTACAGTAGAGACAGGAAGGGCTGTGGGAAGACAGCACAGAAGGGAACATCAAGAGGGAATATACCAACAAGTGTTGGATGACATACGAACAACTGAGGAGGAGGTGAAGAAGCTCTTAAGTGACCTTGACACCTCAAAGGCGATGGGGACCGGCAACATCTCCCCATGGGTCCTTAGAGAAGGAGCAGAGATGCTGTGCGTGCCTCTAACCACAATCTTCAAACACATCCCTTGAAACTGGGCAACTACCTGAGAAATGGAAGACAGCTAATGTAGTCCCCATATTTAAGAAAGGAAACAGAAACGAGGCACTAAACTACAGACCTGTGTCTCTGACATGTATTGTGTGCAAAGTCATGGAGAAGATTATCAGGAGGAGAGTGGTCGAACACCTGGAAAGGAACAAGATTATAAATGAAAACCAGCATGGGTTCATGGAAGGCAAATCCTATATCACAAACGTCCTGGAGTTTTATGACAAGGTAACAGAAGTAAGACACGAGAGAGAGGGGTGGGTAGATTGCGTTTTCCTAGACTGCAGGAAGGCCTTTGACACAGTTCCCCACAAGAGATTAGTGCAGAAGCTGGAGGATCAGGCGCATGTAAAAGGGGGGCACTGCAAATGGATAAGGGAATACCTGACAGGGAGGCAGCAACGAGTCATGGTACGTGAAGAGGTATCACAGTGGGCGCCTGTTATGAGCGGGGTCAGTTCTAGGACCAGTGCTATTTTTGATATATGTGAACGACATGATGGAAGGAATAGACTCTGAAGTGTCCCTGTTCGCAGATGATTGTGAGTTGATGAGAAGAATTAAATCGGACGAGGATGAGGCAGGACTGCAGAGAGACCTGGACAGGCTGGACATGTGGTCCAGTAACTGGCTTCTCGAATTCAATCCAGCCAAATGCAAAGTCATGAAGATTGGGGAGGGGCAAAGAAGACCGCAGACAGAGTATAGGCTAGGTGGACAAAGACTACAGACCTCACTCAGGGAGAAAGACCTTGGGGTGACCATAACACCGAGCACATCACCGGAGGCACACATCAACCAAATAACTGCTGCAGCATACGGGCGCCTGGCAAACCTGAGAATAGCGTTCCGATACCTTAATAAGGAATCATTCAAGACACTGTACACTGTGTATGTTGGGCCCATTACTGGAGTATGCAGCACCAGTCTGGAACCCACACCTGGTCAAGCACGTCAAGAAGTTAGAGAAAGTACAAAGGTTTGCAACAAGGCTAGTCCCAGAGCTCAAGGGAATGTCGTACGAGGAAAGGTTAAGGGAAATCGGACTGACGACACTGGAGGACAGAAGGGTCAGGGGAGACATGATAACGACATACAAGATACTGCGGGGAATAGACAAGGTGGACAGAGATAGGATGTTCCAGAGAGGGGACACAGGGACAAAGGGTCACAACTGGAAGCTGAAGACTCAGACGAGTCACAGGGACGTTAGGAAGTATTTCTTCAGTCATAGAGTTGTCAGCAAGTGGAATAGCCTAGCAAGTGAAGTAGTGGAGGCAGGAACCATACATAGTTTTAAGAAGATGTATGACAAAGCTCAGGAAGCAGAGAGAGACAGGACCCAGTAGCGATCAGTGAAGAGGCGGGGCCAGGAGCGGAGTCTCGACCCATGCAACCACAATTAGGTGAGTACAATTAGGTGAGTGCACATACACACACACATACACACACACACACACACACACACATACACACACAACATACACACACACATACACACACACACATACACACACATACACACACACACACACACACACACACAAAAACACACATACACACACACACACACACACACAGGAGCTGAGTCTCGACCCTGCAACCACAATTAGGTGAGTACAATTAGGTGAGTACACACACATACACACACATACACACACACATACACACACACACACACACACCACACCACACACACACACACACACACACACACACACACACACACACACACACACACACACACACAAAAAGTAGGTCATTGGAGTGATGTATAAACCCACCACAGAACTGCAGGAGGCCAAGGAGAGGAGTACGAGAAAACAACAGGGTGATGGTGGACACACTGGCTAAAGGTGGCAAAAAGGGAGCTCACTCGAGCAGAGCAAAGTTACTGGTAATGGCGATTTCAACCACAGGGAGATCGACGGGGAAAAACCCTGGAGCCACATGGGGGTCCCGAACATGGAGAGCCAAGATGATGGATGTGGTACTTGAAACCTCATGCATCAACATGTCAGGGACACAACCAGAGAGAGGGGGGAGGTGAACCAGCAAGGACTGGATCTTGTGTTCACCCCTGAGCAGTTCAGACATTGAGGACTCACTTACGAGAGGCCCCTTGGAGCTAGCGATCACGTGGTTCTGAGTTTTGACTATATAGTAGAGTTACAAGTGGAGAAGGTAAAGGGAATGAAGGGGGCAGGCCAAACTATAAAAGGGGGGACTACACAGGTATGAGAAACTTCCTGCAGGAGGTTCAGTGGGACAGAGAAATGGTAGGAAAATCAGTAAACGAGATGATGGAATATGTGGCAACAAAGTGCAAGGAGGCAGAGGAAAGTTTTGGTTCCCCAAGGGAAACAGAAATAATAGGAAGACCAAAACGAGTCCTTGGTTTACCCGAAGGTGTGGGAGGCAAAAACTAAGTGCAACAGAGAATGGAAAAGGTACGGGAGGCATAGGACCCGGGGAAAACAAGGGAATTAGTAGAAGAGCCAGAAACGAGTATGAAACAGATAAGGGGGGAGGGCCAGCGACGTTTTGAAAACGACATAGCATCGAAAGTCAAATCTGACCCGAAACTGCTGTATTGCCACATTAGGAGGAAGACAACAGTCAAGGACCAGGTGATAAGGCTGAGGAAAAAAGATGGAGAACTCACAAGAAACGATCAAGAGGTATGTGGGGGAGCTCAACACAAGATTTAAGGAAGTATTCATTTAGAGACGGGAAGGATTTCTGGGGGGACAGACCAGATGGGGACACCAGCAAGGAATACACCAACAAGTGTTGGACGACATACTTACAGATGAGGAGGAGGTGAAGAAACTGTAAGGGACATCGATACCTCAAAGGCAATGGGACCGGACAACATCTCCCCGTGGGGGCCTTAGAGGGGAGCAAATATGTTGTGCGTGCCACTTACCACAATCTTCAACACGTCCCTGGAAATGGGCAACTACCTGAGGTATGGAAGACGGCAAATGTAGTTCCCCTTTTTAAAAAAGGAGACAAAAAGAGGCACTAAACTATAGACCTGTGTCATTGACGTGTATAGTAGCAAAAAATTTTGGAGAAGATTATCAGGTGGAGAGTGGTGGAGCACCCGGAACGGAACAAGAGTATAAATGCCAACCAGCACGGATTCACGGAAGGCAAATCCTGTGTCACAAACCTTCTGGAGTTTTATGTAAAATAACAGAAGTAAGGGCACGAGAGAGAGGGGTGGGTTGATTGCATCTTCTTGGACTGCAAGAAGGCCTTTGACACAGTTCCTCACAAGAGATTAGTGCAGAAGCTAGAGCATCAGGCGCATATAACAGAAAGGGCACTGCAATGGATCAGAGAATACCTGACAGGGAGGCAACAACGAGTCTTTGGGACGTAATGATGTATCACAGTGGGCACCTGTGACGAGCGGGGTCCCACAGGAGTCGGTCCTAGGACCAGTGCTATTTTTGGTATATGTGAACGACTATCGCAAGGATAGTAGTCTCAGCACTATCCTGCGTGCACGATATTGTGGCTGGAGTCCAGACAGGAGTGACAGTATACTAGTGCCTGACCGCTCGGCTACGTTAATAAGTAATTCACGGATCTATAGGAACTTAATCTGAACTTCACATTTCTCAGCACTTTAACAAATCTCAGATACAAGCTGTGAGAAAAAAACACATTTTCTCAAGGGTAGGTATTGTCTTTCAGTCAGTAAGGGAATGTTGGTACTTGGACGATTCATATTGACTTCGACTGGAATATACACTAAGTGAACGTTCAAAAGTGACTGGGACATCTTCTCACTGAAAATACTGAAGGGCATAAGTCAAGAAAATGGGGAGAATGACACAATAGCTTAAACGGGAAGAAATGCTTAACTATTCTGCATAAGTAATTAAAAATTGACAAGTTACACAGTAAGCAAAGAACTCACACAAAGAAATATGCAACTTAACAAACTCTGAAATCAAGGAACTTGTAAACTTTGCTCAAATCTATTTGCTCAACTTTACTTTAAATTGAATAAATGGCACAGTGAGTTGTCTTTACTTTCAATGCAACAAGGAAATACACAATAAAATGATAAAATGGACTCAATAAATTTGGGTGCAAAAATTAAAACAGACACACAATTCACTGAATAAAAATAAAATGACACAGACAGAATAAATACTATGCACAGAACAGAGCATAAGAAACTGCACTGTAATAAACTGTAGCAATATATCAAATAATTGCTAATCAAAAAAGTATTTGCAAAACACTGCATAAAATTTTCTGCAAGAAAAACTTTAATAGCAACACAATATTTGCACAAGAATTATTGCAAAATTTAATCAATGTGCAATAATAAAAAAATTATTACACACTCAAGAAAAAAAAATTATCAAGGAATGAACACTTTAACTCTTAACTGCACTTAAAAAACATTTAAACAAGCAAAAGAACAATTTACTTTAAAAGGAGAATTTAAAAAATTGCCCCTAAGAGTGAATTTGTTCAATAAAACATGAAAATAATAGGTGCTAAAAACACATAACAAAACAAAATTTGAAACTTACAGTGATGCAGAACAAAACTCATAAAACATAAACACAGTACTAGAATTTTCTTGCAATGAAACTTGATGTTTTGAAAAATTTTGTTAAAAAATTATTTCTTGCTTGGACTTTAAAATGGCACTATTGTCTGTGGAAATAAGACAAATTAAACACTGGCTAAATGAAAGAATATGAACACAAGAATGTTCAAAACACAGAGAACAAAATAAAAATACCACAAATGCTGGGAAGAAAAAAAAAATAACAGAAACACTGAGTTGTGATGCAGAATATGAGGTGAAAAATTTACTGAAAAAAATACTTCACTGGAATACTGAGAACACAAGGTGATTCTGAAGTGTAAACACAAGTTCTATACTGTCATATGTTGCACACACAACTAAGGAAAAAACATTTAATTACTTACTTCAAGTGTATAAAAAGATACACAACACAACAGATATAAAATAATGCCCCGAAAATTAACACTGAAATTAAAGGAGTTTAAAAGAAATTAATGCAATCAGTACATGATAAACACTGAGTCTGATCAAGAGTCACTGAATGTCACTAAGAGAAAAATCACGGGGAGGAACAAAAAGAAATGTTCAACACTCGCAAATGTCTCTAAAAAAAAAATATTATCGCTGTAACAACTTGAAGAATGAGATTGATGGATTGTTTATATCGTTAGCTGTGTCCTCTGCCCACAGATGATCTTTAGAATTGCGCTTAATCGGCGAAGACAAACACACGGGGAGGCTTTTTAAAGATGGCACGACCCACACTTTTAGCTCTTGACCCCCTATTGTGGCCCTTAAAATATGGTGTAAACCCTTAGCATTTGCACCAAAACACTGAAGAAGTTTGGGAGTGGGTAATGGCTGACTGTAGTTGGGTTTGTGGGTTAACAGGACTGAGGACCGGCAATGGGGGCGACACACGTGATCGTGAGTGGCTGGGCTTATGGTTGAACGTCTTTAAGCCTCACTGAGAACACCCACACTGCCGCGAAGTAATTCTAAGCCGGCCTGGCTTAAAATAAAACCACGAAATACTACAACACCACAAGATGAAAAAGAGCACCCAGAATGCTTGGACTTGAATCACAAGCGATGAAGACTACTCACGTGGGCTTGCTCGAGTGACTGGGGTAAGACACCTGGGTTAGTTGCTAGCTGGCTTATCTTAACCCTTCACGGAGAATAGCTTGATAACTTCACACGATGAGCACAGCAGGGGTGGAAGCTGGCTTGGCAGGCAAAATAATTGGAGGAGTGGGTAGGCTGGACTGGACTCGGTTGTTCTGACTCCCCCACCACAGACTGGAAGCTGGCTTATTTTGCAAACTCGGGTCAACCCCTCGGGAGTGATGCAAATAAGCAGAAAACACTAATACAAAGAGACTGACCAGTGAATAATGCAGAAGCTGGTAGAGTAGCTGGCTTGAGGTAGCTGGCTTGAAGTAGCTGGATGGGGTGAACCTCGGTAGGCCTACTGGTGACACGAAATGGCCGTCTTGCTGGTCGAAAATTTATCTCCAGAAATCGCTGTAATCGTCAGAATTACAGGCCCTCCGATGCCACCATTTATCGTAAAGGGTTCTTTAATGGAGATATCACAGGTTGAAGGTAGACACACTTGTAGGATGGTAACTATATTGTCAGACTGAGATGAGGGATGGAGCCCAGCTGCCTAGCCTGTCCGCTGAATGGTCTGCCGCCGAGTGAGGCCGGGGCAGAGGTATGAGCCTACACATCTGTATCCCGTGACGTCACACAAAGCCACAGGCGTAAAAGGGATCTCGTATCTAAAGCACATGGATGATACTAATATGCTATGCTATATAATACTGGGAATACAGGATTCAGCAACTATGCTGACAATAGGCTAGGTGGCCAAAGACTGCAAACCTCACTCAAGGAGAAAGATCTTGGGGTAAGTATAACACCGAGCATGTCTCCGGAAGCACACATCAATCAGATAACTGCTGCAGCATATGGGCGCCTGGCGAACCTGAGAACAGCATTCCGATACCTTAGTAAGGAATCATTCAAGACACTGTACACCGTGTATGTCAGGCCCATACTTGAGTATGCAGCACCTGTTTGGAACCCGCACTTGATAAAGCACGTCAAGAAACTAGAGAAAGTACAAAGGTTTGCAACAAGGTTAGTTCCAGAGCTAAGGGGAATGTCCTATGAAGATAGATTAAGGGAAATCGGCCTGACGACACTGGAGGACAGGAGGGTCAGGGGAGACATGATAACGACATATAAAATACTGCGTGGAATAGACAAGGTGGACAAGGACAGGATGTTCCAGGGAGGGGACACAGAAACAAGAGGCCACAATTGGAAGTTGAAGACACAAATGAGTCAGAGAGATAGTAGGAAGTATTTCTTCAGTCATAGAGTTGTAAGGCAGTGGAATAGCCTAGAAAATGGCGTAGTGGAGGCAGGAACCATACACAGTTTTAAGACGAGGTTTGATAAAGCTCATGGAGCGGGGAGAGAGAGGGCCTAGTTGCAACCGGTGAAGAGGCGGGGCCAGGAGCTAGGACTCGACCCCTGCAACCACAAATAGGTGAGTACAAATAGGTGAGTACATACACACACACATACACACACCACACGCACCAAACACACACACCACACACATACCACACACACACACCACACACACACACACACACACACACACACACACACACACACACACACACACACACACACACACACACACACACACACACACACACACACACACAGGTGTCCCTGTTTGCAGATGACGTGAAGTTGATTAGAAGAATTCATTCAATCGAAGACCAGGCAGAACTACAAAGGGATCTGGACATGCTGTAGACCTGGTCCAGCAATTGGCTCCCTGAGTTCAACTCCACCAAGTGCAAAGTCATGAAGATTGGGGAAGGGTAAAGAAGACTACAGACAAAGTACAGTCTAGAGGGCCAGAGACTACAAACCTCACTCAAGGAAAAAGATCTTGTGGTGAGTATAAAACCAGGCACATCTCCTGAAGCGCACATCAACCAAATAACTGCTGCAGCATATGGGCGCCTAGCAAACCTCAGAACAGCATTCCGACATCTTAATAAGGAATCGTTCAGGACCCTGTACACCGAGTACGTTAGGCCCATATTGGAGTATGCGGCACCACTTTGGAACCCACACCTAGCCAAGCACGTAAAGAAACCAGAGAAAGTGCAAAGGTTTGCAATAAGACTAGTCCCAGAGCTAAGAGGTATGTCCTACGAGAAGAGGTTAAGGGAAATCAACCTGATGACACTGGAGGACAGGAGAGATAGGGGGGACATAATAACGACATACAAAAGGAATTGACAAGGAGAGGAATTGACAAGGAGGACAAAGACAGGATGTTCCAGAGATGGGACACAGCAACACGGGGACACAGTTGGAAATTGAAGACACAGATGAATCACAGGGATGTTAGGAAGTATTTCTTCAGCCACAGAGTAGTCAGGAAGTGGAATAGTTTGGGAAGCGATGTAGTGGAGGCAGGATCCATACATAGCTTTAAGCAGAGGTATGATAAAGCTCAGGGTTCAGGGAGAGTGCCCTAGTAGCGACCAGTGAAGAGGCGAGGCCAGGAGCTTGGACTCGACCCCTGCAACCTCAACTAGGTGAGTACAACTAGGTGAGTACACACACACACACACATATATATGTACGTATATATATATATATATATATATATATATATATATATATATATATATATATATATATATATATATATATATATATATATATTTATATATATATATATATATATTATATATATATATATATATTATATATATATATATATATATATATATATATATACATATATATATTATATATATATATATATATATATATATATATATATATATATATATATATATATATATATATATATATATATATATATATATATATGTAATGTGTGTGTGTGTATTAATTATGATAACGAGAAAGAGAGGCGGAAGCACTATGTATCCTTGAGACCCCCAGTCATGGTCACTGACCACGCCCTACCAGGTCGTCAGGACCACACCCGGCCTGGTCGTCAGGACCACACTCGGCCTGGTCGTCAGGACCACACTCATCCTGGTCGTCAAGACCAACACTCAGCCTGGTCGTCGGGGACCACCACAGCCTGGCCGTCAGGACCACATCAGCCTGGTCGTCAGGACCACACTCAGCCTGGTCGTCAGAACCACACTCAGCCTGGTCGTCAAGACCACAGTCAGCCTGGTCGTCAGGACCACACTCAGCCTGGCCGTCAGGACCACACTCAGCCTGGTCGTCAGGACCACACTCAACCTGGTCGTCAGGACCACAAAACCGGCCTGGTCGTCAAGACCACACTCGCCTGGTCGTCGGACCACCACTCACCCTGGTCGTCAGGACCACACTCAGCCTGGTCGTCAGGACCACACTCAGCCTGGTCGTCAGGACCACACTCAGCCTGGTCGTCAGGACCACACACGGCCTGGTCGTCAAGACCACACTCAGCCTGGCCGCCCAGGACCACATCAGCCTGGTCGTCAGGACCACACTCACCCTGGTCGTCAGGCCCACACACGGCCTGGTCGTCAAGACCACACTCGCCTGGTCGTCAGGACCACCTCCCCTGGTCGTCAGGACCACATTCGCTGGTCGTCAGGCCCACACTCAGCCTGGTCGTCGGGAAACCACACTCGGGCCTGGTCGTCAGGACCACACAGGCCTGGTCGTCAAGACCACACTCAGCCTGGTCGTCAGGACCACACTCTGCCTGGTCGTCAGGACCACACTCAGCCTGGTCGTCAGGACCACACTCAGCCTGGTGTCAGGACCCCACTCAGCCTGGTCGTCAGGACCACACACGGCCTGGTCGTCAAGACCACACTCAGCCTGGTCGTCAGGCCACCTCTGCCTGGTCGTCAGGACCCCCACTCAGCCTGGGTCGTCAGGACCACACTCGCTGGTCGTCAGGACCACACTCAGCCTGGTCGTCAGGACCACACTCAGCCTGGTCGTCAGGACCACACTCAGCCTGGTCGTCAGGACCACACACGGCCTGGTCGTCAAGACCACACTCAGCCTGGCCGTCAGGATCACACTCAGCCTGGTCGTCAGGACCACACTCAGCCTGGTCGTCAGGACCACACTCAGCCTGGTCGTCAGGACCACACACGGCCTGGTCGTCAAGACCACACTCAGCCTGGTCGTCAGGACCACACTCAGCCTGGTCGTCAGGACCACACTCAGCCTGGTCGTCAGGACCACACTCAGCCTGGTCGTCAGGACCACACTCAGCCTGGTCTTTAGGACCCATCAGCCTGGTCGTCAGGACCACACTCACCCGGGTCGTCAGGACCACACTCAGCCTGGTCGTCAGGACCACACTCAGCCTGGTCGTCAGGACCACACTCAGCCTGGTCGTCAGGACCACACTCAGCCTGGTCGTCAGGACCACACTCAGCCTGGTCGTCAGGACCACACTCAGCCTGGTCGTCAGGGACCACACTCAGCCTGGTCGTCAGGCCCACACTCGCCTGGTCGTAAGGACCACACTCAGCCTGGTCGTCAGGACCACACTCAGCCTGGTCGTCGGGAAACCCACATCAGCCTGGTGGTCAGGACCACACTCAGCCTGGCGTCAGGACCACACTCTCCCTGGTCGTCAGGACCACACTCAGCCTGGTCGTCAGGACACACTCAGCCTGGTCGTCAGGACCACACTCGCCTGGGTCGTCAGGACCACACTCAGCCTGGTCGTCAGGACCACACTCAGCCTGGTCGTCAGGACCACACTCAGCCTGGTCGTCAGGACCACACTCAGCCTGGCCGTCAGGACCACACTCAGCCTGGTCGTCAGGACCACACTCAACCTGGTCGTCAGGACCACACTCAGCCTGGCCGTCAGGACCACACTCAGCCTGGTCGTCAGGACCACACTCAGCCTGGTCGTCAGGACCACACTCAGCCTGGCCGTCAGGACACACTCGCCTGGTCGTCAGGACCACACTCAGCCTGGTCGTCAGGACCACACTCAGCCGGGTTCGTCAGGACCCCACACGGCCTGGTCGTCAGGACCACATTCAGCCTGGTCGTCAGGACCACACTCAGCCTGGTCGTCAGGACCACACTCAGCCTGGTCGTCAGGACCACACACGGCCTGGTCGTCAGGACCACATTCAGCCTGGTCGTCAGGACCACATCAGCCTGGTCGTCAGGCCCACACTCAGCCTGGTCGTCGGGGACCACACGGCCGGGTCGTCAGGACCACATTCAGCCTGGTCGTCAGGACCACACTCAGCCCTGGTCGTCGGGGCCACATCAGCTGGTCGTCAGGACCACACTCAGCCTGGTCGTCAGGACCACACTCAGCCTGGTCGTCAGGACCACATTCAGCCTGGTCGTCAGGACCACACTCAGCCTGGTCGTCAGGACCACACTCAGCCTGGTCGTCAGGACCACACTCAGCCTGGTCGTCAGGACCACACTCAGCCTGGTCGTCAGGACCACACTCAGCCTGGTCGTCAGGACCACACTCAGCCTGGTCGTCAGGCCACACTCCAGCTGGTCGTCAGGACCACACTCAGCCTGGTCGTCAGGACCACACTCAGCCTGGTCGTCAGGACCACACTCAGCCTGGTCGTCGGGAAACCACTCAGCCTGGTCGTCGGACCACACTCAGCCTGGCCCGTCGGACCACCTCAGCCTGGTCGTCAGGACCACACTCAGCCTGGTCGTCAGGACCACACTCAGCCTGGTCGTCAGGACCACAACACAGGTACATGTCGCAGTGTTTCAACACAGAAATTTTAAGAATTCATTGTTTTGCTATTGTGTCAAGATTGTCTTCATGAGTCAAGATTGTCTTCATGAGTCAAGATTGTCTTCATGAGTCAAGATTGTCTTCATGAGTCAAGATTGTCTTCATGAGTCAAGATTGCCTCATGAGTCAAGATTGTCTTCATGAGTCAAGATTGTCTTCACGAGTCAAGATTGTCTTCATGAGTCAAGATTGTCTTCATGAGTCAAGATTGTCGTCATGAGTCAAGATTGTCTTCATGAGTCAAGATTGTCTTCATGAGTCAAGATTGTCTTCATGAGTCAAGATTGTCTTCATGAGTCAAGATTGTCTTCATGAGTCAAGATTGTCGTCATGAGTCAAGATTGTCTTCATGAGTCAAGATTGTCTTCATGAGTAAAGTTTGGGTCTTCATGAGTCAAGATTGTCGTCACGAGTCAAGATTGTCTTCACGAGTCAAGATTGTCTTCATGAGTCAAGATTGTCTTCACGAGTCATAATTTTGAGTCAAGACAGAATACTGTTGAGGTCCTCGTGTTACTTATTATATAAAATATTTAGTTATAATAAGACTTTTAAGCAGAATATTTTATATCCTAGGTTCATAGATTTTTTTTTAGCTAAGAAAAAAGGATCTAGTTTCTTCTAAGGAATAATTTAACGTTGATTCTAAATCAGATTAAGTTATGTTGGATAACTTTTTTATTTGTCTTTATCCCCATTTTTCATTTTATCCTTCGGTCAAGATGTAACTCGAGACGTAACATAATAACTAACTGGAAAACACAAGGATCTCAACTGCATATTAGCCAAATTTGGCTTTAATCCCACTCAAATCTCCCCCCCCCCACTCCTTCCTGCGCTGGTTGCTTGGTTTACTAGGAGTTTACCTGGTGTTCCTGGGGTCAGCGCCCCCGCGGCCCGGTCTGTGACCAAGCCTCATGGTGGGTCAGGGCCTGATCAACCAGGCTGCTACTGCTGGCTGCACGCAATCCAATGTACGAGCCACAGCCCGGCTGGTCAGGTACCGACTTTAGGTGCTTGTCCAGTGCCAGCTTGAAGACTGCCAGGGGTCTGTTGGTAATCCCCCTTATGTATGCTGGGAGGCAGTTGAACAGTCTCGGGCCCCTGACACTTATTGTATGGTCTATTAACGTGCTAGTGACACCCCTGCTTTTCATTGGGGGGATGTTGCATCGTCTGCCAAGTCTTTTGCTTTCGTTAGTGAGTGGGTTTTCGTGTGCAAGGGCGGTACTAGTCCCTCTAGGATTTTCCAGGTGTATATATTCATGTATCTCTCCCGCCTACGTTCCAGGGAATACAGGTTCAGGAACTTCAAGCGCTCCCAGTAATTGAGGTGTTTTATCTCCGTTATGCGCGCCGTGAAGGTTCTCTGTACATTTTCTAGGTCAGCAATTTCACCTGCCTTGAAAGGTGCTGTTAGTGTGCATCAATATTCCAGCCTAGATAGAACAAGGGACCTGAAGAGTGTCACCATGGGCTTGGCATCCCTAGTTTTGAAGGTTCTCATTATCTATCCTGTCATTTTTCTAGCAGATGCGATTGATACAATGTTATGGTCCTTGAAGGTGAGATCCTCCGACATGATCATTCCCAGGTCTCTGACGTTAGTTTTCCGCTCTATTGTGTGGCTGGAATTTGTTTTATACTCTGATAAAGTTTTAATTTCTTCGCGATTACCATATCGGAGTAATTGAAATTTCTCATCGTTGAATTTCATATTGTTTTCTGCAGCCCACTGAAAGATTTGGTTGATGTCCACCTGGAGCCTTGCAGTGTCTGCAGTGGAAGACACTGTCATGCAGATTCGGGTGTCATCTGCAAAGGAAGACACGGCACTGTGGCTTATATCCCTGTCTGTGTCTGATATGAGGATGAGGAACAAAATAGGAGCGAGTACTGTGCCTTGCGGAACAGAACTTTTCACCGTAGCTGCCTCAGACTTTACTCTGTTGACTACTGCTCTTTGTGTTCTATTTGTCAGGAAATTACAAATACATCTACCAATTTTTCCTGTTATTCCTTTAGGACGCATTTTGTGCGCTATTACTTCATGGTCACACTTGTCGAAGGCTTTTACAAAGTCTGTATATATTACATCTGCATTCTTTTCATCTTCTAGTGCATCCAGGACCTTGTCGTAGTGATCCAGTAGTTGGGACAAACAGGAGCGACCTGCTCAAAACCCATGTTGCCCTGGGTTGTGTAATTGATAGGTATCTAGATGGGTGGCGATCTTGCTTCTTAGGACCCTTTCAAAGATTTTTATGATATGGGACGACCCCAGTGTCCATGCTCCCTCTCCATAGGATGTTCAAAGCACGTGATAGGGGCTTCTTGCAGTTCTTGATGAACACTTAGTTCCATGAGTCTGGCCCTGGGGCAGAGTGCATGGGCATGTCATTTATAGCCTGTTCGAAGTCATTTGGCGTCAGGATAATGTCAGATAGGCTTGTGTTTACCAAATTCTGTGGCTAATAAATAATTAATTTAGATCTTCGACAATCAGTCTGGTTAGCGGCTTGCTAAAAACTGAGTCATATTGAGACTTGAGTAGCTCACTCATTTCCTTGCTGTCATCTGTGTAGGACCCATCTTGTTTAAGTAGGGGCCCAATACTGGATGTTGCTCTCGACTTTGATTTGGCATAATAAAAGAAATACTTTGGGTTTCTTTCGATTCTTGACTCTCTAAGATTCCTTTAGCTTAAGTTCGATGTTTGCTATTTCTCTGACCAGTGTCTCCCTACGCATTGCAGACATATTGGCCTCTTTTAGCCGCTCTGTTATTCTTTTCCTTCGCCTGTAAAGGGAGCGCCTGTCTCTTCCTATTTTACATCTACTCCTCCTTTTTCTTAAAGGAATATGCCTTGAGCATACATCGAATGCCACAGAGTTAATCTGCTCTAGACATAAGCTGGGATCTGTGTTGCTTAGTCTATCTTCCCAGCTTATATCATTTAGGACTTGGTTTACTTGGTCCCGGTTTATGTTCTTATTATTGAAGCTGAATTTGGTGAAGGCTCCCTCATGACTAATCTCATTATGTCGGTCTGGGGCTCCGCGCATACATGTTTGAACCTCGATTATGATGTGATCTGAGTATATTGTTTTTGATATGGTGACATTTCGTATCAGATCATCATTGTTGGTGAAGATGAGGTCCAGTCTAGTAGCTCTATTATTTGCTGGTTTAAGTTGAATTTTATGCAGAGATTTAAAAGCTCGTGTGTGTGTGTGTGTGTGAGGTCTCGTCAGAGCTGCCTCCTGGTGTTATTACTGCAACAACATTATTTGCTATATTCCTCCATTTTATGTGTCAAAGTTGAAATCCCCCAGGAGCAAGATGTTGGGGGCAGGAGCTGGAAGATTTTCCAGACAGTGATCAATTTTCAACAGCTGTTCCTAGAATTGTTGGGACGTTGCATCCGTAGGCTTGTAGACTGCCACAATGACTAGATTTTGGTTCTCGATCTTTACTTCTAAAACTTCAACTATATCATTTGAGGCATTTAGCAGTTCTGTGCAAATAAGTGACTCTGCGATATACAGGCCAACATCCCCCACCTTTTGCCTGTTCACTCTGTCGCATCTGTATAGGTTGTAACCTGGGATCCATATTTCGTTGTCCAAGTGGTCCTTTATGTGGGTCTCTGTGAAAGCCGCGAACATTGCATTTGCCTCTGCAAACAGTCCACGGATGAAAGGTATTTTGTTGTTCGTTGCTGGCTTTAGACCCTGTATATTTGCAAAGAAGAATGTCCTCGGACTGGTGGTACTGGGGGGTGGGAGACTTTTTTCCCGACACTAATATCTGTATCTTTTGGTTTGGAGCGGAGGCCATCGACTGTGATTCCACTCCAGAAATGATTAGATTTGGTGTACGATTTCTACCATTTCCTGCCAGTTTTTTTTTCCTTCCTGGCACTAAAAAACCTCTCCCTCTTGAGTGGCTGTGGCTACCCAGGTTTTCCCATGGCTTGGATGTTTTATATCTTTTTGTACCCTTTAGATGGTGTGCCTGGCAATTTAAGTTATAGCAAAGTCTTTCCTGTACTGAAGAGGGACACATTTCAGGGTGAAAAAGCTTACATGAAGGGAGGCTGCATTTTTCTGTTGTCATATGGGCACGGCATTTTCTAGGGTGGTCAGAGTTGCACGTCCTATCTGTTTCTCCAGATTTCCCATGCCTGCAGATACCAAGTGTATAATATTTGGTTAATGAGGTTTAAAACCTATCGGGTACATTAGGGTCATCAGGTTACACGAAACATTCACTACATATTAGAATACTTCATGTAATAAATAGTAAAATGTTAGGTTAGGTAAGGGTTGTCAGGAAACAGGACAAGTGTTTCCTGATGCTGATCTTAATCAGATGATGACCCGCAGCTTTTGGTTATCTGGCCGAGCCCCGTCGCTGGCTTCCCGTTCCCCCCTATAAAAATTATGGTAAAAATATTAACCCTTAATTTCATTATATAAGAAATTAAAATAAACTCTCGCCATATATACATTGAGGGAAATACACCTGACAGTGTATATACATTGAGGGAAATACACCTGACAGTGTATATACACTGAGGGAAATACACGTGACAGTGTATATACACTGAGGGAAATACACGTGACAGTGTATATACACTGAGGGAAATACACGTGAAGCAGTTAATTAGTGAAGGTTATCACCTGCCTCAGAGGATACTTACTGTGTCAGGTAAGGTTGGTCAGGAAACAGGACAAGTGTTTCCTGACACGGGTCTTAGTCATAAAATGAGCCTCAACTGGAGTGTTTGGTAATGTGACCGAGGCCTTAAAGAACCTAGGAACATAAGAAAGAAGGAACACTGCAGCAAGCCTACTGACCCATGCGAAGCAGGTCCATGCCATTCCCCTGCTTAGAACAATGACCACCTAGTCAGGTCACTTCCACTTAAGGAAGGAGCACGGCACCAGACCTGGTAGCACAAGCTAGTCAGGTCCAACTCACACCCACCCACACCCACTCATGTATTTATCAAACCCATTTTTAAAACTACACAACAAATTAGGGTTATTGTAAGTAATATATATAATAAACCAGACACAACATTATACTATATAATATATAGTGTCTCGATTATTAGATATGAAATATAATAAAAAATATACATGAGATTTCATATTTATAAATATACAAAAATACATAAATGCATAATTTAAGTTGTTAATTATTATCAATATGAACTTCACCGTTATTTTGTATTTTATTTGCGATATAAAAGTTTGGATCTGGTGTTATTATCAACATTATCAGTAAATTATATAAACTTGAGATATCGGTCAGTACCAGACAATTATCTTGGTGAAGTTGAGAGAAGGTAAGTCAGAGAACAGTTTAAACTTATTGTAAGTCAAGAAACATCCAACACTTACAAGTTATGGTTTGTGTGTGTTTATTTCTGTGATGTGTGTGTTTTGGGTTGTTTTTGTGTGTGTGTGTGGTGTGTGTGTGTGGGGTTGTGTTGTGGGGTTTTGGGGGTGTGTGTACTCACCTAATTGTACTCACCTATTGTGGTTGCAGGGGTCGAGACTCAGCTCCTGGCCCCGCCTCTTCACTGATCGCTACTGGATCCTCTCTCTCTCTGCTTCTGAGCTTTGTCATACCTCTTCTTAAAACTATGTATGGTTCCTGCCTCCACTACTTCACTTGCTAGCTATTCCACTTGCTGACAACTCTATGACTGAAGAAATACTTCCTAACGTCCCTGTGACTCGTCTGAGTCTTCAGCTTCCAGTTGTGACCCCTTGTCCCTGTGCCCCCTCCTGGAACATCCTATCTCTGTCCCCCTTGTCTATTCCTCGCAGTATCTTGTATGTCGTTATCATGTCTCCCCTGACCCTTCTGTCCTCCAGTGTCGTCAGTCCGATTTCCCTTAACCTTTCCTGTACGACATTCCCTTGAGCTCTGGGACTAGCCTTGTTGCAAACCTTTGTACTTTCCTCTAACTTCTTGACGTTCGTGACCAGGTGTGGGTTCCAGACTGGTGCTGCATACTCCAGTTGGGCCTAACATACACAGTGTACAGTGTCTTGAACGATTCCTTATTAAGGTATCGGAACGCTATTCTCAGGTTTGCCAGGCGCCCGTATGCTGAAAGCGGTTATTTTGGTTGATGTGTGCCTCCGGTGATGTGCTCGGTTTAAAGGTCACCCAAGGTCTTTCTCCCTGAGTGAGGTCTGTAGTCTTTGTCCACCTAGCCTTATTTCTCTGTCTGCGGTCTTCTTTGCCCCTCCCCAATCTTCATGACTTGCATTTGGGTGGATTGAATTCGAGAAGCCAGTTACTGGGGCCACATGTCCAGCCTCTCCAGGGCTCTTTGCAGTCTGCCTCATCCTCGTCCGATTTAATTCTTCTCATCAACTTCACGTCATCTGCGACAGGGACACTTCAGAGTCTATTCCTTCATCATGTCGTTCACATATATCAAAAATAGCACTGGTCCTAGAACTGACCCCTGTGGGACCCCGCTCGTAACAGGCGCCCACTGTGATAACCTCTTCACGTACCATGACTCGTTGCTGCCTCCCTGTCAGGTTTCCCTTATCCATTGCAGTGCCCTCCCTTTTACATGCGCCTGATCCTCCAGTTCTGCACTAATCTCTTGTGGGGGAAAGTTCAAAGGGCCCTTTCCCACAGTCTAGGAAAACGCAATCTACCCACCCCTCTCTCTCGTGTCTTACTTCTGTTACCTTGTCATAAAACTCCAGAGGGTTTTTGATACAAAATTTGCCTTCCTGAACCCATCTGGTTTTCATTTATAATCTTGTTCCTTTTCCCGGTGTTCGACCACTCTCCTCCTGATAATCTTCTCCATGACTTTGCACACAATACCATGTAGAGACACAGGTCTGTAAGTTTAGTGCTCGTTTCTGTTTCCTTTCTTAAATATGGGGACTACATTAGCTGTCTTCCATTTCTCAGGTAGTTGCCCAGTTTCAAGGGATGTGTTGAAGATTGTGGTTAGAGGCACGCACAGCATCTTGCCCCTTCTCTAAGGACCCATGGGGAGATGTTGTCCGGTCCCATCGCCTTGAGGTGTCAAGGTCACTTAAGAGCTTCTTCACCTCCTCCTCAGTTGTTCGTATGTCATCCAACACTTTTTTGGTATATTCCCTCTTAATGTTCCCTTCTGTGCTGTCTTCCACAGCCCTTCCTGTCTCTACTGTAAAAACTTCCTTAAACTCCTGTTCAGCTCCTCACATACCTCCTGATCATTTCTTGTGAGTTCTCCACCTTCTGTCCTTAATCTGATCACCTGGTCTTTGACTGTTGTCTTCCTCCTGATGTGGCTATACAGCAGTTTCGGGTCAGTCTTTTATTCTCGATGCTATGTCATTTTCATACTGTCGTTGGGCCTCCCTCCTTTCCTGTGCGTACTCATTCCCGGCTCTGCGACTGATCTCCCTATTTTTTGTGTGTTCTCTGCTTCTGTACTTTGTCCATTCTCTATTGCATTTTGTTTTTTGCCTCCTTACAACCGTCGGGTAAACAGGGGCTCGTTCTGGTCTTCCCGTTGTTACTGTTGCCCTTGGGAATAAAACCTTTCCATCCCTCCTTGCATTTTTTTGTTACTATTCCATCATTTCATTTACTGGTTTTTCCTCCCATTTTTCTCTGCCCCCTGGACCCCCCCACGGGGAAGTTCTTAAACCCTTTTTTAGTCCTTCATTTATAGTCAGGCTTTTCCCTTTTTAAAATTTCCTGTTATTCTTTCATTTGGAAAGCTTTTACTTTTGGGTTTTCAAAGCACAAAAACCACGTGGTCCTGCTCCTGGGGGGATTTCCCCATACTTGATGCCCTTTAAAGGGTCTGACTGCCCAGGGTGAAACAAGGTCCAATCTTGCGGGTTATCCTCCCCTTCCCTTGGTAGTGTCCTTAACATTTTGGTGCAGGGTTGGGGTGAAAGAGGTGTGTTGTGTGTGTGGGGTGTGTGTGTGTTGTGGGGGTGTTGTGTGGGGTTTGTTTTTCTGTGGTGTGTGTGATTGTGTGTTGTGGGGCTTGTTTATTTCTGTGGTGTGGGTGTGTGGGGGTTGTTTGTGTGGCTTTTTTTTATTTCTGTGTGGTTGTGGTGTGTTGTGGGGGTTTTTTGTTTTTTTTTGGGGTTTTTTTTTGGTTTTTGTTGTGTTTTGTGCTTGGTTTTTTTAAGTGGTTTTTTTTGGGGTTTTTTTGTGGGGGTGTGTTGTGTGGTGTTTTTTTTTTTTTTTTTTTTTTTTTTTTTTTTTTTTTTTTTTTTTTTTTTTTTTTTTTTTTTGTTTTTATGTGTGTGGGGTTGTGGTGTGTGTGTGCTTGTTTTTTTTTGGGGTGGGTTTTTTGTGTGTTTTGGGTTTACCTGGGTGGTTGGGGGTGGGGGGTTGTGGGGTTTGGTGGTGGTTGTGGCTTTTTTACGGGTTTGGTGCCCCCAACCCCAATTTCCGGGGCCAAGCCCCGCCGGCCCAGTCTTGCCATCCCCCTTTTGGGGGAAGACTGCCCGGGGGCTTTTTGGGCCCCCTTGGGGTCCCGGGAAAAAATTTACCCCCCGGGGGCCCCGGACCAACTATTATTGTTGGTCCCTTAAACGGCTTGGGGAACCCCCTTTTTTATTGGGGGGGAGGTTTGCATCTGGGTGTTTTTTGTTTGTTGTGTGTGTGTTTTATTGGGGGTGTGGGGGTTGGTGTTGTGTGTGTGTGTTGTGTGTGTGTGTGTGTGTGGGGTGTGTTGTGTGTTTTTTTTGTTTTGGGGTTTGGGGTGTGTGTGTTTTTTAATTTATTTGTGTGTGTGTGTGTTCTCACCTATTTGTGGTTGCAGGTGTAGTTTTTACAGCCCCGGGGGCCCCCCCGTTTGGGGTTTTGGTGTGTTTTTTCGCCTTTAGTGAGGGGGGTTGTTTACGGGGGTTGTGTGGTGTGGCCATTTTTTGGCCCCTCCCTTAGAGTAAGTTTGGTTTTCGGGGGTTGAAAGTTATGCGGCAGTAGTCAGTGCTCGAGGCCCGCACCCCCAGGCTGACCCTTTGGGATTGGGTTTGGGAAGTTCTTTCTGTTTTACTCAAATTGGGGTGTTCATTTTCACGTTTGGGAAAACCCGGTTTTATGCGTTGATTTTTTTTTCTCCAGTATATCTGTCGTTACCTGAAGCATCAGTCCTTTGTGTCTGGTCCCCTTCTCGATATCGTTTTCTCTACGCATTTTATTTAGTTCCCTGGAGGTTTTTTCACCTTTTAAAGTCATTTTTGTGGTCTAAAATTTTGGCGTTTTTGCCCGTTTAGCTGGGGGGAACAAGTATGTCTGACGTTGGGGTTTGACATTCTCACCAGCCCCATTCCCCCTGGGGTTGCCACGGGAAAACCCCGTGTGGCTTTGATATTTATTTACTCCCCAAACAGTCACCCCAACGCATTTTTTAGACTAAATAAAATACTGGGCGTGCAGATGATGTTCTTCGAGTGGGTTTTTGGTCTTCCAGAAATTTTTGCAGGAGGCTTTTATAGTGACCTCGTCAGGTTGTGTGGGAGAGTTGCACAATGTTACTGGGGCCCTGTGTGGGAGGGTAGTACGTTGTAAGGGCTAACATAGATTTTTGTTGCGAAAATTTATTTTGTTTTTTGAGTGCAATCTAATTTTCACATATGATTAATACAAAATTACAGCCCTTTAATTTTCGGTTGGGATAGTGTGGTAGTATTATTGGAAAATTAACTTCCTGTTGACAGGAGTAATCAAAGTGGAATGAGAAACTAAAGAACAATACAGTGGCGAACGTTTTACTTTAATAATGTCCTGAACTGTACAAAAGTATCTCTTTCCACTTTTGTTTGAGTATGACCATTTGGCATAAATTGTACGAAATTTCATTGTGGGGCTGGATTATTGGGATAATTAGCTTCATGACCCATCTGTTAATTCTGTTTCTTGGAAGGCCCGGTGCCTGGTGGCTAAGCTCCAGCTTCACAACGGAGGGCCCGGGTTCGTTCCCGGCGGGTGGAAACTTTCGACACGTTTCCTTACCTGTTGTCCTTTCACCTAGCAGCAAATAGGTACCTGGGTTTAGTCGACTGGTGTGGGGTTTCGCTTCCTGGGAAAAAGATTAAGGACCCCAAGGGAAAATTTAAGTTGACAGTCCTCGTGACGCACGGATTTTTCTTGGTTATCCTGGTGGCTAACCGTCCGGGTTTTTTAAAATCCGACTCACATTTTCAATGGTATTGTCTGGGGGTTTGAAGGTGGGTGGTGCAGAGAAGGTACCAGGGAACCTTGTGACTTGCTCGAGGTTTAGACCTTCTACCCTATGACGATCATGGCTCTTTTGCCAGCTACTAGGAATGTTCATGTTAAGAACGGGAGGTTTTGGTGTGTCTACATGCTAGTTGCTGATACTGTTACCACGCCAAGTCCCGCAGGTCGTGCGTATTCGGCATGTTGCAGTGTTATTGACTCAATTCTTTTAAAGGGTTTCGTTCTTGGAAGGTAATCTTGATCTTAGCTTGCTCCAGTCCAGGCACTTAATAATTAGTTAAATTCGTCAAGACAGTCCGATGCAAATCTGAACTTTTCGACGAGGCTTCTTCACTCCTAGCCTCTACATTTTTTGTTTTATAATTCTATATATTATACTTGCCAATGGAATGGATAATGCTAGGTTGTCAGCATAGTAGGTTTTACGTCCCGTAACGAACGATTTTCATGGGTGATTGTATCTTCAGGTTATTGTCAATAATGCGGGTTTACGTTTACCGAGAATTTTTACATGACCTTTAGTGGAATGGCACGAGCAGCAAAGACCTGACCTTGATTGGGTGTGCTCCTGAAGAGATTGAGATTTCATTCTCGACTTTCAACAAAATTTTTTTTTCCCAAATTTATGTTAACTCGCCCTGATCCACCACGGCCTGGTTTTCAGCCGGGCCGAGGGGGCGTTGACCCCAGAGCACCCTCCATGTATGGGTCTCTATTGCCGAAACGTTTCACCTGTACATTGTTTTTCAGTCGAATTGTAAAATAATAAAAATAAAATTTTTTT
>NC_069405.1:77002743-77039495 GCF_026875155.1 Cherax quadricarinatus
TATTTCCATTGGGGTCCTTTACTTATTTTCATTGGAGCCCTTTTGCTTATTTCCATTGGGGAAGGGGAGTTGCATTTTCCTGTTGTCATATGGGCACGGCATTTTCTAGGGTGGTCAAAGTTGCACGTCCCTTCTGTTTTTCCAGATTTCCCATGCCTACAGATACCAAGTGCATAGTATGTGGACAGGCTTGGTTTCCGTTTGCCTTGGGTTTCTGTAAACTGTATTCCTGTTGGTGCATGTTTACCTGTCTCTTTCCTATCCTCACTAGCACTAACAATGGGGCTCTCACAGTTGTTTTGGTAATGTATCCTCACTAATGCTAGTGGAGTCCCCTTGTTTGCTATTTCCTGTGATTATTACTAGTTTGTAATATTGGTTTTATCTTGTCCTTGACTATACTTGTTTCCCCACTACAGCTCCTGTCTCCTCGAGGTCATTTATATGCATTCCCTCCTGCGTACATTTACTGACTACCTGGACAGCACCTCCATCCTCACCATTACTGTCTCCCAGGGCAGCACCTCCATCCTCACCATTACTGTCTTCCAGGACAGCACCTCCAGCTTCACCTGTCTCCCAGGACAGCATTATCAGCCCAGGCAGCACCTCCAGCCTTACAGTTTCTGACTGCATGGCCAGCACCAAGGGCGATACCATCCAGCCCAGACTTTTTATTTTCCCATATGTTATATAATGCTTCCAGGTTTTCTATGAAGGCTGCTTTGATGTTATCCTCTTTTAATACCACTGTGATTTTAGTCCACAGATTGCTCTCATTTGGGCATATCCAAAAACACTTCCCTGATTTAATACTGCTTGTAGATAGTTCTTGGATATCTGCACAAGGGGCGTGACACCAATTTCCACAAAAATGGCAATTTATCCATATGGAAGCCCGTTTGTTTGATGTACTGCAGGACTACACAGAGCTTCTTATGTGATTTGAATGGTTGATTTACTGTAATTCTACTAGTAACCTCTTGAATATTCTACTAATAACCTCCTTAAAGTGAAGCTTTAGCTATTTGTATTTCTAACTGTACTTGTATAATAGGACAGCTTACCGGTGTACGTTCATGTTTTATATTTATTGTTTGTGTTTGATAAGGGCGCCTAAAACCCCGTCTGTTTAGTCTGCTTTATTGTCCAACGAATCCGTTTGAAACCGGTCAAGGGATCGGACCGGCCAAGGTCCGAATATAATTGAATCGTTGTTTTCACAAAAAGCATTTTCGAATATAAATATATCTTTGTATTATACAAATTTTGATTCATTTATAATTAATATTCTACTGTACAACTATGAAATAATTACTATTGTAGTGATACTGGTCCTGTGGGGAGCAGCAGCAGGATAATACTGCACCACCTCTAGGGGCCCTTAACAACAACAACAGTTTGGTGTGTGTCATGGGCACCAACACATGGTGTGTGATTCTCTCCTACTTTATCCATTTATCAGCGATGCAGATTACATGGTGAGTTTAAATATGTGGCCTGTAGTTATAACTTTTCTCTTGACATATGCAAGACATCACCATCCCTGTAGAAGCCATTATTAGATGTACTAGTCATTATATTTTGTTGTTGCAGAAGTACTATGAAGATTCTATGTTCAATAAAGCCTAGAGATAAGGCCTGTGTTTCTATCACAACAATTTATTGAACATTAGAATCCTGGGCTACCTGGTGGTGATCCTGCGCTAGACTACATCACAAACTGGAGCGTTTACTGAAACCTGAGAGGCTAGACTGTGACCCCAGCTTATCAACGGCTGCTCAGGAATGGAAGCACTGGTTTAAGACTTTCGAAAACTTCTTGGGAGCCCTTCTAAAGAAGATCTAGATAAACTAAGTCTGCTCATCAATTTTGTGTCACCTAAGATATATGAGGCTATTTCTGAGTGTAATACCTACGAAGATGCTATCAAACCCTCAAGTTCAGTATATTAAACCTACAAATGAATCTTTGCACGCTATCGCCTTGCAACTCGCCGCCAGCAGATTGATGAGTCCTTAGAGGAATACTTTCAAGCACTGAAAATTTTAGGTAAGGACTGTCACTTCCAAGCAGTGACAGCTGCTCAGTATTGTGAAGAGTCCATCAGGGATTGCTTTTATCAGTGGCTGCAATCTCCAATAATAAGGCAGCGTTTATTGGAGAATAAAACTCTCGACTTAGCCGCTGCCTTTGACCAGGCAAGAGCTCTAGATTCAGCCCAGAAGAATTCTGAAGTATACAGTACCACTCAGCCTTCTCGAGTGGTAAGTGCTGCAATTCCTGACCAAGACTCTTGCAATGAAGTTACTGGGGAACCTGCCTCAGTGACAGCAGCAGCAGGTACGGTGTGTTTCTTTTGTGGTTTTTCAAGACATCCACGTCCAAAGTGTCCTGCTCGTGAAGCAATGTGCCATAAATACCACAAGAAAGGTCACTTTGCTAAAGTATGTCGTGCTAATGCATCAACAAGAGCTAGTGCCTCCACACATTCCAGTGATCATGCGACTCTAGCAACAGTGACTTCTGCGGCTACTCCAAATTCACTGTCAAAGGCAGTTGTGAAAGTATTCATCAAAGGAACAGAAGTAGTGGTCTTATTGATAGTGCAGCTCAGAGTTTCACAACCTTGACTTATTAAGGCTTCCTTGACTTACATACTCATCGGTCCCTTTTCCATGGCATCAACATCTCTCTTATCAGACCTTGGGGTTTTTGTGGGGAAAATCTCGGGTTTAAAGGAAAGGATTATCAAGTGTACATTTAGCTTTCTGCCAAAACGGGGCCTATTTTTCCCTTGTCAGGACTTTCAGAAGCTGCTGGTAGTGTCCCCTTTTTAACATTGGAGGTGAATGCCTCCTTTTTGTCTGTGGACTTGCATTTTAAAGGGTTTAGCCCCACCAACTGTTGTTGTTTTTTTAAGGGGCCCCCTAGAGGTGGTGCAGTTTATCCTGCTGCTGCTCCCCGGACCAGTATAATAAAATCTCCCCTTCTAAAATTCAGGACGTAACCCCCAAACTGTTAGGTGGGCGACGTACACGTCCCGCCTTTCGTAGCCCTTGAGCCTCTTCCCAGGTTCAAATTTTTTCCCAGCGGGGTTTGATTAAAAACTGTGGGCAGAACCCTTATTTCCTTAGGGGGTTCAAGGGGTTTTCCCGGGAGAAAACGAAGCATCTCTCCTCTATTGGTGTATCTTGAGTTTCCCCCTAATGGGATTTAACTGGGGAAATGTTTTGTAGATCTGTGCTCTTCACCATTTTGGTAGCGAATGGGGGGTAATGTGGTTTAGCTTGCGGAGTCTACCTCTTCCCAAAAGGACCCGTTTTGTTCACCCTAGGGTGATTTTCAGGGAACGGGTCCGGGAGAATTTAACCAAGTGGGACGGAGGTCCCGTAGAGGGGAACGACTGAATGTTGAGGGTTTTCATAGGGGGTTGCTTAGTAGCTTGCACAGCAGTGATTAATAGAGTGAGGCATAGGTGGACAGTTTGCCAGTGTTGAAAAGGGAGATTGCGGATTTATGTCATTGAACTGCCTTCCATATAGTACCATTTAACCGCTCCACTTGACCATTTCCTTTAGGTTGTGCTTGTTGTTTTGCTGCAGGCAATTCCCTTTTCTAGCCCAAAAACTCCCGAAGTTCGTTCCATGAACGAGGATCCCCTGTTGAATGGATATAAACTGGATCCAAAAATAGAGAACAACTGTGAAGACAAAAAAAAAAAAAAGTTAAGAGCCATATTTGCACAGGGGAATACAAGGGAAACTTTAAAAATTCTTATCACTCAATTCCCACGTTTAAAAATCAGTTCCCGGGTCAGCCAGGGGGTGTGGCTCGTACGTTGGTTTGCGTGCAGCCAGCAGCAACAGCCTGGTTGATCAGGCTCTGATCCACCAGGAGGCCTGGTCACAGACCGGGCCGCGGGGGCGTTGACCCCGGAACTCTCTCCAGGTAAACTCAACTATGATATACTCCTTAGTATTAAGTAGACTGAAGCCAATAATGTTAAGTTGTCCCATAATGCCTAGGCATAATAGAGGCTCTCTTTGCATTGCAACCTACTATTGTAAATACAAAATCTCAATGTACTGTTTGCAAAGAAAGAAAATAATAAATAAATAAATGGTGTGGTGGCCAAAGTCTCCACTGCCACCAACACGGCTTCTCTCATTGGCGGCCCTTAAACCCAACAACACTTACACCATTTAATCCTCTCATACATTATGACATATTTTATCATTCTAGATTATATACATGTTTCTGTGTTATTAATAATGTTTTATAATGTCATATTAGATGAATTGTGATAGATAAATAAGCCGTAGAGATGATATTAGCATCATATCGAAGCACCTCCTACACTAACAAGAATCAATGAAGGTTAAGTGTGATGTTAAATGTTCATTTATCCATTTTATTAGTGATTTATATTTATTTGTCATTGTTTTCTGTATGTAAATCTATATTTAATCTTTAAAAATTTTTTTAATACTTTTGGCTGTCTGAAACGGATTAATTGGGTTTCCATTATTTTTTATGGGGAAAAATAGATTCGCCAATCGTGAATTTCGCCAGTTGGCAGACTCTCTGGAATCGTGGGAAGAACTAAAAGCCATTAATGAAATCGAAAGAAACCCAAAGTATTTCTTCTCCTATGCCAAATCAAAGTCGAGAACAACGTCCAGTATTGGGCCCCTACTTAAACAAGATGGGTCCTACACAGATGACAGCAAGGAAATGAGTGAGCTACTCAAGTCCCAATATGACTCAGTTTTTAGCAAGCCGCTAACCAGACTGAGAGTCGAAGATCAAAATGAATTTTTTATGAGAGAGCCACAACATTTGATTAACACAAGCCTATCCGATGTTATCCTGACGCCAAATGACTTCGAACAGGCGATAAATGACATCCCCATGCACTTTGCCCCAGGGCCAGACTCATGGAACTCCGTGTTCATCAAGAACTGCAAGAAGCCCCTATCACGAGCCTTTTCCATCCTGTGCTATAACTTAAATTGCCAGGCAGACCATCTAAAGGGTACAAAAAGATACAAAACATCCAGGCCATGGGAAAACCTGGGTAGCCACAGCCACTCAAGAGGGAGAGGTTTTTTAGTGCCAGGAAGGAAAAAAAACTGGCAGAAATCGTACACCAAATCCAGTCATTCCTGGAGTGGAACCACAGTCGATGGCCTCCGCTCCAAACCAACAGATACAGATACTAATGCCGGAAAAAAAATCCCCCCCCCAGTACCAACAATACCACCAATCCGATGACATTCTTCTTTGCAAATATACAGGGTCTAAAGCCAGCAACAAACAACAAAATACCTTTCATCCGTGGATTGCTTGCAGAGGCAAAGGCAATGTTCGCGGCTTTCACTGAGACCCACATAAAGGATCACTTGAACAACGAAATATGGATCCCAGGTTACAACCTATACAGATGTGACAGAGTGAACAGGCAAAAAGGGGGAGGGGGTTGGCCTGTACATTGCAGAGTCACTTGTTTGCACAGAACTGCTAAATGCCTCAAATGATGTAGTGGAAGTTTTAGCAGTAAAGGTCGAGAACCAAAACCTAGTCATTGTGGTGGTCTACAAGCCTCCGGATGCAACATCCCAGCAATTCCAGGAACAGCTGTGTGGAAATTTATTTGGTCCAAATAGTTCCACAGCTCAGATCCAGCATGAGCGTCTGGTCGTCTGAGCCGAGCGACCCTTAAACCCTCCCAAACAAGCAAGGCATTCTCTGGTTGGCGGTTGGTAAGCTTATTTAATTTATAGATTTACTCTTCAGGGAAGGAGTAGGTAGGTTTACTGGTAATACACTAATATTAGGTTTACTAAGGCATCTGTAGATAATGATAGAGTAGACCTAAGACCTTAACATAGGTAGGAATAGGCCGATAATGTAGGCAAACATTGGGGATAAGTTAGCTAGGGAGAACTGGCAGCCCTAGCTTGAATGGCGGGGCGCAGGTCACAAAGACAGAATAGCGTCCTTCTTACGAATAGACGTCGACTGGACAAGACGTGCCGTGAACATCAGGCGGCGCCCCCACGTGTCTTCACATCTGAGACCTGGGGAAATCTGGCAGAGACACCTCGTGTACCGTAGATGATCTCCTCCATCAGCCCATACAGTAAGACGAGATATTCACCTTTTCCAGTGGGAAATCTGGCCAGTGACTTAGGAGATTGTGGATTGAGTTAACTGAGGGCTCGGCGTGCTACAGAGAGAGTATGCCAGTAAGTACCAGCGTCTCAGAGTCGTCTGAGCTAGCGTCTAGTCTGCATAGTTATACTAGGGATACTTTACCCTCTTGGATATAGGAATTTCTGAGGTGCAGGCAGGACACTAATAAGATTGAATATTGCAGGAATTAATGCTCCCGGTTGCACGTGATTCCCAAGGGGAAGTCCTAGGGGGCTAAAGCTAGCTTAGGAAGTTGAAGATCAGGATATATGCTCCCAACACCAAGTAAGTTAGCCCTTTATACGTGCATGCAGGCGGGGTTCTTGCAATTTACCAATCATTTGTGAAAAATCTGTCCTATAAGCCACTTGTGAGGCTGGGGGTACCCATCTCAGAGCTCGGTGTCAACAGAGTTTGCCAGGGTAGGGGGACTCACTTGGAGGCAGCCCAGAAAAATTTTCACAAAAGTGGTCTTCGAAAAAACCGGATGTGGAATAGCTAGGTTAAGCTATCTTTAGCTAGGCCACAGTTAGGAACCAGTTTACAGAGTTTAGGTTTAAGCTATCATAGCTAGGCCAAAAGTTAGGTTAAGCTATCATAGCTAGGCTACAGTTAAGAACCAGTTTAAAAAAGTTAGGTTTAAGTTAGCACACCTAGGTCAAAGTTACTCAGAGGCTGGGCCCAAAGCTGGACTTTACACGAAGTTGTTATTTGCAGTAATTTACAGGCGGGCCCAGGTAGGCTAGAGAAGCTTGTGAATTTAATTATTTACAGTGATTACAAGTAATCCAGAGTAGGAGACTTGTGTGTTAATTACTTCAGTGGTTTTGGCAAGGTAGCCACAGTTAGGCTAGGCTTGTGCAATATTTACAAAAGGTTTATAGTAGCTAGGACAGATTTAACCTAGTTATTTATTTACAGGGAGTTAAAAAGCAGGTTTAAGTTTTTAGCACACTAGCTAGGTTAGGATTTACCTTATCAACCATCCACGTAAACAGAGTAAGCTGGGCCAGTTAGGCCAGCTGTTTACATACATTATTTATTTACTGTTTCACAAGTTGAATTGTTGAATTTGCTTGTTTTAAAACCAAGTGATTTTAATTTGTATACTGCCTATTAGTGTGTGATTTTCTTTTGTCTTTGTTTTCATGTTAATGTGGGATTTGTGAATTAAAACCGAGACTGGGTTAAGTCCTGTAATTATTTGTGGCATTGTACAGTTAAGTGCTAGGTTAAGCTTTCACATCGATAACATTTTGATTGGGATTTGGAGTAACAGTGTACATTTTTGATTCATAGTAGAGTCAATTATAACAAGGGATTGTTAAGCTTGTTGAGAAGCCTTAAGACTCGTTCATTCTTACCTAACACCGTGACGTGCTGTGGGGTGGACTGGGTAAAGTACAATTAGTGTCACACTCCTCATTAAAACTTCGACAAGGGGCAGAGGGGGGTTCAGGAGAGTCTGGTTCAGTGCTAACAAAATTAAAACGATCAGTAGCAGCATACAAAGGGCATCTGAACAGAACGCGTTAACAGGTGCAAGGCTACTTCCCCAATCGCAGAAATGTAGACTGCGATGATTTGCAGAACTGCTTGAAGAGTTTGGGGGGAAAAAGTGGAAGCCTATGAACAAGCATTCTCAGCATTTGAGCTACAGGCTATTGAGGATGAGGATCCCAGGGAAGTCTTCAGCAGGCTATGGCGAATTCATAAGGTGATGTAGATTGTCATCGGGGAGAATATGTACAAAGATAAGTTAAGTACATTAAAGGCTAGTATTCCAAGGATGGGTGTTGAACACCGCAGGTACCCCAAACAACCACAAACCTGTCAATATGTTGCCAAGTTGCCCCAGCCTGAATTTACCAACGTTTGACGGAACCTTAACAGAGTTCATTGGTTTCGGGGATCAGTTTAGAGCCCAGATAGATGACAGAAATGATTTGTCAGATGCCGTCAAGTTGCAGTATTTGCGGTCGCAGCTCAAGGGTAAAGCTTAGATCTGGTCCGGCACTCCCCGATTACTGACGCTAATTCCAACATGCCAAAGACCAATTAGAAGACTGTTTGGCAACACTGAGGAGATAAAGGTAGCTATACTTTATCGGTTGTTGGATCTAGAGGCTTGCCGACATGGACGTCAAAGTCTAGGAAGTTCCGTATTGAGGTTTGAGTTTTGTCCAATAGTTTCAGAGATTTGCATGATGAGAATGATTCAAAATGGATCCTTAGCCAGGTGATTCAGAGGAAACTGGCTAGCCGACAGTGCATGAGTTACACTTAAAACATCGGACGAATAGGTTCACGATAGCCCAAATTGTTGAAGGGTTAGGGGATCTTAATATCTCACCTGAGAAAAGGGTTTCAGGGGGAAAGAAATTACCTACCAAGGAGAAGTCGGTCGACTTCCCCAGACATTCGAGAGATAGACCAAAACCACCTCCCACTAAAGTGGGTACGTTATTTGCCCAGGGCGAACCTCCACCCCAGGGCCAAGGGAGAAAAGCCACTAAAGCGGCCAGTATGAGACGGTGCGTGTTTGTGATGAAGAAACGTAGTTCAGGGTGTTCAAGCTTCACCACCTAAAACCCAAAAGGGGTTTTCAACGGCCTAAGAGGAGTTGAGACTTTGTTTCAAGTGTTGTGGAGAACATTTTCCCAGGGACTGTAACACCATGCTCAGGGAGTGTCGGGGCTCCCGGAAGGGGAAAAGGGAAACCAAGTCCCACTGTGTCCTAATGATGCCGGATTAGCACAATTTAAAGGGAAAGGGGCAAACCGCAAGAAAGGGCGGAGAGCAAGAAAAGTCAGAAGTAACGATGATTTGTGGTGAGTACGGCCCCGGAATTTGTTCTGGGTGAGCAATTTCAAGGCTCGGTGGCCTTGCCCACCATAATGGCGGTGGTCGCGAATGGGAAGAAGTCTGAAACAACCCGTTTGTTCTTCGACAGTGGGGCACAGAGATCCTTCATAGCGGAGAGTCTAGCCACTAGGTTGAAGCTGGGGGACAGTTGGTAAAGTTGACTTTGAAGGTGGAAGGGTTTGGTGGGGAAGTCCCACGCAGGTCTTATCCATGTAGTCAATGTGACGGTCAGGTTAGCCGGGCACGAGGGGAAATTTCAGCCTTGATGGTGAAGGGGGCTCCCCAATTCATTACCACTAGGGGACTGGCTGAAGCAGTCAAACGTTTGAGGGAGTTGGGTGTGAAGCTAGCAGAACCAGACATTGCTACAGACAATGTTTAGTAATGTTAGGCATATTGGTAGGGGGATTACCTAGACGAGTTCGTGTCTACGAGAAGGGTTATCAAGGAGGGTGTGGGCCTGTACAGGACTCCAGCGGGGTACATCGTAGGAGGCAGAATACCAGCTCACTTCCCTGCGACCCCGGGAAAGGAGGGCTCTGGTATTAAAGCGACTGAGGCTGTACTGGTGATGCGATTGGTGTGCACGAAGGCCTGTAAAGAGGCGCAAGTTGGCATATCCGACAGTGACCCGGCCCCATAAACTATGGGACCTGGATGTAGTAGGGATTAAAGGTGACCACCCCGCCCCCCGAACCGAAGAGATTTATCGAGATTACTTGAACCATGTGCAGTTCAGGGACGGGCATTTATTGGGTGCGATCCCATGGAAACCGGGCCACCCAACGCTGCCCACTAATTTCAGAGGGCACGTGGTCAGTTGATTCATTGGTGAACAGCCTGACCAGGAAGGGTCGGGTGGGGAAATATGATGATATTTTTAAAAGGAACAGCTGGCCCTTGGGTTCATCGAGAAAGTGCCCAATGCCAGCCCTGGGGAAAACACCCATTATCTTCCACACATGGCAGTCACCAAGGAGTCGGTAACCACTCCCATCAGAGTAGTCTTCAACTGCAGCTCGCAGGCGAGTCCCCGGGGAGCCATCGTTTGAACGACTGTCTGCTCACAGGGCCCTCCCTGACGCAGAAAATTTTTCAGATGTGGTTGTTGAGATTCAGGACAGAACAGTACGCCTATGCGGCAGACATTAGCAAAGCCTTCCTACGTATTGGGTTGCAGCCACAGGATAGGGACTACACAAGGTTCTTGTGGCTGGCTAACAGGGAGATGCCCAAGCAAGGGTATGATACCTATAGATTCAGGGCAGGGGTTTTTTGGTGCCCCTTAGTTCACCATTCCTATTACAGGCTACCTAGACTACCACCTTGTGAACTGTAACAGCCCGCTTAAAGAATTACTGAAGACCCCATTTTTTGTAGACACAACATGCAGGGTACCACCTCAGATGAAAGGCTGTTGATGGATATTTTCCGAGAGTCTAATCAGGAGATGCTCTCAGCTAACATGCCATTGAGAGAATGGGTGACAAACAATCCAACGTTGCGGGGCATGGTGGAAATGACTATACTGGCTACTCAGTGCTGAGGTAACATCGGTGTTGGGACTAGAGTGGGAAGTCAAGGAAGACAGACTTAGGCTAAAGAGGAAGCCTGATGGGGAAGGGAAGCTGACCAGGAGGTCTTTGCTGAGCAAAGTGCAGACTGCCTTCGATCCTTTGGGGTTTTTTGACACCCACACCATTCGAGGGAGGATGCTAGTACAACAGACCTGGGAGCTGAACCTAGGTTGGGACGACCCACTGCCAGAAACAGTCTGCCAGGAGTGGGATCTGGGTTTAAAAAAGACCTAGCGGAATTGCACGAGTCACATTTTCCCCCGGTCCATCGGGGTGCACCGGGCGGGATTATGAAATTGCACGTCTTTTGGATGCCTCCTCCAGGGCCCATGGGGCAGTAGCGTATTTGGTGGGGCCGGGGGGCCAAGTCAATCTGGTCACCAGTCGTGCGCGGGTGACACCCTGAAGGATTGCTCGATCCCAAAGCTAGAGCTCACGGCGGGTGTTTTCTGGGAGCAAGACTGGGTAAGTTTCGTAGAGGGGGGTGTTAAGTAATCTGAGGGTGACCACACCTATGTATTTGGACAGACTCGGGGGTGGCCTTACAGTGGGTCCAGAATTGGGCAGGGCTAAGCTCCCCCATGTCAGGAATCGGGTAAAGGAGATACGGGAACTACAGTTTAACATCAACAAATTCTGTATGTGCCTACAGATCAAAAACCCAGCCGACTGATAAGCCGAGGGGTGACACACAGAAAGTTGAGTAAAAGCGAGCTTTGGTTCAAGGCCCCCGACTGGTTACCGGCAAGGGATTGCTGGCCGGAGCAGAAATTCGTGGAGACAATCAGCAGCATAGTACATTTCGCGGGGAAACACGACACTGAATTATTTGACCCCAGGCGCTACTCCTCGTGGGGGGAAAACTTATAGGGGTCACGGAAATGGTTTTTTCGATTCGTGAGGAAGCTGCATGACAAGGTAAGCCAGGGTCGACAGTTGTCTCTAGTGGGTCCCAGAGAATATTGGATAAGGCAGTACCAAAGGGGGAGGTTTCCAGGAGTGCTGGAAGTACTTGCGACCCGGGAGCAGGTTATGGCGTCAGGAGCGTGTCCAACGATGAAAGACTCAGGGAACAGCAAAATTTGGGTTTACTCATTGGGATTGTTCCTAGATCATGCGGGGCTAATAAGATGCAGGGGAAGAATACAAACCCCTGAGCTCAGCTATGGGGCCAAACATCCGTGCTGCTGGGAAAGGAGGGATGGGCGACAGAGCTATTGATACAAGATGCCCATCAGAGGACCTTACATGGGGGTTTGGAGATACCCTCACCTCCTACGTCAGAAATTACTGGGTACTGAGGGGTCGAGCTGCCGTCAAAAGGGTGCCCAAAGAGTTGCACGGTCTGCCGGGGGGTACGATGGGAGGACCCTACCCTACCCAGGTCCACCACGCGCCTCAGGAGCGGGTACATAGTGACAGGCCCTTTGAGACGTAGGAATAGACTATACGGGGGCTATCACATTTAAGAACCCCGGAGACGTTTAAGGAGGGCCCTCAGAAAGTATATGTCTGCCTGTTTTTCCTGTGGCCATACTCGAGCGGTGCATTTGGGTTGGCGAAGATATGACGACAGAGACTTTCGTGAAGTTTTGTCAGGAGGTTTACTGCCAGATTCTCGTTGCCCGCGATTGATTTTCTCGGACAATGGCACAAGCTTTAGGGGGCCCATAAGTTTTCAGGAATCTTAGGGACAACGGAGAAGTACGAGAAACCTGAAGAGAATAGAGTGCGAGTGGAGGTTCATAGCTCCCAGGGCACCCTGGCAAGGGGGATTCTATGAAGCATGGTGGGCACAGTCAAAAGGTGCATTCGGAAGGTCTTGCACGGCAGGAGGGTGAGCTGTGATGAACTGAGGACAGTGTTAGTTGAGATAGAGGCAAGAGTTAATAACGGCCTCTGACCTACGTACAAAAAGGGATTGACGAGCAAGAGCTCTCACCCCCAATCACATGCTGTTTGGAAGAAGGTTGAGCCCTTCCCCGCAATTTTGAGTCAGTCTTCCAAAAGGGGCTGGATTATTATTTGGGGCCCGTGGTCCCCCATCAATGAAGAACTCACAGGAGTCACAACAGACTGGTGAACATCCTGGACAAAAGGAACCAGGTGTGGCGCAGGGATTACTTGACAACCTTTCGGGGAAAATTTCTATGGTGCCGACCCGAGGCGAATAAGATGATGCTAAGTGAAGGGGACCTGGTGTGGTAGAATCCGAGGCGCGAGGGCACACTGGCCTCTGGCCTGGTAGTGTCAACCCACCCAGACAAGGCTGGGCGGTTGAGAATGGTGGGAAAATGAGAATGAACGGGTTTTTCGAGACTATAAGACCCATCAACAGGCTTTTGCCTCTCGAGGTCCACACGGTGGGGCCGGGACATGAGAAATCAGACCAGAGGTTGGTGAGCTGAGCGGCCGGAGACCCGTCGAACGGCGCTCGAGTCCAGGGCCCACTGGGGGGGCCTGCGGGAGGCAGACTTGATCTAGACTTAGCGCCACCTTCGCCGGCGGGAGGATGTGGAAAATTTTTTTGGTCCAAATAGTTTCCCCAGTCAGATCCAGCATGAGTCGTCTGGTCGTCTTTAAGCCGAGCGACCCTTAAACCCTCCCAAACAGCAAGGCATTCTCTGGTTGGCGGTTGGTAAGCTTATTTAATTTATAGATTTATCTTCAGGAAGGAGTAGGTAGGTTTACTGGTAATACACTAAAATTAGGTTTACTAAGGCATCTGTAGATAATGATAGAGTAGACCTAAGACCTTAACATAGGTAGGAATAGGCCGATAATGTAGGCAAACATTAGGATAAGTTAGCTAGGGAGAACTGGCAGCCCTAGCTTGAATGGCGGGGCGCAGGTCACAAAGACAGAATAGCGTCCTTCTTTCGATAGACGTCGACTGGACAAGACGTTGGGCCGTGAACATCAGGCGGCGCCCCCACGTGTCTTCACATCTGAGACCTGGGGAAATCTGGCAGAGACACCTCGATGTACCGTAGATGAAACTCCTCCATCAGCCCATACAGTAAGACGAGATATTCACCTTTTCCAGTAGGGTCTGGCCAGTGACTTAGGAGATTGTGGATTGAGTTAAACTGAGGGTCGGCGTGCTACAGAGAGAGTATGGGCCCCGTAAGTACCAGCGTCTCAGAGTCGTCTGAAGCTAGCGTCTGAGTCTGCATAGTTATACTAGGGGATACATACCCTCTTGGATATAGGGAAATTTTTGAGGTGCAGGCCCGGACACTATAACGATTGAATATTGCAGGAATTAATGCTCCCGGTTGCACGTGATTCCCAAGGGGAAGTCCTAGGGGGCTAAAGCTAGGCTTAGGAAGTTGAAGATCAGGATATATGCTGCAACACCAAGTAAGTTAGTCCTTTATACGTGCATGCAGGCGAGGTTTCTTGCAATACCAATCATTTGTGAAAAATCTGTCCTATAAGCCACTTGTGAGGCTGAGGTACCCATCTCAGAGCTCGGTGTCAACAGAGTTTGCCAGGGTAGGCGACTCACTTGGAGGCAGCCCAGACAAATTTTCACAAGCTGTTAAGAATTGACCACTGTCTGGAAAATCTTCCAGCTCCTGCACCCAACACCTTGCTCCTGGGGGATTTCAACTTAAGGCACCTAAAATGGAGGAATATAACAAATAATATTGTTGCAGTAATAACACCAGGAGGCAGCTCTGATGAAAACTCACACTCACTCGAGCTTTTAAATCTCTGCACAAAATTCAACCCAGGGCAACATGGGTTTAGAACAGGTCGCTCCTGTCTGTCTCAACTATTGGATCACTACGACAAGGTCCTAAATGCACTAGAAAATAAAAAGAATGCAGATGTAATATATACAGACTTTGCAAAAGCCTTCGACAAGTGTGACCATGGCGTAATAGCGCACAAAATGCTTGCTAAAGGAATAACAGGAAAAGTAGGTCGATGGATCTATAATTTCCTCACTAACAGAACACAAAGAGTAGTCGTCAACAGAGTAAAGTCCGAGGCAGCTACGGTGAAAAGCTCTGTTCCACAAGGCACAGTACTCGCTCCCATCTTGTTCCTCATCCTCATATCCGACATAGACAAGGATGTCAGCCACAGCACCGTGTCTTCCTTTGCAGTTGACACCCGAATCTGCATGACAGAGTCTTCCATTGCAGACACTGCAAGGCTCCAGGCGGACATCAACCGAATCTTTCAGTGGGCTGCAGAAAACAATATGAAGTTCAATGATGAGAAATTTCAATTACTCAGATATGGTAAACACGAGGAAATTAAATCTTCATCAGAGTACAAAACAAATTCTGGCCACAAAATAGAGCGAAACACCAACGTCAAAGACCTGGGAGTGATCATGTCGGAGGATCTCACCTTCAAGGACCATAACATTGTATCAATCGCATCTGCTAGAAAAATGACAGGATGGATAATGAGAACCTTCAAAACTAGGGAGGCCAAGCCCATGATGACACTCTTCAGGTCACTTGTTCTATCTAGGCTGGAATATTGCTGCACACTAACAGCACCTTTCAAGGCAGGTGAAATTGCTTACCTAGAAAATGTACAGAGAACCTTCACGGCGCGCATAACGGAGATAAAGCACCTCAATTACTGGGAGCGCTTGAGGTTCCTAAAACTGTATTCCCTGGAAGACAAAAAGAATGCAGATGTAATATATACAGACTTTGCAAAAGCCTTCGACAAGTGTGACCATGGCGTAGTAGCGCACAAAATGTGTGCTAAAGGAATAACAGGAAAAGTCGGTCGATGGATCTATAATTTCCTCACTAACAGAACACAGAGAGTAGTCGTCAACAGAGTAAAGTCCGAGGCAGCTACGGTGAAAAGCTCTGTTCCACAAGGCACAGTACTCGCTCCCATCTTGTTCCTCATCCTCATATCCGACATAGACAAGGATGTCAGCCACAGCACCGTGTCTTCCTTTGCAGATGACACCCGAATCTGCATGACAGTGTCTTCCATTGCAGACACTGCAAAGCTCCAGGCGGACATCAACCAAATCTTTCAGTGGGCTGCAGAAAACAATATGAAGTTCAACGATGAGAAATTTCAATTACTCAGATATGGTAAACATGAGGAAATTAAATCTTCATCAGAGTACAAAACAAATTCTGGCCACAAAATAGAGCGAAACACCAACGTCAAAGACCTGGGAGTGATCATGTCGGAGGATCTCACCTTCAAGGACCATAACATTGTATCAATCGCATCTGCTAGAAAAATGACAGGATGGATAATGAGAACCTTCAAAACTAGGGAGGCCAAGCCCATGATGACACTCTTCAGGTCACTTGTTCTATCTAGGCTGGAATATTGCTGCACACTAACAGCACCTTTCAAGGCAGGTGAAATTGCCGACCTAGAAAATGTACAGAGAACTTTCACGGCGTGCAAACGGAGATAAAACACCTCAATTATTGGGAGCGCTTGAGGTTCCTAAACCTGTATTCCCTGGAACGCAGGGGGGGAGAGATACATGATTATATACACCTGGAAAATACTAGAGGGACTAGTACCGAACTTGCACACGAAAATCACTCACTACGAAAGCAAAAGACTTGGCAGACGATGCACCATCCCCCCAATGAAAAGCAGGGGTGTCACTAGCACGTTAAGAGACCATACAATAAGTGTCAGGGGCCCGAGACTGTTCAACTGCCTCCCAGCACACATAAGGGGGATTACCAACAGACCCCTGGCAGTCTTCAAGCTGGCACTGGACAAGCACCTAAAGTCAGTTCCGGATCAGCTGGGCTGTGGCTCGTACGTTGGTTTGCGTGCAGCCAGCAGCAACAGCCTGGTTGATCAGGCTCTGATCCACCAGGAGGCCTGGTCACAGACCGGGCCGCGGGGGCGTTGACCCCCGGAACTCTCTCCAGGTAAACTCCAGGAATGCAGGCGGGAGAGATACATGATTATATACACCTGGAAAATCCTAGAGGGACTAGTACCGAACTTGCACACGAAAATCACTCACAACGAAAGCAAAAGACTTGGCAGACGATGCAACATTCCCCCAATGAAAAGCAGGGGTGTCACTAGCACGTTAAGAGACCATACAATAAGTGTCAGGGGCCCGAGACTGTTCAACTGCCTCCCAGCATACATAAGAGGGATTACCAACAGACCCCTGGCAGTCTTCAAGCTGGCACTGGACAAGCACCTAAAGTCGGTTCCTGACCAGCCGGGCTGTGGCTCGTACGTTGATTTGCGTGCAGCCAGCAGCAACAGCCTGGTTGATCAGGCTCTGATCCACCAGGAGGCCTGGTCACAGACCGGGCCGCGGGGGCGTTGACCCCCGGAACTCTCTCCAGGTAAACTCCAGGTATGGAGAGGGAGCATGGACACGGGGGTCGTCCCACAGTTACTAAAAACAACAGACATAGCCCCACTCCACAAAGGGGGCAGTAAAGCAACAGCAAAGAACTACAGACCAATAGCACTAACATCCCATATCATAAAAATCTTTGAAAGGGTCCTAAGAAGCAAGATCACCACCCATCTAGAAACCCATCAGTTACACAACCCAGGGCAACATGGGTTTAGAACAGGTCGCTCCTGTCTGTCTCAACTATTGGATCACTACGACAAGGTCCTAAATGCACTAGAAGACAAAAAGAATGCAGATGTATTATATACAGACTTTGCAAAAGCCTTCGACAAGTGTGACCATGGCGTAATAGCGCACAAAATGTGTGCTAAAGGAATAACAGGAAAAGTCGGTCGATGGATCTATAATTTCCTCACTAACAGAACACAGAGAGTAGTCGTCAACAGAGTAAAGTCCGAGGCAGCTACGGTGAAAAGCTCTGTTCCACAAGGCACAGTACTCGCTCCCATCTTGTTCCTCATCCTCATATCCGACATAGACAAGGATGTCAGCCACAGCACCGTGTCTTCCTTTGCAGATGACACCCGAATCTGCATGACAGTGTCTTCCACTGCAGACACTGCAAGGCTCCAGGTGGACATCAACCAAATCTTTCAGTGGGCTGCAGAAAACAATATGAAGTTCAACGATGAGAAATTTCAATTACTCAGATATGGTAAACACGAGGAAATTAAATCTTCATCAGAGTACAAAACAAATTCTGGCCACAAAATAGAGCGAAATACCAACGTCAAAGACCTGGGAGTGATCATGTCGGAGGATCTCACCTTCAAGGACCATAACATTGTATCAATCGCATCTGCTAGAAAAATGACAGGATGGATAATGAGAACCTTCAAAACTAGGGAGGCCAAGCCCATGATGACACTCTTCAGGTCACTTGTTCTATCTAGGCTGGAATATTGCTGCACACTAACAGCACCTTTCAAGGCAGGTGAAATTGCTGACCTAGAAAATGTACAGAGAACCTTCACGGCGCGCATAACGGAGATAAAACCCTCAATTACTGGGAGCGCTTGAGGTTCCTAAAACTGTATTCCCTGGAATGCATGCAGGAGAGATACATGTTTATATACACCTGGAAAATCCTAGAGGGACTAGTACCGAACTTGCATACGAAAATCACTCACTACGAAAGCAAAAGACTTGGCAGACGATGCAACATCCCCCCAATGAAAAGCAGGGGTGTCACTAGCACGTTAAGAGACCCTACAATAAGTGTCAGGGGCCCGAGACTGTTCAACTGCCTCCCAGCATACATAAGAGGGATTACCAACAGACCCCTGGCAGTCTTCAAGCTGGCACTGGACAAGCACCTAAAGTCGGTTCCTGACCAGCCGGGCTGTGGCTCGTACGTTGGTTTGCGTGCAGCCAGCAGCAACAGCCTGGTTGATCAGGCTCTGATCCACCAGGAGGCCTGGTCACAGACCGGGCCGCAGGGGCGTTGACCCCCGGAACTCTCTCCAGGTAAACTCCAGGTCCACTGTATTCTGATAATTATACTTATGTGTACCTGCACCTAAATATACTGTGCTGGCGTGCAGATACACATTAAAATCACTAAGAGTCTCTACTCAACGCCATATAATTATCTCTTGGGCACATTAAATGTCACATACAGTGGACCCTCAGTTAAAGATGCCATTGGATAGCGATAAAATCGGACACCGATGCGTTTTTGCGTCAAAATATTGGCTCAGCTAACAATGAAAAACTCAGTTAAGGACATTCGTCCAGAACTTATCCACGTGGCCTGGGCCGCCCGCAGAAACCCGGCACTATGTACAGCCAGTGTGCCATTATGCAATACATTTTGCATTATTCCATTGTTTTTAGTGCTTGTAACTGCTAAATAAGCCACCCTGGGCCCAAAGAAAGCTTCTAGGGCCAACCCTGCAGTAAAAAGGGTGAGAAATACTATCAAATTGAAGAAAGAGATAATCACAAAGTATGAAAGTGGAGTGTGTGCCTCCGAGCTGGCCAGGTTGTATAACAAACCCCAATCAACCAATGCTACTATCTTGGCCAACAGAAAGGCAATTCAATTCAATTCAATTCAAAGTTTATTTTCTATAAGGATTACAATGCTGAGTTTACAGAATTTGGTTATTGTGTGGTTTACATGTAGTAAAATAATAATTACAGTGTACCACTAGAACACCTAGCATGGCTAGGCATTTCGGGCAGACTTAGATTAATTCTTAAATTTAAAATATTACAAATTATGAGGTAAGTTGGTATTATGGCTAAGTGACTAAATACTAGTTTGTGAGTTTAGCAATGTGAATGCTTTTGTTTTGGCACAGTACATAGTTTCAGTATTGGAGTATCACAGGCCAACTTATGGCTAGTTAGGATTCATTATTTTAAGATTGAGATTGATATTTCTGTTTATGGTCAAATGGGTGAGTGAGTGTAAGTATGAACCACCAGGTGGTATTCGTGTAGTTAGTTGACGGGGTGTATCAGGGAGATAAGACGTTTTCTAATGGTAGTTTTGAAGGTGATGAATATGTCTGTTGTTCTAGAGTTTTCAGGTAGGGTGTTTCAGATTTTAGGGCCTTTGACATACATTGAATTTTTGTAAAGGTTTAGTCGGACACGGAGAAGGTCATAGAGATGTTTGTGTCTGGTGTTATACCTGTGGGTTCTGTCACAACTATCAAGAAAGCGTTTTAGGCCAAGGTTAATATTGGAATTTAAGGTTCTGTAGATGTAGATTGCACAGTAGTAAGTGTGGATGTACTGAACAGGGAGTAAGTTTAGATCTATGAAGAATGGGCGGAGGGGTTGCCAGGGATGGGATTTAGTGATTATTCTTACTGCGGCTTTTTGTTGGGTTATTATTGGCTTTAGGTGTGTTGCTGCAGTTGATCCCCAAGCACAAATAGCATAGGTGAGGTATGGATAAATAAGTGAGTGGTAAAGTGTGAGAAGGGCATTTTGCGGTACGTAGTATTGTATCTTGGAGAGGATCCCAACCGTTTTGGATACTTTTTTGGTTATGTGTTGGATATGGGTACTGGAATTCAGGTTGTTGTCGAGGTATAGGCCTAGGAATTTGCCCTCATTATGTCTGGCAATTAGAGTGGTGTCGATCTTAATGTTAATTTGCGCAACTCCTGCTATGCTACCGAACATAATACTGTATAGTTTTGTCTGTGTTGAGCATAAGTTTATTGGCTGTCATCCAAGTCGATATTTTGATCAGCTCCTCGTTAACAATGGTGTTGAGGGTGGCAAGATTAGGGTGAGAGATGACATAAGTTGTGTCGTCAGCAAAGAGAATGGGGTTCAGGTGTTGGGATACGTTTGGAAGATCATTGATGTATATGAGCAGGGGACCAAGGAAACTTCCCTGCGGAACTCCAGTATCAAGTGGCCGTGTTGTTGATGCTGTGTCTTTAATGGTGACATACTGATACCTATTAGTAAGGTAAGATTTGAAATATGCAAGCGCATGGCCTCTTATACCATAATGGTCAAGTTTGTGGAGTAGGATGCCGTGGTCTACCATGTCAAAAGCTTTTCTTAGGTCAATAAAAATTCCTAGTGGATATTCCTTATTTTCCAATGCTGTGTAAGGCAGATCTAGAATTTTTATGATTGCATCATTAGTGCTTTTATTTTTCCTGAATCCAAATTGGCAGGGGTTGAGTATGTTTTGTGCCGTTATAAATGAATATAGTCTCCTGTGCACGAGTTTCTCAAAGATTTTGGATAGCAATGGTAAGTTTGATATTGGCCTATAGTTGTTTAAATCTGTAGGGTCACCACCTTTATGTATTGGTGTAACTCTTGCCATCTTGAGTAGTTTCGGGAAGGTGCTAGTTTCTAGTGACTTGTTAAAAAGTAATGAAATAGCATGCGAAAGGATATGGGCCGCTCGCTTGTACAATAATGGTGGGACATGAGACAGATTCCCTGAGTTATTTTTAAGTGACTTTATAATCTCGGTGACTTCCGTGGGCTCAGTTGGTGCAAGATAGAAGGAATTTGGGAAATTCCCATCTAGGTAGTCCCCGGCATGGGCATTGGTATGTGGGATTTTATTGGCGAGATTAGATCCTATGGTTGAGAAGAAGTCGTTTATCTTGTTAACTGTGTCAGTGGGATGCAGTGGTGTTTCATTAGGTTTAGTTAGGACAATATTCTTGTTTTTTTCAGTTTGTGGGTCCCTAGAATCTGAGAGAGTGCTTTCCAGGTCTTTTTTATATCTCCTCTTGTGTCAGTGAATCTACTGGAGTAGTATAGTTGTTTGGCTTTCTTTATTACTTTGGTGAGAACTGACGAATAGTGTTTAAGAATATCTTTGTGTATTAAGCCCTGTCTATATTGCTTTTCATATTGGTGTTTCTTATCAATGGATTTCAGAATGGTGCTGGTTAGCCATGGGCAACCAAGCCGTTTGTTTTGTGATCTGTTTCGTTTTTATAGGACAATGTTTGCTGTATAGTCTAAGTAATTTGTTAAGAAAATGTCTGTCCAGTCATCAATACCAAGGAAGTGTTGTTGTGGAAGGTGCAAATGTGCTTACAAAACAGAGATTGCAAATACTCAAAGATGTGGAGAGACTTATTGGTGTGGATCAACGACAAACAATTATTAGGAGATAGTGTTTCACAGTCAATCATATATGAAAAGGCAAGGCAGTTGCATATGATCTTATTAAGAAAATGCCTGGAACTAGTGTGATGTTAGTGAATTTAAGGCCAGCAAAGGTTGATTTGAGAGATTTAAGAATTGTAGTGGCATACACATCGTGATAAGGTATGGTGAAGGTGCCAGTTGTGACCAAAAAAGTGTCTGAAAAATATGTGTAGGACTTTAAGGGTACATAGAGGCTGAAAAAATTAAAACCCCAACAAGTGCTCAATTGTGATGAAACAGGCCTGTTTTGGAAGAAAATGCAAAACAGGACCTACATTACTCAGGAGGAAAAGGCACTCCCAGGACACAAGCCTATGAAAGACAGGCTAACTCTCATGTTTTGTAGTAATGCTAGTGGGGATTGCAAAGTGAAGCCTTTACTCATGTATCACTCTGAAACTCCCAGAGTGTTCAAGAAAAACAGTGTCATCAAGGCTAATTTGTGTGTGATGTGGAGAGCAAACAGTAAGGCATGGGTCACTAGGGACATTTTCCACGATTGGTTCTATTACATGTTTGGCCCCAGTGTGACAAAATACCTCCTGGAAAATAAATTGGAACTCGAGTGCCTCCTGGTATTAGACAATGCTCCTGCTCATCCTCCAGACTTGGAAGAGCAAATTGTGGGGGAGTTTTAGTTTCATCCTTGGTTAGGCTCATATAGACTATGCTGCTCAGTTCTGGTCACCACATTACAGAATGGATATAAATGCTCTGGAAAATGTACAGAGGAGGATGACAAAGATGATCCCACGTATCAGAAATCTTCCCTATGAGGATAGACTGAGGGCCCTGAATCTGCACTCTCTCGAAAGGCGTAGAATTAGGGGGGGTTATGATCGAGGTGTATAAATGGAAAACAGGAATAAATAAAGGGGATGTAAACAGCGTGCTGAAAATTTCCAGCCAAGACAGGACTCGCAGCAATGGGTTTCAAGTTGGAAAAATTCAGACTTAGGAAGGAAATAGAAAAGCACTGGTTTGGTAATAGAGTTGTGGATGAATGGAACAAACTCCCGAGTACAGTTATTAAGGCTAAAACATTGTGTAGTTTTAAAAATAGGTTAGATAAATACATGAGTGGGGGTGTGGGTGGGTGTGAGTTGGACCTGACTAGCTTGTGCTGCTGGGTCTGGTACCGTGCTCCTTCCTTGAGTGGAGGTGACCAGACTGGGTGGGTCATTGGGCTAATCTGGGGGGGGGGGGGGCATGACCTGCTCTGCATGGGTCAGTAGGCCTGTTCTTATCAAAGTTAAATTTTTACCACTCTTCTCCTCCAGCCCATGGACCAGCAGGTCATTTCAAATTTCAAAAAACTGTACACCAAAGCAGTGTTTCAAAAGTGCTTTGAAGTGACCTCAGACACTGAATTGACCCTAAAATAATTCTTTAAAGATCACTTCAGTATCCTCAGTTGCATTAAAACTTATAGGTAAGGATTGGGGGGAGTGACTTGCAGGACTTTGAACTCTGCTTGGAGAAAATTGTGGCCACAATGTGTATAAGAAAGGGATTTTTTAGGGTTTGGGGCTAACTCTGAGGAGCCTATACCATTTGTGGAATCTACTGTGTCATTGGGAAAGTCCCTGGGGTTGGAGGTTAGTGGCGAGGATGTGGAAGAGTTGGTGGAGGACGACTATGACGAGCTAACCACTGATGAGCTGCAAGAACATCTGCAACAGCAACAGACCACAGCTGAGGATACTGCTTCAGAGGAGGGTGGAGAGAGATGGAGGAAGTTGCCTTCTTCAATGATTAAGGACATTTGTAGAATGTGGACAAAGGTGCAAGCCTTTATAGATGAACATCACCCTGACACAGCTATTGCAAGCCGTGCTTGTGACTTTTACAATGACAATGTTGTGTCCTATTTTAGGGAATTCTTAAAGAAACGCCAGAAACAGAGCTCTATGGACAGATTTTTGGTGCGACAGAGGTCCAGTTACTATCAAGTTGTTCCCAGTGGCATTAAAAAACAAAGAAGGGAAGTAACCCCAGAAAAGGACTTGCTATCTAGGGGCTCTTAAAAATGTATGAAATAAATATCACTGAAATTTATAACAATTATGCAGACTGAAAATGAAATTTGTTTCTTTTGTAAGTTGCAAGAGAATCTAAGATCAAGAAATGTGTTTCATTTTGAACAATTACTATTTCATTTTTGTTTAGACAGAGACATATGCAATAAAATTCCATAAATTAATAATTATAGAGGACCTGAAAATAAATTATGTGAGATCAGTATTACCAGTGACATTATTCTCAAGCAAGCAGACAAACTGGACCAAACAAGAGCTCGAATCCCAACAAACTGTTTTTGTAGCTTCTTGGCTTCTTCAATACAGAAGAATATATATATTAAACTATTGCATAAATCATTGCAAAAGATATGCCACAAGTGTGGCATATATGGGAGTTAGGTTCTTAGCTTCTAATTACAGTTAATTATCAGTTATGCAGCAACTGATTATTCAACATCAAATATTATAATGGAGTACAGATTTTGATACAAAGCAGTTAAACAGATAATGCTGAAAATGTATGTGCAAACAATGGGGACCATACAAAAAAAAAAAATGCAGTCATCTAGTGTTTTTGAAAATCTGGCCCACCATCCTCTGACAGCAATGAATAATCAGTGACTTACAGTATTGCCCTATCAACTTGATCTTCATGAGTATAGCAGTGAGAAAATTATTTGACTCAATAATGGTGTATACAGTTCAAGGTAACCTGAATGAGCATATGGTAAACTGAAACAGTGGATAGTGATAAAGATAATGACACTGTTTGAAATTTAGCAAGGCCTTTGACAGGATACAGGATAACACACAAGTGATTGATTAAAAAAAAAAGTGGTAGTACAGAGTTTTGAAGTAGTTCTCTCCTGGACTGAAGTATAGTTGACTGAGAGGCAACAAAGAATTTGGACAAATGGGGAAAAGTTAGAATGGAAGCATCCATGAGTGGCATTCTACAGGGCTAACTGTTGTACCCTTTGTTACTCACAACAAATGACTCAGATAAGATAATAAATAAGTAAAACTTCAATGATGGCACAAAAATAGGAAAATACCAAAAATAAAATCTCATGAAGATATCAAAAAGTTTCAGAATGCTGAGGCTGAAAAATTGAGAGATGAAGTTTAATGTGGACATAAGTAATGTCTTAATTCTGAAGAAATACATTAACTGCATCATCTACAAACTAAATTATATAGAACTTAGTCATATAATTTATGAAAGGCTCAAAAGGTCTGGTTAGTAAAAACTGTAAGTTAAGGCAACACTTCACATTATTATTATAATCATAGGGGAGCTAAATCCGTAAGATTATACAGCGCATGTAGGAGGGGGATGGAAGGTATTCAGTCTCGATTCAGGGAACTGGAGCACAGATCCAATTCCCTAGATCAAGAGCCCCTCGCCAGCATCAAGGAACCTCTCTTGAGGGGCAACAATGCACAAATATCTATAGTAAGACTAATTAATACACAGCTTAAGAGTTCATATCAAGAAATAAAATCCGAAGGTTATACTGAACTATAACCCTTCTTGGTACAACCTCATTTAAATTATTGATGAAGTCATGGTCATAAATGTGACACAAATATACAGAGAAGCATTACAATAATAATCTACTATAACAGGAATATTTTCTAAGAAGACAGAGAAAAGACACTGAACTTACTATACACATTTTTGAAAAATTTTGAGAGTAAAGGATATGACTTGACATGCCTCTATGGAAGAAGATATAAATCTTTCTTCTTTCTTTCAACAAACTGGCCATATCCCACTGAAGCCAGGTAGCTCAAAAAGAAAAATGAAAGTTTATCTTTTAAACTTTAGTAATGTGTACAGGAGAAGCAGTTACTAGCCCCTTGCTACCAGCATTTTAGTCACTTCCTATGACATGCATGGAAAAGATAAAAGTATAAGGTAGAAAATATCTAAAACAGAACTTACCACATTAGCTGCAAATTGCATAAATTCACATTTACAAAATATATAAGAAAGCACTGGTTTGGCAGCAAGAGTGATAGGTGAATAAATAAGTACAAAACACTAAGTACATTATTAGAAATTATAATTAATTTAAACGAAAAACTCAGTTAAATTTACATTCTTGAATTATTCCATCTGACTTACATCAATATCGTCATCAGAGTCCCAAGAATGCAGTGTATCTCTTGTATTACTAGTGAACAGTTTAGGTTGCTCCAGAGCAACTTTATCAACAGCATCTACTGACCCCCAAAGACTGGTGCCAACAGTGTTGGAGGAATCACTTACACTGTGTTGCTGACTCGCATAGGAAGAGCTCTGATTAGTGTTAGGATGTTCCACAAATGTTCCTCTCTCTTGACTAGCATTATGTACCACACTGCCACTCATCACATCCACTGCCCCAACGGGTTTTTTCTTCTTTCGCCCACTCAACTGAAGCTCAATGCTTTGAGCAAGGTTGCTCACCATTGTTCCTTCTGGTTTCTTAAGTTTAATTATCTTTGATTCAAGTGGCTCCCAGCCCCTAGTAGTATTATTGTGTAAATTAGCTGATACTAGTGAGGTATTCAGGCTATCATTTCTCTTCGGAGGTGGCTCTTTTTTAAAGTTTTCATATTCAGGCTCTGAGTCCCATTCAGATCCGCTTACTTCCTCAACCTCTCCATATGTTTGGTTGTCAAAATAGTTATCAAGTTTTGGTCGTGCACCAGACCTCACTGACAGAATTTCATCATTAAACAAGTTTCTTGTGACAGATTTTGATGTTTCATTGTGAACTTCTATCTGAGTGCTGCAATCTGTCTCTGATGAACTCTCATCACCCTTTTCATCTTCCGCAGTTTCTTCTGGATTATCAGACACCCTACGTGTTCCTGAAATGGCCTTGATATTATCATCAGATTTAAGACTAGTATGAAATATATCTTTAACCCCGAGTTTCATCGATTCACTAGTTCTTGATACCGAAGAAGAAAAAGCTTGTGAGTGCTCTTTAACTTTTGACCGAACATTTTTCACCATCCTAAAAAGCTTACTGGATTGATTTTCTTTGGTTTTACTGTTTACTGTTTCAAGTGGATATATTCCCGAAATATCTTCTTCATTATCAATCTTGTCATCAACCTTTGCTCGAACCTCGTTCTCTAATCTCTTTCTCAGATCCAGGAAATTTTCATAGTTCTCTTCAAGTTTTCTCCTGTCTTTTCTTAATTGAGATAAACATGAAGTCAGAACCTCAGATTTTATACCTCTTTCTGAAGAATCTATCCCAAAGGCTTGCAGTTTTGATGCTAAAACATCTGATGTTGCCTCTCGCATTTGATTCCACAGCTGTGGATTATCTTTCAACAAAGCCTCTAGATTTAATAATTCAGATGAACTGTTACTCTCAGAGTGACTCGCATCTTCTTCTGAAGAGTAAGATATAGGATGTTCAGAATCTATGCTATCATTTCTCTGAATATTTGGTTTTGTAATTTCTTTTTTCCTTTCTGTACTTGAGCTATTTATTTGAAGCTGTGTCACTTTCAGGTTACTGTGGTTCCACTGTGATGTATCAGTTTGACTCTCAGATTCTGACTCAGTTTCTGAATCATGGGTATCCATAGAATGCAAATGAGGTTCATCATTAGCCTGAAGATAAGTTAACATGTGAGAATTTTCAGGTGAATCCTGGGTCAAGGTAAAGGGTTTTGTTGTTCTATTTGGTGCTGGTGGTTTTTTAACAGTTGGAGTTTTGGGTGATGGTGGAGGTTTCTGAGCAATGACTGTGACTGCAGCTTCTTTGTGAGCAATATCCTTCATCATCTCTCTCAGTTTAGTCATCTCAGATTCCAATGCTTCCTCATAATTTCTCTGTAACAATTCCTGCATTTGTTTTAAGGATTGTTTGTGAAATTTCTTCTCATTGCTCACCTGCCTCTTGAGAGCTTGAATTTCATTAGATAAGCCATCCACAGTATCATCATTTTTTGTTCCATCTACTTTATTATATTCGGTTTGTCTTTGGATTTGTGCTTGTAGAAACTGGATTTCTTTTTCCTGTTTTTTTATGAGCTCTACAAATCTTTCAGTATCAGATGTGGAAGCATTACTACTGCTTGTCTTCTGGAGATGAACAAGCTGCTCACTTAATTTCTCTAACTGGGCTTCACATTCTCTTTCTGTGTGATGTTTTTCTTCCCGTGCTCGCTTTACTTCTTCCTGACTCTTTTTGTTTTCTCTTTCTAATGATCTTTTTTGTTCCTCCAGTTCTCTCATAATCTTGGTGAAATTTTCATTCATTGTATTGCATTTTTTCTCAATTTCAGATAATTTATATGAATCAATATCATTCAAATTTGAGGAAATTCTAGTTCCTGAAGGTGCAGACTGAAGGGCAGATTCACTGGTATGAGGCACTTCTTGTCTAATATCTGAAGTTACATTTGGCACTACAAAAGAACTTGATACAGCTGATGGCATCTGAGTAGTCTGTGGAAAAGTAAACCAGACTGACTTGACTAGGGGTTTCCGCCACAAGTGGATGGAGGAAGTCCTGGCCCCGAAAACTCTTGGTACACAGAGGACATTTCAGGGACTGGAAGAGGCCATTAGCAAGTGCAAATGAGTTGATATATTTTACAGTTTCACGCATGTTTCTGTTAGTTGTCTTCATTTTCTTAGCTGCTTCAACCTGCTGCAGTAACTTTGCCTTCACCTGCAAAATAAATATGACATTTATTGTTAACAGTGAAGGTAATGCAGAATAAAATAATATTTGTATTGACATCATAACCTAACATATAATAATTCACGTTAAGCGCTAACCCCATTTGGGTCATTCAGTACAAGACGTGGTAGAAGCTTGATCCTCGTCTGCTGAACACCAGACAGATGTGCTTCTATCTGTACTCACTTAGAGGTCTCATAGCCAACAACCTATGTAAAAACTCAAGTGTGCACAGACTTAAAATCTGGAACTCTGCCTGAAGATTCCAGTCTCTATCTGCCAGCCACTTCAAAACTACTGTTTAAAAGCACTTCCTTACCTGAATGAGAGCCTGACAATAATTCATTATGTTGCACAATTCCTGAAACTCCGAAACCTGTCTTTCATCCAGTATTGTCCATTCTTGTTCCATCATTCCTTCAACTTAGGTACTTGGCTTCATCCTTAATGTATCACTAATTAGAATCTTTTTACTGAATTACTGAATACCTCCAATATAATAAACACTAAGTACAGTGGTACCTCGGGATACAAATTTATTTTGTTCCAGAAGGCTGTTTGAGTGCCAATACCGAACGAATTTGTTTCCATAAGAAATAATGTAAATTAGATTAATCCATTTCAGACCCAAAAATCACTTACAAAAGCACTTACATAAATACACTTACATGACTGTTTGAGTTTTGAGCTGTTTGTATCCCAAAGTACCACTGTATTCTTATCCTCATGTAGTACTAGTAATCATAATTTAGTTTTAAGGCTGCCCAAAATGCCTTGCATAATAAGGGGCCTTCTAATAAAGTAGTTTATTCAGTATATGTTACATACCCTAATTGTATAACATACTGTACTCCACTTTATAAAGTTTGTTATAAGCTTATGGAGTTTTATTCATCAAGTAAATAATTTTGATGAGTGAAACAGGATGTCATACAAGAAATTAAATATAAGACCTAGAATTTTAAAGTTAAGCTCAAGATGGGTGTCCTAAAAATGAAGGTCCTAGATGTTAAAAAAAAAAGAAAAGAATTATTAGTATTGAATAGGTTTGGGTCATTTCATAGAAAGTCTAAAAGAATCATAAAAAAAATAACATTCAGAAACAAGCCAAACCTCCACTTCTATAAAACACATTAACCCTTAAACGTGTAGTGCCCCAAACGTATATATACGTTTTCTTTGTCATTCATTCAACATTGCCACGATAAGCCTGAGTCACCTAGACATGAGAGAATGGATGTGTGCACTCACTGTGTGCCATATTAAAATAATTGGGGATGCCTGGGTACCATATGCTTTTTTTTCCTTTCTCAAAAAATTTGGGGCACTACGCGAGTGAACGTATATATACGTTTGGACCATTTAAGGGTTAACTAACTTTAATGGCAGAACAAATATTTTACCTGCTGATATTTTTCTGTAATCTGTACAAGTTCATCCTGAGCCACTTGAAGCTGAGTTTCAATAAACTCCTGGGACAGGAAGAGGTACTGAATAATGAGCTGTGCTAAACGAAACATCTTGAGAAGATTTCTTTGGCCCGAACTTGTTCCAATATCAAATTCTGATTCTGCATCACAGAAAGTTATGTATGACAAATGATCTTGGAGAACCTCTATACTACATCCTGAGGACAATTCATGGAGGTCTACAGAAGCCAGTTTATGCCAGTCGATTCTCTCTCTCCGTTGGGAGGGGAATTCTACTGCAGAAGGAATACCTGCAGCTCTGCCAGGTGACATAGCTCCAAATGTTGTCTTCATTGTACTTTACTTGCCATTGTTTCCAGAGATGAATATACCTCAGAGGTAATCTGAAAATAAAAAGCAAATATGCTTTGTGTATTTACATGTGCAAATTACATGGATGGTTAAGTCATAAGTGTTCTGAGCTATGAAGCATTTGACACTGTAATGGGAAAGGCAGGATTAAGTAAGTTTATTGAGGTACAGGTACACATAAGTACAATTATCATACCTAGTACATATGTGTAAATTACCTAGGGCAACCCCAAGAAAGGCAGACAAAGTGACTTATTGCCAATGGGGTCCTTGTAATAGCTTATTATTTAAAGCCTAGCTGTAAGTTACAGTAGAAATCAGTCAGCTAAGTAACTCAACTGTGTTAAAATCAGTTACAGTAAAAGGAGATATACTACTAGGAATAAAGTAAACTGAGTTATTTACATGAACATTAAAGAGAGGATCAGCTTACAATAACAGGTACATAAATATTAACTATACAAGAAGTCACTCTCTTCCCTTTCTGTAGCTTCATTCATTAGGTACCTTTTAGCTCCCTTCTTGAACCGGCTCATGCTAGGTCAGACTTTGACATGTGTGGACAATATGTTCCATTCCTTTAGTGCTGTACAATAAAAGGTGTTGAAGGCCTGTCCACTTACTGATGGTACTACAAAACTGTTTCAACCTCCCCTAGTAAGTAAATTTATTTAGGCACAGGTACACATAAGTACAATTATCATACATAGTGTAAATTACCCACCAGGATAACTCAAAAAAAAAGTCTGACAGTGATTTATTTCCACTGTCTTCGCTTCCCCTAGTATCATACTAGTTTTGGTTCTCAACCTTGACAAACTGGGCAGCAATTCATTGACTGTTTAATTCATGTTAGGCGCTCAACTCATGCGGGTCTCCGAGCTCCAGACATGGTGAAGGCTTGCTCTTCCTCCTGCTGAGAGTGAAACAGACCTGCTTCCTATTTGTACTTGCCTATATACTTGGCAGCAAGATATTCTGGACACTGCTAGTGAGCAATGTTATAAACGTGATTTAACTTCAGTTGGTTTACACTGCCTTCAACATTCTGCATATCCAGCTGTTGTAATTCATCCTCAAGGACCTCAATGGAAATAAGTTATTCTGGCTTTTTTTTGGGTTATCCTAGGTAATTTACACTATGTGTGATAACTGTACTTACGTGTACTGTGCCTAAATAAACTTACTTATCCTGGCCTACATTATTATTATTATAATAAAAAAGAAGCGCTAAACCACAAGGGTCATACAGCGCAGCAGGCCAGGGAAGGATGCAAGGGTATTGGGTAGCAAGAGGGAGAGGGATAATTAGTAGGTTATGGAGTGCAGCGGAGCAGTGGATAGTGCAGGAGTAGAGGATAGCAAGAGATTGAGGTAGAAAGGACTGAGGGGACTGCTAGAGGCATCATCAGAGTTTGTGTAGTAAATTAGTTACTGTCAAAAAGTCAATGAGAGAGTCTGGCTTAAAGGAAGGTCCATCAGCAAGAAGGGACGGTAAAGAAAGGGCAGCAGAGTGGAGAAGATGTTGGGGGTAAATTCTGCGCTCTCGTTGATAGAGAGGGCAGTCCAGCGGAATGTGGCTAACAGATACTGGAATCTGACAATTCTCACAGAGAGGAATAGGGCGCCTCTCCATGAGATACCCATGAGTAAGACGAGTGTGGCCGATGCGAAGACAGGAGGGAGTAGTCTCCCAACCTTGACACTGATGACAAGAAGACGGCCAGAAACCTATACTCAGTTTAATAGAATGAAGTTTGTTATGGAGCAGATCAGACCAATGTTATTGCCAATGGGTGCAAAGGTGGGTAGCAATTACAGCAAAATAGTCCATGAATGGAACACCTTGATATGACTGTAAGCCAATAATGTTAAGTTGGCCCATAATGCCTAGGCATAACAGAGGCTCTCTTTGCATTGCAACCCACTATTGTAAATACAGAATCTCAATGTACTGTTTGCAAAGACATAAAATAAATAAATAAATAAATAAATAAACAAACTGGGAGGTCATGTACTGTTGACCGCGCAGCAGTGTCTACCTGTTCATTGCCCTATACGTCAACATGACCAGGGACCCAACAGAAAAAAATATCTTTGTGCTTGGTAGAGATATGGCATAACCAAAGCTGGATATGAAGAACTAGGGGGTGAGGTGTATCAAATTTTTGTATAGCCTGTAAAGCACTAAGGGAGTCTGAAACGACCACAAACAGTGACACAGGCAGAGATGCAATACGGATAAGCGCTACAAGAATGGCATACAATTCAGCCGTACAAATGCTAGCCGAGGATAATAAATGCCCTTGCACGACACTGTCCAGAAACACTGCTGCGAATCTGATGCTATCAGAAGACTTAGAATCATCAGTGTACGCTGTGATGGCATGAGAATGAGAGCAGAAGTGGTCAGGAAAAGAAGAGAGCTGGAAGCTACCATAGGCAGTTCAGCTTTCACGCATGGCAGTGGAAAAGAACAGACACGAATGTTGGAACTTCCCAAGGGAGTAGGGAAAAGTGAGATGCTACACGAACATAGAAAGGTGGTAACTGAAGAAAAGACTAGAGCGAATTTAAGCAAAGAGAAAAGGGATGGAGTAAACAGGGGCAACGAATAAATAATGTCTACTAACATCAGTGACTATTCCTATACATATATGGAAGGATTGCAGAGGTCATGAGAGTGAACATAATAGCAAAGGCAATGAGCATCACGATGATCGGACAAGGATGGAATATTCACTTCTGCATAAAGGCTCTCGACTGGTGAAGAGTGAAAAGCACTAAGGTATAAACATAATCCCTGGTGATGGATGGGATTAAGGCTAGAGAGAGTAGCAGGAGAGGCTGCCGAATAGATCTGGTCACCATAATAGAGTTTTGATAAAATTAGGGCTGAATGTAGGTGAAGAGTTCTATGATCAACCCCCATGAAAGATGAGCAAGAATTTTAAGAAGGTTCAGCCAGCTATGACAAGTTGCCTTCAGAGAGGTAATGTAAAGTTTCCGGGATAACCTACGGTCAAACAGAAGGCCGAAAAACCTGACCGTATCATGTTTTGGGATATGCAAGCCATATAGGTACAATGGATGATCAGAGACGACTGAACGTCTAGTGAAAGTAATTTGGTGAGTTTTACTACTAGAAAATTTAAACCCATGAGTGGTGGCCCAATTGGAAACATGGTTGACCGCATGCTGGAGAGAATCTGCAATGAGGTGACAGTCAGCACCTGCACAAGCTATAGCAAAGTCATCAACATAGGGCGATGACCAAATATTGCAGGGAAGAACAGAGGCCATATCATTTATAGCAAGGAGAAAAAGTGTTGTGCTCAGAACACATCTCTGGGGGACACCTTCAGCTTGGAGAAAGTTCGGGGAAAGCATATTATTAACCCGGACATGGAAATGTCTTTCAGTTAAGAAGTTCTTAAGAAAAAATGGGAGATTGTCTCGGAGACCTAAGGGGTGGGCTTGGACCAAGATATTATACCTCCAAGTAGTGTCATAATATGCCTTCTTATGATCAAAAAAAGATGGCAATAACTGAGTAGTTATTGGCAAAGGCATTACAGACATATATTTAAGCATAGTAAGGGATCAATGGTAGAACGACCTTTACAAAAGCCATATTGACTTGTGGAGAGACTGTTGTGTGTCTCAAAATACCACATCAAATGTCAGTTTACCAGACGTTCCATCACCTTGCAAACTGCACTGGTAAGAGCAATGGGATGAAAGTGGAAGGCATCATGTCCCATAGTACCCGGTTTGTGGAGAGAGAGAACAATGGCAGATTTCCACAGCTGGGGAAGAACTCCTTGTGACCAAATAAGATTAAAGAACATTGCTTCCAGTTCCGAAAGTATAAAGGCACATTATAAGAAAATTTTAAGGGCTCTAACTCTCTGGCAGACTTTGAGGAATGAAACGAGGGGCATAGATGAAGCCCCTTGAGAGAGACAGACAGATGATTACCATTTCGGTGGCAACATCAAGAGGGTTTGCTATATCAACACCAGCAACCCATAGAACAGGAGCCGAGTCAGGAGAGTATTTGCCACTCAGTTTCCAATACTTTTTTCCAGACTGCACTCATAGAGGAAGCAGAGGTGATGGTGGAAACATAATCTCGCAAGCAAGTGCGTTTAGTGTCACGGATGACACGGCGAGCACCCACTTGCTTCTGCTTAAAATCAAGGAGTCTCTCTGTGGTTTATTTTACTGGTACCTGCCCATGCAGCGTGTTTCAAATGTACTGCCCGAGCATAAGCAAGAGACCACCAAGGCACGCACTTTTGAAAATGCCTGCCCAAGGTTTGGGGTATGTGAAGCTGCAGTTTAAAACTGAGGTCGAGAAGAGGTGTAAAAACTCATCAATGGATAATGAAGAAGAAACCTCACTAAAAGCAGTTAGGGTCCCAATTTACTCGATCAAACTGCCAGCGAGGACTACGAAGACGCGGTCAATATCAAGGAGAAGTAAAATCATTGGAAAATGATTGCTGTCATGTAAGTCCGGAAGGAGAGACCAGGTGAAGTCTAGTACAGTGGATTATTATTATAATAATCAAAAAGAAGCGCTAAACCAAGGGTTTACAGCATGCAGTGGAGGAAGAGGAGCCGAGAGATCGATGCAAAGAGAGAATCAGTACAAGGATCAAAATGGGGGGGAGAACCCATATTTAAAACTGGAGTGGGAGAGAAGTGGGGAAGGGGAAAGGGGAATGGGTGGGGAGGGGGTTGGGGGGGGTAAGAGGTTGGGGTTAGGAAGGATACCAAAAGGTCTTTTCCCTCAGATAAGAGTCTTCACCTCGCCAAAAGTTTAATTTAAAAACAAGGGGGGAAAACCTAAACCAGATTAAAAAAAGCCCCGGGGGGGGAATTTTTTTGAAAGGCTTTCAGGGGTTTAAAACGGAAAAATGGACCCAAAACCATTTTTAATTTTTCAAAGGACACCATGGAACTTTTGGGGTTTGAAAGGAGCCTCTCGGCCCTTTTGCCCCCCTTTAAAAAGGCCAAAAAATTGTTTTGATTTTCCTCAACTATTATGTTCCAAAAATCACCCCCAGACTGAAGTTACATCAAAAAGGGACTGCAGAGGTCAAACCGGTTTAAATAACGCACTAACACATTTTTATTTTACAAATTTGGCCCCAGGTTTAACAAGTATTGTTGGGGTTTGAAAGGCTTAAGCCGTTAAAAGGTTGCAAATCCAACCCCCCGGATAACCCCGGTTTTTGGTTAAACTACCCCTCGGGCTACCTTAGCCGTCCAAAAAGTTCATCCAACTAGTAATTTCACACCAAAAAGGAGAGTTACACACACCCTGGCCACTGAAATTTTTTACAGACAACCCACTTAGGTTCCCCGTGGAATAGCTTCAAGCCCTTCATTGGTAACATGACTTAAGAAATCGTAATGACACGATTGCAAAAAACCATACCCCCGGCCGGATTGAACCCGCGGTCATAGAGTCTCAAAACTCCAGCCCGTCGCGCTAGCCACTAGACCAGCTAGCCACAATAAGATTCATCCAACTAGGTATATTTCTACACCATAGGAAAGTTAGCACAGGCACCTCTGTGACCACAAAATGCAAGTTTTTACAGACGAATCTCCAGCTAGCGTGGCCGTGACGAACTCTAGCTCAAGTCCCTTCACTGCCGTAAACATGACTTAATTTTTTAGTTTAATATGTTTATTATGCACCCCATACCCATCCTGTGGGCGGTAGTCAAAAGATTACAGAGGTACATAATGGGTCCAGGGACTGGGCCTCAAAGTTTTGATAGCTGAGCAAGCCACAGAGGCAATGAACTCACAATTTACAAAGGTAATGAACTCACAATTTACAAAGGTAATGAACTCCAGGTAGGTCTAGTCACAATCATTACAAGTTACAAAGGTATTTACAGATTACAGAGGTACACAATGGGTCCAGGGACCGGGCTCCAAAGTTTTGATGGCTGAATAGGGACAAGGTAATGAACTCACAAGTTACAAAGGTAATGAACTCACAAGTTACAAAGGTAATGAATACTGTAAGAATGGTTTACTTACGTTTATACATGGCTGCAATCATGAACAAATTTTAGAGTAATGAGCAAATTTACACTTCCACACCCCGGGCACAACTGTAGTGAGTTATTGGTGCAAATGTGATTGCTGAGTCTCTCTCTCTCTCACACACACACACACACACACACACCACATACAAATTCATACAACACACACAATAAACACACACACACACACACACACACAAACTCATACACACACGCACACACACTCATACTCACACACACTCATAACACACACTCACACTCATAACACACACACTCATACTCACCCCACACACACACACACCACACACACACACACACACAACACACAACACACACACCACACACACACATGCACACATTTTGGGGAATGCTTTATTTTCAGCTAGCAAAGTCAGGGTATTTCTCCAGAATGGTCTGTAATATACCACTGTGGATAAAAAAACTTAGCCATTTCTTGAACACTTCTGAGTTGAGTTGTT
>NC_069405.1:77039995-77072120 GCF_026875155.1 Cherax quadricarinatus
TGGGGGACTCTATGACGCGGGTTAAAATTCCCGGCCGGGGGTATGGTTTATTTGCAATCGTGTCATTACGATTTCTTAAGTCATGTTTACGGCAGTGAAGGGACTTGAGCTAGAGTTCGTCACGGCCACGCTAGCTGGAGATTCGTCTGTAAAAACTTGCATTTGTGGTCACAGAGGTGCCTGTGCTAACTTTCCTATGGTGTAGAATATACCTAGTTGGATGAATTTTATTGTGGCTAGCTGGTCTAGTGGCTAGCGCGACGGGCTGGAGTTTTGAGACTCTATGACCGCGGGTTCAATCCCGGCCGGGGGTATGGTTTATTTGCAATCGTGTCATTACGATTTCTTAAGTCATGTTCACTACAATGCTAGGTGCATGTGAACGCTAGTCCCAGGTGTGTGTAAACACTACAGTGTTAGGTGCGTGTAAACCTTACAGTGCCAGGTGTGTGTGAACCTCGCAGTCCTTTATGCATGTGAACCCTTCAGTCTGAGGTGTGTATGAACTTTTCGGACGACATAAAGTAGCCTCTGAGGTAGTACAAAGTAGCACAGTTAGTGTGGTATCCTGAATGGGTTGAAGAGTTGGCAAGACCTCGAGACCGGCTGAGCCTTTCAACCCAACAATAACATTGTTACCATGGTGTCCAAATTTTGTAAATATAAACAATGTGTCATGCTGCGTCTCATTTTTAAAACTCGTTTTGACCTCATGACAGCTCTTTCAGAATAAAGTAAGTCTGCTCAGCTCTTTTCGGTGTGCATTTTATGGTAACTTACATAGTGTTTGGATGAGTAATATGTCCGAAAACCAAAATTTGCCTTGTTTGTAGGCCAGGACCTCTTGGAAGAGGCTCCTTGGCGAGGTCCCCTCAAGGAAGGTTCCTTGATGTTGGTGAGGGGCTCTTGATTTAGAGAATTGGATCTGTGCTCCAGTTCCCCGAATTAAGCCTGAATGCCTTCCACATCCCCCCCCCCAGGCGCTGTATAATCCTCCGGGTTTAGCGCTTCCCCCTTGATTATAATAATAATAATCCTTGGCGAGGTGAAGAGGCTCTTGATCTGAGGAATTAGACCTTTTGGTATCCTTCCTCAGACCGAACCTCATTACCCCCCAATCCCCCTCCCTATCCCATTCCCCCTTTCCCTTTCCCCACTTCTCTCCCACTCCATGTTTTAAATATGGGTTCTCCCACCCATTATGATCCTTGTACTGATTCTCTCTCTTGCATCGATCTCTCGGTCTCCTCTTCCTCCACTGCACTGCTGTATAACCCTTGTGGTTTAGCGCTTCTTTTTGATTATTATAATAATAATCCACTGTACTAGACTTCACCTGGTCTCTCCTTCCGGACTTACATGACAGCAATCATTTTCCAATGATTTTACTTCTCCTTGATATTGACCGCGTCTTCGTAGTCCTCGCTGGCAGTTTGATCGAGTAAATTGGGACCCTAACTGCTTTTAGTGAGGTTTCTTCTTCATTATCCATTGATGAGTTTTTACACCTCTTCTCGACCTCAGTTTTAACTGCAGCTTCACATACCCCAAACCTTGGGCAGGCATTTTCAAAAGTGCGTGCCTTGGTGGTCTCCTGCTTATGCTCGGGCAGTACATTTGAAACACGCTGCATGGGGCAGGTACCAGTAAAATAGAACCACAGAGAGACTCCTTGATTTTAAGCAGAAGCAAGTGGGTGCTCGCCGTGTCATCCGTGACACTAAACGCACTTGCTTGCGAGATTATGTTTCCACCATCACCTCTGCTTCCTCTATGAGTGCAGTCTGGAAAAAAGTATGGAAACTGAGTGGCAAATACTCTCCTGACTCGGCTCCTGTTCTATGGGTTGCTGGTGTTGATATAGCAAACCCTCTTGATGTTGCCACCGAAATTGGTAATCATCTTGTCTGTCTCTCTCAGGGGCTTCATCTATGCCCCTCGTTTCATTCCTCAAAGTCTGCCAGAGAGTTAGAGCCCTTAAAATTTTCTTATAATGTGCCTTTATACTTCTGGAACTGGAAGCAATGTTCTTTAATCTTATTTGGTCACAAGGAGTTCTTCCCCAGCTGTGGAAATCTGCCATTGTTCTCTCTCTCCACAAACCGGGTACTATGGGACATGATGCCTTCCACTTTCATCCCATTGCTCTTACCAGTGCAGTTTGCAAGGTGATGGAACGTCTGGTAAACTGACATTTGATGTGGTATTTTGAGACACACAACAGTCTCTCCACAAGTCAATATGGCTTTTGTAAAGGTCGTTCTACCATTGATCCCTTACTATGCTTAAATATATGTCTGTAATGCCTTTGCCAATAACTACTCAGTTAATTGCATCTTTTTTTGATCATAAGAAGGCATATTATGACACTACTTGGAGGTATAATATCTTGGTCCAAGCCCACCCCTTAGGTCTCCGAGACAATCTCCCATTTTTTCTTAAGAACTTCTTAACTGAAGACTTTCCATGTCCGGGTTAATAATATGCTTTCCCCGAACTTTCTCCAAGCTGAAGGTGTCCCCAGAGATGTGTTCTGAGCACAACACTTTTTTCTCCTTGCTATAAATGATATGGCCTCTGTTTTTTTCCCTGCAATATTTGGTCATCGCCCTATGTTGATGACTTTGCTATAGCTTGTGCAGGTGCTGACTGTCACCTCATTGCAGATTCTCTCCAGCATGCGGTCAACCATGTTTCCAATTGGGCCACCACTCCATGGGTTTAAATTTTCTAGTAGTAAAACTCACCAAATTACTTTCACTAGACGTTCAGTCGTCTCTGATCATCCATTGTACTATATGGCTTGCATATCCCAAAACATGATACGGTCAGGTTTTCGGCCTTCTGTTTGACCGTAGGTTATCCCGGAAACTTTACATTACCTCACTGAAGGCCAACTTGTCATAGCTGGCTGAACTTCTAAAATTCTTGCTCATCTTTCATGGGGGTTGATCATAGAACTCTTCACCTACATTCAGCCCTAATTTTATCAAAACTCTATTATGGTGACCAGATCTATTCGGCAGCCTCTCTGCTACTCTCTCTAGCCTTAATCCCATCCATCACCAGGGATTATGTTTATACCTTAGTGCTTTTCACTCTTCACCAGTCGAGAGCCTTTATGCAGAAGTGAATATTCCATCCTTGTCCGATCATCGTGATGCTCATTGCCTTTGCTATTATGTTCACTCTCATGACCTCTGCAATCCTTCCATATATGTATAGGAATAGTCACTGATGTTAGTAGACATTATTTATTCGTTGCCCCTGTTTACTCCATCCCTTTTCTCTTTGCTTAAATTCGCTCTAGTCTTTTCTTCAGTTACCACCTTTCTATGTTCGTGTAGCATCTCACTTTTCCCTACTCCCTTGGGAAGTTCCAACATTCGTGTCTGTTCTTTTCCACTGCCATGCGTGAAAGCTGAACTGCCTATGGTAGCTTCCAGCTCTCTTTTTCCTGACCACTTCTGCTCTCATTCTCATGCCATCACAGCGTACACTGATGATTCTAAGTCTTCTGATAGCATCAGATTCGCAGCAGTGTTTCTGGACAGTGTCGTGCAAGGGCATTTATTATCCTCGGCTAGCATTTGTACGGCTGAATTGTATGCCATTCTTGTAGCGCTTATCCGTATTGCATCTCTGCCTGTGTCACTGTTTGTGGTCGTTTCAGACTCCCTTAGTGCTTTACAGGCTATACAAAAATTTGATACACCTCACCCCCTAGTTCTTCATATCCAGCTTTGGTTATGCCATATCTCTACCAAGCACAAAGATATTTTTTTCTGTTGGGTCCCTGGTCATGTTGACGTATAGGGCAATGAACAGGTAGACACTGCTGCGCGGTCAACAGTACATGACCTCCCAGTTTGTTTATTTATTTATTTATTTATTTATTTTATGTCTTTGCAAACAGTACATTGAGATTCTGTATTTACAATAGTGGGTTGCAATGCAAAGAGAGCCTCTGTTATGCCTAGGCATTATGGGCCAACTTAACATTATTGGCTTACAGTCATATCAAGGTGTTCCATTCATGGACTATTTTGCTGTAATTGCTACCCACCTTTGCACCCATTGGCAATAACATTGGTCTGATCTGCTCCATAACAAACTTCATTCTATTAAACTGAGTATAGGTTTCTGGCCGTCTTCTTGTCATCAGTGTCAAGGTTGGGAGACTACTCCCTCCTGTCTTCGCATCGGCCACACTCGTCTTACTCATGGTATCTCATGGAGAGGCGCCCTATTCCTCTCTGTGAGAATTGTCAGATTCCAGTATCTGTTAGCCACATTCCGCTGGACTGCCCTCTCTATCAACGAGAGCGCAGAATTTACCCCCAACATCTTCTCCACTCTGCTGCCCTTTCTTTACCGTCCCTTCTTGCTGATGGACCTTCCTTTAAGCCAGACTCTCTCATTGACTTTTGACAGTAACTAATTTACTACACAAACTCTGATGATGCCTCTAGCAGTCCCCTCAGTCCTTTCTACCTCAATCTCTTGCTATCCTCTACTCCTGCACTATCCACTGCTCCGCTGCACTCCATAACCTACTAATTATCCCTCTCCCTCTTGCTACCCAATACCCTTGCATCCTTCCTGGCTGCTGCGCTGTATGACCCTGTGGTTTAGCGCTTCTTTTTATTATAATAATAATAATGTAGGCCAGGATAAGTAAGTTTATTTAGGCACAGTACACGTAAGTACAGTTATCACACATAGTGTAAATTACCTAGGATAACCCAAAAAAAAGCCAGAATAACTTATTTCCATTGAGGTCCTTGAGGATGAATTACAACAGCTGGATATGCAGAATGTTGAAGGCAGTGTAAACCAACTGAAGTTAAATCACGTTTATAACATTGCTCACTAGCAGTGTCCAGAATATCTTGCTGCCAAGTATATAGGCAAGTACAAATAGGAAGCAGGTCTGTTTCACTCTCAGCAGGAGGAAGAGCAAGCCTTCACCATGTCTGGAGCTCGGTGACCCGCATGAGTTGAGCGCCTAACATGAATTAAACAGTCAATGAATTGCTGCCCAGTTTGTCAAGGTTGAGAACCAAAACTAGTATGATACTAGGGGAAGCGAAGACAGTGGAAATAAATCACTGTCAGACTTTTTTTTTGAGTTATCCTGGTGGGTAATTTACACTATGTATGATAATTGTACTTATGTGTACCTGTGCCTAAATAAATTTACTTACTAGGGGAGGTTGAAACAGTTTTGTAGTACCATCAGTAAGTGGACAGGCCTTCAACACCTTTTATTGTACAGCACTAAAGGAATGGAACATATTGTCCACACATGTCAAAGTCTGACCTAGCATGAGCCGGTTCAAGAAGGGAGCTAAAAGGTACCTAATGAATGAAGCTACAGAAAGGGAAGAGAGTGACTTCTTGTATAGTTAATATTTATGTACCTGTTATGTAAGCTGATCCTCTCTTTAATGTTCATGTAAATAACTCAGTTTACTTTATTCCTAGTAGTATATCTCCTTTTACTGTAACTGATTTTAACACAGTTGAGTTACTTAGCTGACTGATTTCTACTGTAACTTACAGCTAGGCTTTAAATAATAAGCTATTACAAGGACCCCATTGGCAATAAGTCACTTTGTCTGCCTTTCTTGGGTTGCCCTAGGTAATTTACACATATGTACTAGGTATGATAATTGTACTTATGTGTACCTGTACCTCAATAAACTTACTTATCCTGCCTTTCCCATTACAGTGTCAATGCTTCATAGCTCAGAACACTTATGACTTAACCATCCATGTAATTTGCACATGTAAATACACAAAGCATATTTGCTTTTTATTTTCAGATTACCTCTGAGGTATATTATCTCTGGAAACAATGGCAAGTAAAAGTACAATGAAGACAACATTTGGAGCTATGTCACCTGGCAGAGCTGCAGGTATTCCTTCTGCAGTAGAATTCCCCTCCCAACGGAGAGAGAGAATCGACTGGCATTAAACTGGCTTCTGTAGACCTCCATGGAATTTGTCCTCAGGATGTAGTATAGAGGTTCTCCAAGATCATTTGTCATACATAACTTTCTGTGATGCAGAATCAGAATTTGATATTGGAACAAGTTCGGGCCAAAGAAATCTTCTCAAGATGTTTCGTTTAGCACAGCTCATTATTCAGTACCTCTTCCTGTCCCAGGAGTTTATTGAAACTCAGCTTCAAGTGGCTCAGGATGAACTTGTACAGATTACAGAAAAATATCAGCAGGTAAAATATTTGTTCTGCCATTAAAGTTAGTTAACCCTTAAATGGTCCAAACGTATATATACGTTCACTCGCGTAGTGCCCCAAATTTTTTGAGAAAGGAAAAAAAAGCATATGGTACCCAGGCATCCCCAATTATTTTAATATGGCACACAGTGAGTGCACACATCCATTCTCTCATGTCTAGGTGACTCAGGCTTATCGTGGCAATGTTGAATGAATGACAAAGAAAACGTATATATACGTTTGGGGCACTACACGTTTAAGGGTTAATGTGTTTTATAGAAGTGGAGGTTTGGCTTGTTTCTGAATGTTATTTTTTTTATGATTCTTTTAGACTTTCTATGAAATGACCCAAACCTATTCAATACTAATAATTCTTTTCTTTTTTTTTTTAACATCTTAGGACCTTCATTTTTAGGACACCCATCTTGAGCTTAACTTTAAAATTCTAGGTCTTATATTTAATTTCTTGTATGACATCCTGTTTCACTCATCAAAATTATTTACTTGATGAATAAAACTCCATAAGCTTATAACAAACTTTATAAAGTGGAGTACAGTATGTTATACAATTAGGGTATGTAACATATACTGAATAAACTACTTTATAGAAGGCCCCTTATTATGCAAGGCATTTTGGGCAGCCTTAAAACTAAATTATGATTACTAGTACTACATGAGGATAAGAATACAGTGGTACTTTGGGATACAAACAGCTCAAAACTCAAACAGTCATGTAAGTGTATTTATGTAAGTGCTTTTGTAAGTGTATTTTTGGGGTCTGAAATGGATTAATCTAATTTACATTATTTCTTATGGAAACAAATTCGTTCGGTATTGGCACTCAAACAGCCTTCTGGAACAAAATAAATTTGTATCCCGAGGTACCACTGTACTTAGTGTTTATTATATTGGAGGTATTCAGTAATTCAGTAAAAAGATTCTAATTAGTGATACATTAAGGATGAAGCCAAGTACCTAAGTTGAAGGAATGATGGAACAAGAATGGACAATACTGGATGAAAGACAGGTTTCGGAGTTTCAGGAATTGTGCAACATAATGAATTATTGTCAGGCTCTCATTCAGGTAAGGAAGTGCTTTTAAACAGTAGTTTTGAAGTGGCTGGCAGATAGAGACTGGAATCTTCAGGCAGAGTTCCAGATTTTAAGTCTGTGCACACTTGAGTTTTTACATAGGTTGTTGGGCTATGAGACCTCTAAGTGAGTACAGATAGGAAGCACATCTGTCTGGTGTTCAGCAGACGAGGATCAAGCTTCTACCACGTCTTGTACTGAATGACCCAAATGGGGTTAGCGCTTAACGTGAATTATTATATGTTAGGTTATGATGTCAATACAAATATTATTTTATTCTGCATTACCTTCACTGTTAACAATAAATGTCATATTTATTTTGCAGGTGAAGGCAAAGTTACTGCAGCAGGTTGAAGCAGCTAAGAAAATGAAGACAACTAACAGAAACATGCGTGAAACTGTAAAATATATCAACTCATTTGCACTTGCTAATGGCCTCTTCCAGTCCCTGAAATGTCCTCTGTGTACCAAGAGTTTTCGGGGCCAGGACTTCCTCCAGTCCCACTTGTGGCGGAAACACCCTAGTCAAGTCAGCTCTGTTACTTTTCCACAGACTACTCAGATGCCATCAGCTGTATCAAGTTCTTTTGTAGTGCCAAATGTAACTTCAGATATTAGACAAGAAGTGCCTCATACCAGTGAATCTGCCCTTCAGTCTGCACCTTCAGGAACTAGAATTTCCTCAAATTTGAATGATATTGATTCATATAAATTATCTGAAATTGAGAAAAAATGCAATACAATGAATGAAAATTTCACCAAGATTATGAGAGAACTGGAGGAACAAAAAAGATCATTAGAAAGAGAAAACAAAAAGAGTCAGGAAGAAGTAAAGCGAGCACGGGAAGAAAAACATCACACAGAAAGAGAATGTGAAGCCCAGTTAGAGAAATTAAGTGAGCAGCTTGTTCATCTCCAGAAGACAAGCAGTAGTAATGCTTCCACATCTGATACTGAAAGATTTGTAGAGCTCATAAAAAAACAGGAAAAAGAAATCCAGTTTCTACAAGCACAAATCCAAAGACAAACCGAATATAATAAAGTAGATGGAACAAAAAATGATGATACTGTGGATGGCTTATCTAATGAAATCAAGCTCTCAAGAGGCAGGTGAGCAATGAGAAGAAATTTCACAAACAATCCTTAAAACAAATGCAGGAATTGTTACAGAGAAATTATGAGGAAGCATTGGAATCTGAGATGACTAAACTGAGAGAGATGATGAAGGATATTGCTCACAAAGAAGCTGCAGTCACAGTCATTGCTCAGAAACCTCCACCATCACCCAAAACTCCAACTGTTAAAAACCACCAGCAACCAAATAGAACAACAAAACCCTTTACCTTGACCCAGGATTCACCTGAAAATTCTCACATGTTAACTTATCTTCAGGCTAATGATGAACCTCATTTGCATTCTATGGATACCCATGATTCAGAAACTGAGTCAGAATCTGAGAGTCAAACTGATACATCACAGTGGAACCACAGTAACCTGAAAGTGACACAGCTTCAAATAAATAGCTCAAGTACAGAAAGGAAAAAAGAAATTACAAAACCAAATATTCAGAGAAATGATAGCATAGATTCTGAACATCCTATATCTTACTCTTCAGAAGAAGATGCGAGTCACTCTGAGAGAAAACAGTTCATCTGAATTATTAAATCTAGAGGCTTTGTTGAAAGATAATCCACAGCTGTGGAATCAAATGCGAGAGGCAACATCAGATGTTTTAGCATCAAAACTGCAACCCTTTTGGGATAGATTCTTCAGAAAGAGGTATAAAATCTGAGGTTCTGACTTCATGTTTATCTCAATTAAGAAAAGACAGGAGAAAACTTGAAGAGAACTATGAAAATTTCCTGGATCTGAGAAAGAGATTAGAGAACGAGGTTCGAGCAAAGGTTGATGACAAGATTGATAATGAAGAAGATATTTCGGGAATATATCCACTTGAAACAGTAAACAGTAAAACCAAAGAAAATCAATCCAGTAAACTTTTTAGGATGGTGAAAAAAAGTTCGGTCAAAAGTTAAAGAGCAGTCACAAGCTTTTTCTTCTTCGGTATCAAGAACTAGCGAATCGATGAAACTCGGGGTTAAAGATATATTTCATACTAGTCTTAAATCTGATGATAATATCAAGGCCATTTCAGGAACACGTAGGGTGTCTGATAATCCAGAAGAAACTGCGGAAGATGAAAAGGGTGATGAGAGTTCATCAGAGACAGATTGCAGCACTCAGATAGAAGTTCATAATGAAACATCAAAATCCGTCACAAGAAACTTGTTTAATGATGAAATTCTGTCAGCGAGGTCTGGTGCACGACCAAAACTTGATAACTATTTTGACAACCAAACATATGGAGAGGTTGAAGAAGTAAGCGGATCTGAATGGGACTCAGAGCCTGAATATGAAAACTTTAAAAAAGAGCCACCTCCGAAGAGAAATGATAGCCTGAATGCCTCACTAGTATCAGCTAATTTACACAATAATACTACTAAGGGCTGGGAGCCACTTGAATCAAAGATAATTAAACTTAAGAAACCAGAAGGAACAGTGGTGAGCAACCTTGCTCAAAGCATTGAACTTCAGTTGAGTGGGCGAAAGAAGAAAAAACCCGTTGGGGCAGTGGATGTGATGAGTGGCAGTGTGGTACATAATGCTAGTCAAGAGAGAGGAACATTTGTGGAACATCCTAACACTAATCAGAGCTCTTCCTATGCGAGTCAGCAACACAGTGTAAGTGATTCCTCCAACACTGTTGGCACCAGTCTTTGGGGGTCAGTAGATGCTGTTGATAAAGTTGCTCTGGAGCAACCTAAACTGTTCACTAGTAATACAAGAGATACACTGCATTCTTGGGACTCTGATGATGATATTGATGTAAGTCAGATGGAATAATTCAAGAATGTAAATTTAACTGAGTTTTTTGTTTAAATTAATTATAATTTCTAATAATGTACTTAGTGTTTTGTACTTATTTATTCACCTATCACTCTTGCTGCCAAACCAGTGCTTTCTTATATATTTTGTAAATGTGAATTTATGCAATTTGCAGCTAATGTGGTGAGTTCTGTTTTAGATATTTTCTACCTTATACTTTTATCTTTTCTATGCATGTCATAGGAAGTGACTAAAATGCTGGTAGCAAGGGGCTAGTAACTGCTTCTCCTGTACACATTACTAAAGTTTAAAAGATTAACTTTCATTTTTCTTTTTGAGCTACCTGGCTTCAGTGGGATACAGCCAGTTTGTTGAAAGAAACAAGAAAGATTTATATCTTCTTCCATAGAGGCATGTCAAGTCATATCCTTCACACTCAAAATTTTTCAGAAATGTGTATAGTAAGTTCAGTGTCTTTTCTCTGTCTTCTTAGAAAATATTCCTGTTATAGTAGATTATTATTGTAATGCTTCTCTGTATGTTTGTGTCACATTTATGACCATGACTTCATCAATAATTTAAATGAGGTTGTACCAAGAAGGGTTATAGTTCAGTATAACCTTCGGATTTTATTTCTTGATATGAACTCTTAAGCTGTGTATTAATTAGTCTTACTATAGATATTTGTGCATTGTTGCCCCTCAAGAGAGGTTCCTTGATGCTGGCGAGGGGCTCTTGATCTAGGGAATTGGATCTGTGCTCCAGTTCCCTGAATCGAGACTGAATACCTTCCATCCCCCTCCTACATGCGCTGTATAATCTTACGGATTTAGCTCCCCTATGATTATAATAATAATGTGAAGTGTTGCCTTAACTTACAGTTTTTACTAACCAGACCTTTGAGCCTTTCATAAATTATATGACTAAGTTCTTTATAATTTAGTTTGTAGATGATGCAGTTAATGTATTTCTTCAGAATTAAGACATTACATATGTCCACATTAAACTTCATCTGTCAATTTTTCAGCCTCAGCATTCTGAAACTTTTTGATATCTTCATGAGATTTTATTTTTGGTATTTTCCTATTTTTGTGCCATCATTGAAGTTTTACTTATTTATTATCTTATCTGAGTCATTTGTTGTGAGTAACGAAGGGTACAACAGTTAGCCCTGTAGAATGCCACTCATGGATGCTTCCATTCTGACTTCTCCCCATTTGTCCAAATTCTTTGTTGCCTCTCAGTCAACTATACTTCAGTCCAGGAGAGAACTACTTCAAAACTCTGTACTACCACTTTTTTTTTTAATCAATCACTTGTGTGTTATCCTGTCAAAGGCCTTGCTAAATTTCAAACAGTGTCATTATCTTTATCACTATCCACTGTTTCAGTTTACCATATGCTCATTCAGGTTACCTTGAACTGTATACACCATTATTGAGTCAAATAATTTTCTCACTGCTATACTCATGAAGATCAAGTTGATAGGGCAATACTGTAAGTCACTGATTATTCATTGCTGTCAGAGGATGGTGGGCCAGATTTTCAAAAACACTAGATGACTGCATTTTTTTTTTTTTGTATGGTCCCCATTGTTTGCACATACATTTTCAGCATTATCTGTTTAACTGCTTTGTATCAAAATCTGTACTCCATTATAATATTTGATGTTGAATAATCAGTTGCTGCATAACTGATAATTAACTGTAATTAGAAGCTAAGAACCTAACTCCCATATATGCCACACTTGTGGCATATCTTTTGCAATGATTTATGCAATAGTTTAATATATATATTCTTCTGTATTGAAGAAGCCAAGAAGCTACAAAAACAGTTTGTTGGGATTCGAGCTCTTGTTTGGTCCAGTTTGTCTGCTTGCTTGAGAATAATGTCACTGGTAATACTGATCTCACATAATTTATTTTCAGGTCCTCTATAATTATTAATTTATGGAATTTTATTGCATATGTCTCTGTCTAAACAAAAATGAAATAGTAATTGTTCAAAATGAAACACATTTCTTGATCTTAGATTCTCTTGCAACTTACAAAAGAAACAAATTTCATTTTCAGTCTGCATAATTGTTATAAATTTCAGTGATATTTATTTCATACATTTTTAAGAGCCCTAGATAGCAAGTCCTTTTCTGGGGTTACTTCCCTTCTTTGTTTTTTAATGCCACTGGGAACAACTTGATAGTAACTGGACCTCTGTCGCACCAAAAATCTGTCCATAGAGCTCTGTTTCTGGCGTTTCTTTAAGAATTCCCTAAAATAGGACACAACATTGTCATTGTAAAAGTCACAAGCACGGCTTGCAATAGCTGTGTCAGGGTGATGTTCATCTATAAAGGCTTGCACCTTTGTCCACATTCTACAAATGTCCTTAATCATTGAAGAAGGCAACTTCCTCCATCTCTCTCCACCCTCCTCTGAAGCAGTATCCTCAGCTGTGGTCTGTTGCTGTTGCAGATGTTCTTGCAGCTCATCAGTGGTTAGCTCGTCATAGTCGTCCTCCACCAACTCTTCCACATCCTCGCCACTAACCTCCAACCCCAGGGACTTTCCCAATGACACAGTAGATTCCACAAATGGTATAGGCTCCTCAGAGTTAGCCCCAAACCCTAAAAAATCCCTTTCTTATACACATTGTGGCCACAATTTTCTCCAAGCAGAGTTCAAAGTCCTGCAAGTCACTCCCTCCCAATCCTTACCTATAAGTTTTATGCAACTGAGGATACTGAAGTGATCTTTAAAGAATTATTTTAGGGTCAATTCAGTGTCTGAGGTCACTTCAAAGCACTTTTGAAACACTGCTTTGGTGTACAGTTTTTTGAAATTTGAAATGACCTGCTGGTCCATGGGCTGGAGGAGAAGAGTGGTAAAAATTTAACTTTGATAAGAACAGGCCTACTGACCCATGCAGAGCAGGTCATGCCCCCCCCCCCCCCCAGATTAGCCCAATGACCCACCCAGTCTGGTCACCTCCACTCAAGGAAGGAGCACGGTACCAGACCCAGCAGCACAAGCTAGTCAGGTCCAACTCACACCCACCCACACCCACTCATGTATTTATCTAACCTATTTTTAAAACTACACAATGTTTTAGCCTTAATAACTGTACTCGGGAGTTTGTTCCATTCATCCACAACTCTATTACCAAACCAGTGCTTTTCTATTTCCTTCCTAAGTCTGAATTTTTCCAACTTGAAACCATTGCTGCGAGTCCTGTCTTGGCTGGAAATTTTCAGCACGCTGTTTACATCCCCTTTATTTATTCCTGTTTTCCATTTATACACCTCGATCATAACCCCCCTAATTCTACGCCTTTCGAGAGAGTGCAGATTCAGGGCCCTCAGTCTATCCTCATAGGGAAGATTTCTGATACGTGGGATCATCTTTGTCATCCTCCTCTGTACATTTTCCAGAGCATTTATATCCATTCTGTAATGTGGTGACCAGAACTGAGCAGCATAGTCTATATGAGGCCTAACCAAGGATGAAACTAAACTCCCCCACAATTTGCTCTTCCAAGTCTGGAGGATGAGCAGGAGCATTGTCTAATACCAGGAGGCACTCGAGTTCCAATTTATTTTCCAGGAGGTATTTTGTCACACTGGGGCCAAACATGTAATAGAACCAATCGTGGAAAATGTCCCTAGTGACCCATGCCTTACTGTTTGCTCTCCACATCACACACAAATTAGCCTTGATGACACTGTTTTTCTTGAACACTCTGGGAGTTTCAGAGTGATACATGAGTAAAGGCTTCACTTTGCAATCCCCACTAGCATTACTACAAAACATGAGAGTTAGCCTGTCTTTCATAGGCTTGTGTCCTGGGAGTGCCTTTTCCTCCTGAGTAATGTAGGTCCTGTTTTGCATTTTCTTCCAAAACAGGCCTGTTTCATCACAATTGAGCACTTGTTGGGGTTTTAATTTTTTCAGCCTCTATGTACCCTTAAAGTCCTACACATATTTTTCAGACACTTTTTTGGTCACAACTGGCACCTTCACCATACCTTATCACGATGTGTATGCCACTACAATTCTTAAATCTCTCAAATCAACCTTTGCTGGCCTTAAATTCACTAACATCAGCACTAGTTCCAGGCATTTTCTTAATAAGATCATATGCAACTGCCTTGCCTTTTCATATATGATTGACTGTGAAACACTATCTCCTAATAATTGTTTGTCGTTGATCCACACCAATAAGTCTCTCCACATCTTTGAGTATTTGCAATCTCTGTTTTGTAAGCACATTTGCACCTTCCACAACAACAGCTTCCTTGGTATTGATGACTGGACAGACATTTTTCTTAACAAATTACTTAGACTATACAGCAAACATTGTCCTATAAAAACGAAACAGATCACAAACAAACGGCTTGGTTGCCCATGGCTAACCAGCACCATTCTGAAATCCATTGATAAGAAACACCAATATGAAAAGCAATATAGACAGGGCTTAATACACAAAGATATTCTTAAACACTATTCGTCAGTTCTCACCAAAGTAATAAAGAAAGCCAAACAACTATACTACTCCAGTAGATTCACTGACACAAGAGGAGATATAAAAAAGACCTGGAAAGCACTCTCTCAGATTCTAGGGACCCACAAACTGAAAAAAACAAGAATATTGTCCTAACTAAACCTAATGAAACACCACTGCATCCCACTGACACAGTTAACAAGATAAACGACTTCTTCTCAACCATAGGATCTAATCTCGCCAATAAAATCCCACATACCAATGCCCATGCCGGGGACTACCTAGATGGGAATTTCCCAAATTCCTTCTATCTTGCACCAACTGAGCCCACGGAAGTCACCGAGATTATAAAGTCACTTAAAAATAACTCAGGGAATCTGTCTCATGTCCCACCATTATTGTACAAGCGAGCGGCCCATATCCTTTCGCATGCTATTTCATTACTTTTTAACAAGTCACTAGAAACTAGCACCTTCCCGAAACTACTCAAGATGGCAAGAGTTACACCAATACATAAAGGTGGTGACCCTACAGATTTAAACAACTATAGGCCAATATCAAACTTACCATTGCTATCCAAAATCTTTGAGAAACTCGTGCACAGGAGACTATATTCATTTATAACGGCACAAAACATACTCAACCCCTGCCAATTTGGATTCAGGAAAAATAAAAGCACTAATGATGCAATCATAAAAATTCTAGATCTGCCTTACACAGCATTGGAAAATAAGGAATATCCACTAGGAATTTTTATTGACCTAAGAAAAGCTTTTGACATGGTAGACCACGGCATCCTACTCCACAAACTTGACCATTATGGTATAAGAGGCCATGCGCTTGCATATTTCAAATCTTACCTTACTAATAGGTATCAGTATGTCACCATTAAAGACACAGCATCAAACAACACGGCCACTTGATACTGGAGTTCCGCAGGGAAGTTTCCTTGGTCCCTGCTCATATACATCAATGATCTTCCAAACGTATCCCAACACCTGAACCCCATTCTCTTTGCTGACGACACAACTTATGTCATCTCTCACCCTAATCTTGCCACCCTCAACACCATTGTTAACGAGGAGCTGATCAAAATATCGACTTGGATGACAGCCAATAAACTTATGCTCAACACAGACAAAACTATACAGTATTATGTTCGGTAGCATAGCGGGGAGTTGCGCAAATTAACTTTAAAGATCGACACCATTAATTGCAGACATAATGAGGGCAAATTCCTAGGCCTATACCTCGACAACAACCTGAATTCCAGTACCTATCCAAACATAACCAAAAAAGTATCCAAAACGGTTGGGATCCTCTCCAAGATACAAAAATTTACGTACCGCAAAATGCCTTCTCACACTTTCCCACTCACTTATTTTTCCATACCTCACCTATGCTATTTGTGCTTGGGGATCAACTGAAAGCAAACACCTAAAGCCAATTAAACCAACAAAAACCCGCAGTAAGAATAATCACTAAAATCCCATCCCTGGCAAACCCCTCCGCCATTCTTCATAGATCTAAACTTACTCCTGTTCAGTACATCACACTTACTACTGTGCAATCTACATCTACGGGACCTTAAATTCCAATATTAACCTTGGCCTAAAAAGCTTTCTTGATAGTTGTGACAGAACCCAAGGTTATAACACCAGACACAAAAAATCTCTATGACTTCTCCGTGGGCCGACTAAACCTTTCAAAAATTCAATGTATGTCAAAGGCCCTAAAATCTGAAAAAACCCTACCCGAAAACTCTAGAACAACAGACATATTCATCCTTCAAAATACCATTAGAAAACGTCTTATCTCCCCGATACACCCCGTCAACTAACTACACGAATACCACCCGGTGGTTCTTTCTTACACTCACTCACCCCTTTTCCATAAACAGAAATATCAATCTCAATCTTAAAATAATGGAATCCTAACTAGCCATAAGTTTGGCCTGTGATACTCCAATACTGAAACTATGTACTGTGCCAAAACAAAAGCATTCACATTGCTAAACTCACAAACTAGTATTTAGTCACTTAGCCATAATACCAATTACCTCTAATTTGTAATATTTTAAATTTAAGAATTAATCTAAGTCTGCCCGAAATGCCTAGCCATGCTAGGGGTTCTAGTGGTACACTGTAATTATTATTTTACTACATGTAAACACACAATAACCAAATTCTGTAAAAATCAGCATTGTAAACCCTTTAGAAAATAAACTTTGAATTGAAATTGAATTGAATTGCCTTTCTGTTGGCCAAGATAGTAGCATTGGTTGATTGGGGTTTGTTATACAACCTGGCCCGCTCGGAGGCACACACTCCACTTTATACTTTGTGATTATCTCTTTCTTCAATTTGATAGTATTTCTCACCCTTTTTACTGCAGGGTTGGCCCTAGAAGCTTTCTTTGGGCCCAGGGTGGCTTATTTAGCAGTTACAAGCACTAAAAAACAATGGAATAATGCAAAATGTATTGCATAATGGCACACTGGCTGTACATAGTGCCGGGTTTCTGCGGGCGGCCCAGGCCACGTGGATAAGTTCTGGACGAATGTCCTTAACTGAGTTTTTCATTGTTAGCTGAGCCCAAAATTTTGACGCAAAAACGCATCGGTGTCCGATTTTATCGCTATCAATGGCATCTTTAACTGAGGGTCCATGTATGTGACATTTAATGTGCCCAAGAGATAATTTATGGCGTTGAGTAGAGACTTTTTAGTGATTTTAATGTGTTCTGACGCCCGCACAGTATATTTAGGTGCAGGTACACATAAGTATAATTATCAGAATACAGTGGGCCTGGGGTTTACCTGGAGAGAGTTCGGGGGTCAACGCCCCTGCGGCCCGGTCTGTGACCCGGCCTCTGGTGGATCAGAGCCTGATCAACCAGGCTGTTGCTGCTGGCTGCACGCAAACCAACGTAACGAGCCACAGCCCGGTGGTCAGGAACCGACTTTAGGTGCTTGTCCAGTGCCAGCTTGAAGACTGCCCGGGGTCTGTTTGGGAAACCCTCTTATGTATGCGGGGGGGCAGTTGAACAGGGCTCGGGCCCGACATTATTGTAGGGTCTCTTAACGTGCTAGTGACACCCCTGCTTTTCATTGGGGGGATGTTGCATCGTTTTGCCAAGTTTTGCTTTCGTATGTGAGTGATTTTCGTATGCAAGTTCGGTACTAGTCCCTCTAGGATTTTCCAGGTGTATATAAACATGTATCTCTCCTGCATGCATTCAGGGAATCCCAGTTTTAGAACCTCAAGCGCTCCCAGTATTGAGGGGTTTTATCCCCGTTATGCGCGCCGTGAAGGTTTTCTCTGTACATTTTCTAGGTCAGCAATTTCACCTCCCTTGAAAGGTGCTGTTAGTGTGCAGAAATATTCCACCCTAGATAGAAAGTGACCTGAAGGGGTGTCATCATGGGCTTGGCCTCCCTAGTTTTGAAGGTTCTCATTATCCATCCTGTCATTTTTCTAGCAGTGCGTTTTGATACAATGTTATGGCCTTGAAGGTGAGATCCTCCGACATGATCACCCCCAGGTCTTTGACGTTGGTATTTGCTTTATTTTGTGGCCAGAATTTGTTTTGTACTTGATAAAGTTTTTAATTTCCTCGTGTTTACCATATCTGAGTAATTGAAATTTTCTCATCGTTAAACTTCATATTGTTTTCTGCAGCCCACTGAAAGATTTGGTTGATGTCCACCTGGAGCCTTGCAGTGTCTGCAGTGGAAGACACTGTCATGCAGATTCGGGTTTTCATCTGCAAAGGAAGACACGGTGCTGTGGCTGACATCCTTGTCTATGTCGGATATGAGGTTGAGGAAAAAGATGGGAGGAGTACTGTCCCTTTGTGGAACAGAGCTTTTCACCGTAGCTCCCTCGGACTTTACTCTGTTGACGACTACTCTCTGTGTTCTGTTAGTGAGGAAATTATAGATCCACGACCGACTTTTCCCGTTTATTCCTTTAGCACACATTTTGTGCGCTATTACGCCATGGTCACCCCTTGTCGAAGGCTTTTGCAAAGTCTGTATTTTAATACATCTGCATTCTTTTTGTCTTCTAGTGCATTTAGGACCTTGTCGTAGTGATCCAATAGTTGAGACAGGAAGGAGCGACCTGTTCTAAACCCCTGTTGCCTGGGTTGTGTAACTGATGGGTTTTAGATGGGTGGTGATCTTGCTTCTTAGGACCTTTCAAAGATTTTTATGAATGGGATGTTAGTGCTATTGGTCTGTAGTTCTTGCGGTTGCTTTACTGCCCTTTGTGGAGTGGGGGCTATGTCTGTTGTTTTTAGTCACTGTGGGCCCCACGACCCCCGTGTCCATGCTCCCTCTCCATACCTGGGAGGTTTACCTTGGAGAGAGTTCCGGGGTCGTCAACGCCCCCGCGGCCAGGTCTGTGACCAGGCTCCTGGTGGATCAAGAGCTGGATCGTACCAGGCTGTTGCTGCTGGCTGCACGCAAATCAACGTACTGTGCCACAGCCGGATGGTGGTACGACTTATATGTGATTGTTGCCAGTGCCAGCTTGAAGACTGCCAGGGAAGTATGTGTGGTAATCCTCTTATGTATGCTGGGAGGCAGTTGAAACAGTTCGGGCCTGACATATTGTATGCGTCTTTTAACGTGCTAGTGGACACCCTGCTTTTCATTGGGGGAATGTTGATATGTCTGCCAAGTCTTTTGCTTTCGTTTGTGAGTTGATTTTCGTTGGTCGCATGTTCGCTATAGTCCCTCTAGAGGATGTTCCAGGTGCTATATTAATCATTGTATCTCTCCCGCCTGCATTCCTGGAGTTTACCTGGAACAGGAGAGTTCCGGGGGTCAACGCCCCCCCGCGGCCCGTCTGGGACCAGGCCTCTGGTGGATCAGCGCCTGATCAACCAGGCTGTTGCTGCTGGCTGCACAGGGGTGCAAACCAACTTACGAAGCCACAGCCCAGCTGATTCCGGAAACTGACTTTAGGTGCTTGTCCCAGGCCAGCTAGAAGACTGCCAGGGGTCTGTTGGTAATCCCCCTTATCGTGTGCTGGGAGGCAGTTTGAACAGTCTTCGCGGCCCCTGACCACTTATTGTATGGTCTTTAACGTGGCTAGTGCACCCCTGCTTTTTCATTTGGGGGGATGGTTGCATCGTCTGCCAAGTCTTTTGCTTCGTAGTGAGTGATTTTCGCTGTGCAAGTTCGGTTACTAGTCCCTCTAGTATTTTCCAGGTTGTAGCATAATCATGTATCTTCCTCCTGCGTTCCAGGGAATACAGGTTTAGGAACCTCAAGCGCTCCCAAATAATAGAGGTGTTTTATCTCCGTTTGCACGCCGTGAAGTTCTCTGTACAAGTTTCTAGGTCGGCAATTTCACCTGCCTTGAAAGGTGCTGTTGTGTGGCAGCAATATTCCAGCCTGATAGAACAAGTGACTGAAGAGTGTCATCATGGGCTTGGCCTCCCCTAGTTTTGAAGGTTCTCAATATCCATCCTGTCTATTTTTCTAGCAGATGCGATTGATACAATGTTATGGTCTTGAGGTGAGATCCTCCGACTGATCACTCCCAGCGTCTTTGCGTTGGTGTTTCGCTCTATTTTGTGGCCAGAAATTTGTTTTGTACTCTGATGAAGATTTAATTTCTCATGTTACCATATCTGAGTAATTGAAATTTTTCATGTTGACTTCATATTGTTTTCTGCAGCCCACTGAAAGTTTGGTTGATGTCCGCCTGGAGCTTTGCAGTGTGCAATGGAAGACACTGTCATGCAGAATTCGGGTGTCATCTGCAAAGGAAGACCACGGTGCTGTGCTGCATACTTGTCTATGTCGGATATGAGGATGAAGACAAGATGGCGAGCGAGTTACTTTGCCTTGTGGAACGAGCTTTTCACCGTAGCAGCCTCGGACTTTCTCTGTTGAGACGACTACTCTCTGTGTTCTGTTAGTGAGAGAAAATTATAGATCCATCGACCGACATTTTCTGTTATTCCTTTAGCAACACATTTTGTGTGACTACTAGCATGCTGGTCACACTTGTCGTAAAGGCTTTTGCAAAGTCTGTATATTTAATCTGCATTCTTTTTGTCTTCCAGGGAATACAAGGGGGGGATTTAGGAACCTCAAGCGGCTCCCAGTAATTGAGGTTGCTTTATCTCCGTTATGCGCGCCGTGAAGGTTCTTGTACCATTTTCTAGGTAAAGCAATTTCACCTGCCATGAAAGGTGCTGATAGAGTGTGCAGCAATATTCCAGCTAGATAGAACAAGTGACTGAAGCGTAGTCATCATGGGCTTGCTCCCTAGTTTGATGAAGGTGCTCAATTATCATCTGTCATTTTTCTAAGAGATGCGATTGTCAAATGTATGGTCCTGAGGTGACGAGCTTCTCCGACATGATCACTCCAGGTCTTTGACTGTTGGTGTTTCGCTCTATTTTGTGGCCAGAATTCAAGAATTTGTTTAGTACTCATGATGTAGATTTAAATTTCTCGTGTTTAACCATATCTGGTAATGAAAATTTCTCATCATTGAACTTTCATATTGTTTTCTGCAGCCCACTGAACGATTCGGTTGATGTCCGCCTGGAGCCTTGCAGTTGTCTGCAATGGAAGACTCTGTCATGGCAGATTCGGGGTGTCATCTGCAAAGGAAGAACACGGTGCTGTGGGCTGACATCCTTGTCGATGTCGGATATGAGGTGAGGAACAAGGATGGGAGCGAGTACGTGCCCTTGTGGAAAAGAGCATTTTTGCGTAGCTGCCTCGGACTTTACTCTGTTGACGACTACTCTTAGTGTTCTGTTAGTGAAGGAAATTATAGATCCATCGACCTACTTTTCCTGTTATTCCTTTAGCAAGCATTTGTGCTGACCTGATTACGCCATGGTCACACTTGTCGAGGGCTTTTGCAAAGTCCGTATATATTCATCTGCATTCTTTTTATTTTCTAGTGCATTTAGGACCTTGACGTCGTGATCCAATAGTTTGAGGACAGACAGGGATCGGGACCTGTTCTTAACCCATGTTGCCCTGGGTTGAATTTTGTGCAGAGATTTAAAGCTCGAGTTGAGTGTGAGTTTTCATCAGAGCTGCTCCTGTGTTTTTACTGCAAAAACAATATTTATTTGTTATATTCCTCCATTTTAGGTGCCTAAGTTGAAATCCCCCAGTGAGCAAGGTGTTGGGTGCAGGAGGCTGGAAGATTTTCCAGACAGTGGTCAATCTTAACAGCTGTGAAAATTTGTCTGGGCTGCCTCCAACCGAGAGTCGAATACCCTGGCCAAACTCTGTTGACACCGAGCTCTGAGATGGAGTACTCAGCCTCACAAGTGGCTTATAGGACAGATTTTTCACAAATGAATGGTATTGCAAGGAACCTCGCTGCATGCACGTATAAAGGACTACTCTACTTGGAGTTGCAGCATATCTCCTGCTCTTCCTTCCTAAAGCCTAGCTTGCTAGCCCCATAGGACTCCCCTTGGGCAATCACGTGCACCTGGGGCGCAATAATTCCTGCAATATCAATCGTATTAGTGTCTGCCTCGCACCTTCAGAAATCCTAATCCAAGCGGTATGTAACCTAGTATAACTATGCGACTCAGACGCTAGCATCAGACGGACTCTGAGACGCTGGTACTTATGGGCATCCCCTCTCAATACGCACGCCTCTCCCCTCATTAAACCTCCCTCCCACCCACTCAAAACCCCAAAAAATTTAACAAATATATATTATTTTATTTATACCCTTATTTTTTTTTCACCCTTTTTTTTAAGTCACTGGCCAGAATCCTACTGGAAAAGGTGCATATCTTCGTCTTTCTGTATGGCTATGGAGGAGATCATCTACGGTACATTGATGTGGTGTCTCTGGCAGATTTCCCAGGTCTCAGAAGTGGAAGACAGTGGAGGGGCGCCGCATGATGTTCCGGCACGTCTTCGTGCCAGTCGACGTCTATCGTAGAAGGACGCTATTCTGTCTTTGTGAACACTGCGCCCCGCCATTCAAGACAAGGGCTGCCAGTTCTCCCTAGCTTAACTTTATTCTAATGTTTGCCTACATTATCGGCCTACTCACAAGTCCCCCCCCCACCCCCCCCTACCTATGTTAAGTCTTAGGTCTACTCTCTCAATTTATCTATCAGATGCCTTAGTAAACCTATATAGTGTATTACCCAGTAAAACCTACCTACTCTTCCCTGAAGAGTAAATCTATAATATTAAAATAAGCTACCAACGCCCAACAGAGAATGCTTGCTTGTTTGGGAGGTTTAAGGGTCGCTCGGCTCAGTCCTGACCAGACGCTTCAATTTTTTGCTGGAATCTGAGCTGTGGAATATTTGGACCTCAAATTAAATTTCCACATCCTCCCGCCTGCGAGGTAGCGCTAAGTCTAGATCAAGTCTGCCTCCCGCAGGCCCCCCCAGTGGGCCCTGGACTCAGAGCGCCGTTCGGACGGGTTCGTCGGCCGCTCAGCTCACTCAACTCTGGTATGAGTTCTCATGTCCAGGTCCCACCGTGTGGACCTCGAGAGGCAAAGCCTGTTGATGCGGTCTTATAGTCCTCGAACCGTTCATTCTCACTTTCACCATTCTCAACCGGCCAGCCTTGTCTGGGTGGTTGGACACCTACCAGGCCAAGGAGGCCAGTGTGCCCTCGGCGCCTCGGATTCTACCAGCACTCCTGGTCCCCTTCATTAGCTCATTCTTATTCGCCTACGGGGTCGGCACCATAGAATGTTCCCTGCAAGGTTGTCAAGAATCCCTGCGCCACACCTGTTCCATTTGTCCCAGGCTGTACCCCCCCCAGTCTGTTGTGACTCCTGTGCAGTTCATCATTGATGGGGGGACCATCTGGACCCATAATAATCCAGCTCCTTGGAAGGATGATCTAAATTGCGGGAAGGGCTCATCCTTCTTTCCAAAACACGCATCGTGAATTGGGGGTGAGAGCTTCTTGCTCGTCAATCCCATTTGTACGTAGTCAGAGGACCTGTTATTAACTCTGGCCTATATCTCAACTAACACTGTCTCATTATCACATGTGCTCCACCCTCCTTGCCGTGCAAGACCTTCCGAATGCACCTTTTGACTGTATGCCACCATGCGTTCATAGGAATCCCCCTTGCCAGGGTGCCTGGGAGGACTTGAACCTCCACTCGCACTCCTATTCTCTTAAGGTGTTCTCGTACTTCTCCGTTGTCCCTAGATTCCTGAAAACTTTATCGGCCACCCTACAGCTTGTGCCCATTGTCCGAGATTAATCAATCGCGGGCTCGAGAATCTGGCAGTAAACCTCACTGAACAACTTCACGAAAGTCTCCTGTCGTATATCTTCTGCCAACCTCCAAACTGCACCGCTCAAGTAGTGGCCACAGGTAAACAGGCAGAACATTATTTCTGAAGGGCCCATCCTTAAACGTTCACTGGGTTCTTCAAATGTGATAGCCCCCTTATGTCTATTCCTACAGTCTCAAAGGGCCTGTCGAATATTGTACCGCTCCTGGAGGCAGCGGTGGTGGGCCTGGTATAGGGTAGGGTCCTCCATCGTACCGCCGGAGACAGTTGCAACTCTTTAGCACCTTTTGACGGCAGCTCGACCCTTCAGTACCCCGTAATTCTGACGTAGGCAGTGAGGGTATCTCCAACCCCCCCATGTAAGGTCTCTGATGGCATATTGGATCAATAGCTCTGTCGCCCATACCCTCCTTCCCAGCAGCACGGGATGTTTGGCCCATAGCTGAGCTCTAGAGTTTTGTATTCTTCCCCTGATCTTATTAGCCCGACATGATCTAGGAACAATCCCAATGAGTGACAATTTGGCTGTTCCCTGAGTCGTCATCGTTGGACACGCGTTCCTGTCGCCATAACTGCTGCCGGGTCGCAGTACTTCAGCAATTCCTGGAAACCTCCCCTTTGGTACTGCCTTATCCAATATCTCTGGGACCCACTAGAGACAAATTGTCGACCTGGCTTACTTGTCTGCATGCTTCCTCACGAATCGAAATACCAATTTCCGTGACTCTAATAAGTTTTCTCCACGAGGAGGAGCGCCTGGGGTCAAATTAATTCCAGTGTCGTGTTTCCCCGCGAATGTACTATGCTGACTGATTTGTCTCACGAATTTTGCTCGGCCACAATCCCTTGCGGTAACCGTATGAAGGCCTTGAAAACCCAAAGCTCGCTTTTACTCAAACTTTCTGTGTGTACCTGGTTATCAGGGTCAGGGCTGGTTTTGATCTGTAGGCAACATACAGCATTGTTGAATGTTTGACTGTAGTTCCCGTATCTCCTTTACACCGATTCCTGACGTAGGGGGAGCTTAGCCCTGTCATTTGGACCATGTAAGGCCACCTCCGAGTCTGTCCATACATAGGTGTGTGTCACCCTCAGGACTTACTTAAACCTCTCTACGTATTTCACCAGTCTTGCTCCCAGCTAACATCGCCGTGAGCTCCTGCTTTGGGATCGAGCAATCCTTCAGGGGTGTCACCCGAGCACGACTGGTGACCAGATTGGACTTGGTCCCCGGGCCACCCAACTACGCTACTGCCCATAGGGGGCCCTGGAGGAGGCATCACAAAAAGAGTGCAAGTCATACTCCCGCCCACGGTGCACCCGATGGACCTGGGGGAATGTGAACTCGTTGCAATTTCGCTAGGTCTTTGTTAACCAGATCCCACTCCTGGAGGACTGTTTCTGGCAGTTTTGGGTCGTCCCAACTAGGTTCAGCTCCCAGGTTGTAGTACTAGCATCCTCCCCTCGAATGGTGATGGGTGTCAAACAAACCCAAAGGATCGAAGGCAGTCTGCACTTTGCTCAGCAAAGACTCCTGGTCAGCTTCCTTCACCATCAGGTTCTCTTTAGCCTAAGTCTGTCTTCTTGACTTCCCACTCTAGTCCCAAACACCGAATGTTACTCAGGCACTGAGATAGCCCAGTATAGTCATGTTTCCACCATGCCCCGCAACGTTGGATTGTTTGGTACCCATTCTTCAATGGCATGTTGAGCTGAGAGATCTCCTGATTAGACTCTCGGTAATATCATCAACAGCCTTTCATCTGAGGTGGTACCCAGCATGTTGTCTACAGAAAATAGGGGTCTTCAGTAATTCTTTAAGCGGTGCTGTTACAGTTCACAGGTGGTAGTCTATGGTAGGCTGTAATAGGAAGGGTTGAATTGTGGCACCAAACAACACTGCCCTTGAATCTATAGGTATCATACCCTTGCTTGGGCATCTCCCTGTTAGCAGCCACATGAACCTTGTGTAAGTCCCTATCATGTGGACTGCAAACCCAATACGTAGGAAGGCTTTGCTAATGTTGCCGCATAGGGGTACTGTTCTGTCCTGGATCCTCAACAAACACATCTGCCTAATTTCTGCGTCAGGGAGGGCCCTGTGAGCAGACTGTCGTTCAACGGAGGCTCTCGGGACTCGCCTGCGAGCTGCAGGTGAAGATACTCTGATGGGAGTGGTTACCCGACTCCTGGTGAACTGCCATGTGTGGAAGACGATAATGGGTTTGTTTTCCCCAGGGCTGGCATTGGGCCACTTTCTCGATGAGCCCAAGGGCCAGTGTTCCTTAGTAATATCATCATATTCCCCACAGACCCTTCCTGGTCAGGCTGTTCACCAATGAATTCAACTGACCACGCTGCCCTCTTGAATTTGTGGGCAGCGTTGGGTGCCCGGATTTCCATGGGAGTCGCACCCATACTGCCCGCCCTGAACTGCACATGGTTCAAGTAATCTCGATCCGTGCTCTTCGTGTTCGGGGGGGAGGCTGCGTCACCTTTAATCCCTTTACTAACATCCAGGTCCCATAGATTTTTTTTTTATGGACCGGCTCACTGTCGGATATTGCCAAATTGCGCTTGACAGGCCTTCGTGCACACCAACGCAATCACCAGTCAGCCTTCAGTCGCTGTATACCAGTAGCCCTCCTTTCCCGGCGGTCGCAGGGAAGTGAGCTCGGTATTCTGCCTCCTACGATGTACCCGTGGTTCCTCTGTACAGGCCCACACCCTCCTTGATAAACCCTTCTGTAGACACGAACTCGTCTAGGTAATCCCTCCTACCAATATGCCTACATTACTAACTTTGTCTGTAGCAATGTCTGGTTCTGCTAGCTTCACAACCAACTCCTCAAACGTTTGACTGCTCAGCCAGTCCCTGTGGTAATGATATTGGGCAGCCTCTTCTCACCATCAAGGCGAAATTTCCATCGTTGCCGAGAGCTAACTGCCCGTCACATTGACTACTGGATAAGACCTGCGTGGGACTTCCCACCAAACCCTTCCACCTTCATGTCAACTTTACCAATGTCTCCAGCTTCAACTAGTGGCTAGAACTCTCCGCTAAGAAGGATCCTCTGTGCCCCACTGTCGTCAGAACCAAACGGGTTGTTCAGGACTTCCTTTCCCTTTCGCGACCACCGCCATTTATGGTGGCAAGGCTCCACCGAGCCTTGAAATTGCTCACAGAACAAATTCTCGTGCCGTACTCACCCACACTCATCGTTTACTTTGACTTGTTCTTGGCTCTCCGCCTTTACTTGCGGTTTGCTCTCTTAACTTGTGCTAGGCCGGATTTCATTAGGAACAGTGCACTGTGGTGCTTCTCTTCCGGCAGCCCCGACACTCCCTGAGAATGGTTTTACAGTCCCTGGCTAAAATGTTCTCCACAACACTATGAAACTAAAGTCTCTACTCTCTTAGCCGATTGAACCCTTGGGTTATAGGTGGTGAAGCTTCCGAACCCTCTGAACTAGGTGTTCTTCATCACAAAACAGCCCACCGTCTCATACTGGCCGCTTATAGTGGCTTCTCCCTTGGCCTGCGGGTGGATGGGTTCGCCCTGGGCATAATACGAGCCTACTTAGTGGGAGGTTGGTTTAGGTTTCTCTCGATGTCTGGGGAAGTCGACGACTTCTCCTTGGTAGGTAATTTCTCCCCTGACCTCCATGCTCAGGTTTGAGATATGAGATCCCCTAACCCATCAACAATTTGGTTCTTCGTGAACCTATTCGACATCCGATGTTTTAAGTGGTAACTCATGCACTGTCGTGCTAGCCAGTTTTCCTCTGAATCACCTGGGCTAAGGCATCCATTTGAATCATTTCATCTGCAGATCTCTGACAAATATTGGACAAGCTCTAACCTCAATAGGACTTTCTAGACTTTGACGGTCCATTTCTCGGCAAGCCTCTAGATTCCAACAAACGATAAAGTATAGCATACCTTTATTACCTCAGTGTTGCCAAACAATGTATTCTAATTGGGTCTTTGGCATGTGGTAAATTTGCGTCAGTAATCGGGTAGTGCCGGACCAGATCTAAGGCTTTACCCTTGAGACTGCGCCGCAAATTACATGCAATTGACGGCATCTGACAATCATTTCTGTATCATATCTGGGCTCTAAACGGATCCCAGAAACCAATGTACTCTGTTAAGTTCCGTCATACGTTGGTAACTTCAGCTGGGGCAACTTGGGCAAAACTATATTGACAGCGTGTGTGGTTGTTTGGGGTACCTGCGTTGTTTCAACCACCATCCTTGGGAATACATAGCCTTTAATGTATTACTTATCTTTGTACATATTCATCTCTGATGACAATCTACATCATCTTTAGTGAATTCCGTCCATAGCCTGCTGAAGCTTCCCTGGGATCCTCATCCTCAATAGCCTGTAGCTCTATCTGAGAATGCTTGCCCCCTCTCCCCCCCCAATATATATTTTCATAGGCTACCCTTTTTCCCCAAACTCTTCAAGCAGTTCTGCAATCATCGCAGTCTACATTACTGGTTGGCAGTAGCCTTGCCACCTGTTACGCGTTCTGTTCAGGATGCCCATTTGTATGCTGATTATGTTCGTTTCTAATTTTGTTAGCACTGAACCAGACCTCCTGACCCCATCTGCCATTGTCGAAGTTTAATGAGGAGTGTTGACACTAATTGTACTTTACCCAGTCCACCCCACGGCACGGTCACGGATGTTAGGTAAGAGTGAAACAGAGTCTTAGGGTTCTCAACAAGCTTACAATTCCCTTTGTTATATTGACTTCTACTATGGAATCAAAAATGTACACTGATAGCTCTCAATGTCTCCCAATCAAAATGTGTATCGATGTGAAAGCTTTAACCTGCACTTAACTGTACAATGCCAAGCAAATAATTACAGGACTTATACCTAGTCTCAGGTATAATCACAAATCCCACATTAACATGAATCAAAGACAATGAAAATCACACACTAATAGGGCAGTATACAAAATAAACTTCACTTGGTTCTTAACACAAGCAAACTTGCAACAATTCAACTTGTGAAACAGCCAAATAAAATAAATGTATGTAAACAGCTGCCTACCTGTGCAGCTTACTCTGTTTAGCGTGGATGGTTGGATAAGGTAAAATTCCTAACCTAGCTAGTGATAGCTATAAACTAAACCTGGCTTTATAACTCCCTGTAAATAATAACTAAGGTTAAATCTGTCTGTACTATAACCTTTTGTAAATATTGCACAAGCCTAGCCTAACTGTTGGCTACCTTGCAAATCCACTGTAAGTAATTAACACACAAGTCTCCTACTCTGGATTACTTGTAATTCCACTGTAATAATTAATTCACAAGCTTCTCTAGCCTACCTGGCCTGCCTGTAAATTACTAGCAAATGACATACTTCTGTGTATAGTCAGCTTGGCCTAGCTCTGGTAACTGTTGACTAGGTGTGGCTAACTTAAACCTAACTTTTTTAAACTGGTTCTTAACTGTAGCCTAGCTATGATAGTTAACCTAATGGGCCCTAGCTATGATAGCTAACCTAACTCTGTAAAACTGGTTCCTAACTTGTGGCCTAGCTATGATAGATAACCTTAGCCTCATTCACATCGGTTTTCGAAGGAAACCACTTTTGTTGAAAAATTGTCTGGGCTGCCTCCAAGTGAGTCGCCTCTACTGGCAAACTTGTTGACACCGGCTCTGAGATGGGTTACCCAGCCTCACAAGTGGCTTATAGGACAGATTTTTTCACAAATGATTGGTATTGCAAGAAAACCTCGCCTGCAATTGCAGTAGAAAGGACCTAACTGACTTGGTGTTTGCGATATATCCTGATTCTTCAAACTTTCCTAAGCCTAGCTTAGCCCCCTAGGATTCCCCTTGGATTCACGTGCACCGGGCAGCATTAATTCTGAGAGAGAGCAATTATTCAACATTATTAGTGTCCTGCTGCACCTCGAAATTCCTAATATCCAAGGAGGGTAGGATCCCCTAGTATACTATGCAGACTCAGACGCTAGCTTCAGACTATCTGAGACTCTTGGTACTTACTGGGACATTACTCTCTCTGTAGCACGCCGAGCCCTCAGTTACTCAATCCACAATCTCCTAAGTCAACTGGCCAGATCCTACTGGAAAAGGTGATGAATATCTCGTCTTACTGTATGGGCTGATGGAGGAGATCATCTTACGGACCATCGAGGTGTCTCTTGCCAGATTTTCCCAAGTCTCAGATGTGAAGACACCGTGGGGGCGCGCCGCCTGATGTTCACGGCACGTCTGTCAGTCGCGTTCTATCGTAAGACAGGCCGCTATTCTGTCTTTGTGACATGCGCCCGCCGCCATTCAAGCTAGGGCTGCAGTTCTCCCTAGCTAACTTTCCTAAATGTTTGCCTACATTATCGGCCTATTCTACTTATGTTAAAGGTCTTAGGTCTACTCTATCATTATCTACATATGTACACCTTGTAAACCTAATATTTAGTGTATTACCAGTAAACCTACCTATCCTTCCCTGAAGGCGTATAATTATAAATTAAATAAGCTTACCAAACCGCCCAACCAGAGAGAAGCCTTGCTTGTTTTTTGGGAGGGTTTAAGGGTCGGCTCGGCTCAGCCGACCACACGCTCATGCTGGATCTGAGCCTGTGGAACTCCATTTGTGACCAATAAATTTCCACACAGCTGTTCCTGGAATGCTGGATGTTGCATCCGCGAGGCTTTTAGACCACCACAATGACTAGGTTTGGTTCTCGAACTTTACTGCTAAACTTCCACTACATCATTTGAGGCATTTAGCGTTCTGATGCACAAAGTGATCTCTGCAATGTACAGGCCAACCCCCTCCCCCTTTTTGCTGTTTCACTCTGTCCATCTGTATAGGTTGTAACCTGGGATCCATATTTCGCTTGTTCAAGTGATCCTTTATGTGGGTCTCAGTGAAAGCCGCGAACATTGCCTTGCCTCTGCAAGCAATCCACGGATGAAAGGTATTTTGTTGTTGTTGCTGGCTTTAGACCCTTTATTTTGCAAAGAAGAATGTCATCGGTTTTGGTGGAAATTGTTGGTACTGGGGGGGGATTTTTTTTCCGGCATTAGTATCTGTATCTGTTGGTTTGGAGCGGAGCCATCGACTGTGGTTCCACTCCAGGAATGACTGGATTTGGGTGTACGATTTCTGCCAGTTTTTTTTCCTTCCTGGCACTAAAAAAAACCTTTTCCCCCTTGAGTGGCTGTGGCTACCCAGGTTTTCCCATGGCCTGGATGTTTTGTATCTTTTTGTACCCTTTAGTTTGGTCTGCCTGGCAATTTAAGTTATAGCACAGGATGGAAAAGGCTCGTGATAGGGGCTTCTTGCAGTTCTTGATGAACACGGAGTTCCATGAGTCTGGCCCTGGGGCAAAGTGCATGGGGATGTCATTTATCGCCTGTTCGAAGTCATTTTGGCGTCAGGATAACATCGGATAGGCTTGTGTTAATCAAATGTTGTGGGCTCTCTCATAAAAAATTCATTTTGATCTTCGACTCTCAGTCTGGTTAGCGGCTTGCTAAAAACTGAGTCATATTGGGACTTGGTAGCTCACTCATTTCCTTGCTGTCATCTGTGTAGGACCCATCTTGTTTAAGTAGGGGCCCAATACTGGACGTTGTTCTCGACTTTGATTTGGCATAGGAGAAGAAATACTTTGGGTTTCTTTCGATTTCATTTAAAGGCTTTTAGTTCTTCCCACGATTCCAGAGAGTCTGCCCCTGGCGAAATTCACGATTGGCGAATCTATTTTCCCCATAAAAAAATAATGGAAACCCAATTAATCCCTTTTTAGACAGCCAAAAGTATTAAAAAAATTTTTAAAGATTAAATTAGATTTACATACAGAAAACAATGACAAATAAATATAAAATCACTAATAAAATGGATAAATGAACATTTAACATCACACTTAAACCCTTTATTGATTCTTGTTAGTGTAGGAGGGTGCTTCGATATGATGCTAATATCATCTCTACGGGTTATTATCTATCACAATTCATCTATATGCATTATAAAACATTATTAATAAACACAGAACATGTATATAATCTAAAAATGAATAAAATATGTCATAAAAGTTGAGGGATTAAAAAGGTTAAGGGGGTTGGGGTTAAGG
>NC_069405.1:77072620-77147620 GCF_026875155.1 Cherax quadricarinatus
CACTAATTTATTTTCCTTTGGGTGTTTGTTATAGACCCACCAATATTCTTTGTCTGGCAAAAAAAATCTAAGAATGGGGGTATTTCACATTGAGCTTTGGAAAAGCATCAGGTCGAAGCTGGTTGCTGGGACATAGAGATTAAAAATGTTTATGGAAAAATCGCCTGCATGTACTTTGACACCAGAAAATGCTTTTAACTCGATCTGAGGAAAGGAGTAAATTTGGGGCAAGCTCTTTCTGAATACTCACACAACAGTTTTTGACCTTAGGTTAAAAGTGGGGGTTTTTTCCCCCCAATTGGAACCACTGCTCTATGGAATGTTCCCAGCACACTTTCCCACACCAAAAATTAGTATCCACATCTACTGCAACATGGCCATATCTGGCATTTGTAAAACCTGTTTAGGGGGTAGGTACACTTCGATGTTTGGGAAACGAAAACATCACCCAGAATTCCGGGGGGGGGGCACGGGACCTACCAACTGGCAAAATTTGGATTTCCTTTTTAAGTTTTTTAGGCTTAGAATGCTCATTTTAGAGTCAATGGGAGGGGTCCATGCAGAAGGGTATCCAAAGTTATAAAACTGACCCATTTTTAATGGGGGTTTTCGATGGAACCCCGGGACTGGAAATTTTTCCCGGAGAGATTCCAGGGGTCAAGCCCCAGGGCCCGGTCTGTGACCGGGCCCCCCGGGGGATCAAGTCTGATAAACCAGGCTGTTCGCTGGGTCACACAAACCAACGTAGGGCCACAGCCCGGTGGTCGGGAACCGACTTTGGGTGCTTTCCAGTGCCACTTGAAGACTGCCAGGGTTGTTGTAACCCCCCTTATGTATGCTGGGGGCAGTTGAACAGTCCGGGCCCCAAAACTTTTGTATGGGCTCTTAACGTGCTAGGACACCCCTGCTTTTCTTTGGGGGGGTGTTGCAGCGTCGCCAAGTCTTTGCTTTCGTAGTGAGGTTTTTGTGTGAAGTTCGGTACAGTCCCTCTAGGTTTTTTCCCGGTGTATATAATCTTATCTCTCCCCCCTGCATTCCAGGGGGTACAGGTTTTGGAACCCCAAGCGCTCCCCTAATTGAGGTGCTTTATCTCCATTAGCGGCCGTGAAGGTTCTCGTAATTTTCTAGGTCCAATTTTACCTGCCTTGAAAGGTGTTTATGGGTAGCAAATTCCAGCCTAGATAGAACAAAAGACCTGAAGATGCTCATGGGGTTGGCCCCCTATTTTGAAAGGTTTTCATTATCCCTCCCGTCATTTTTCTAGCAGATGCGATTAACAATTTTATGGCCTTGAAGGTGAGATCCTCCACTGATCACTCCCAGGTCTTGACTTGGGGTTTTTGCCTATTTTGTGGGCCCAAATTTGTTTTGACGTTGTATAGAACAAAGGGGCCTTATCTCTAGCTTTATAACAAGAATCCTTTATGTACTTCTGCAACAACAAAATATAATGACAGACATTAAAAATGGCTTTTTACAGGGGTGGGATTCTTCAATGTCAAGAGAAAAATTTTAACTACAGGCCCAATATTTTTAAATCACCATGTAAAACTGCACCTAATATAGGGGTAGTAGAAGAGAAAAATCAACACCATGGGTTTTTGGGCCCATGACACACCAAACGTTGTTGTTGTAAAGGGGCCCCGAGAGGGGGGTCAGTTTTATCCTGCTGCTGTTTCCCCACGGGAGCGGGTTTTCACTAAAAACCCTCCTTCAAAAAATATCAAACAGTAATCTCCCAAACTGTTGGTGGGGCGATGTACACGTCCCACCTTCGTGGGCCCTTGAGCCTTTTCACCAGGTTAAATTTTTTTTCCCGCGGGGTTTGACTAACTCTGGAGCAGAATCCTCTATTTCCGGGGGGTAGTCCAAGGGGTTTTCCCCAGGAGAAAACGAAGAAATCTTAAACATCTTTTGGGTATCTTAAATTTTCCACACAATGGGGATTTCAACGGGGGCTAAATTTTCTGAGAAAACTGTGGTCTCTTCACCATTTTTGGTAGCGAATGGGGCGAATGTGGATTAGTTTCCCAGGACCCAAAACCTTTTCCCCACTAAAGGATCCGTCTTGTTCACCCAAACGGGGACTCTTCAGGAAAAAGGGGGTCCAGGATTACATAACCAAGTGGGCACGGGGGCCCCGTAGAAGAACACGTAATATTTGAGGAGCCCTTTCATGAGGGGTTCATTAGTACTGGGGCACAGCAATAAACTAATAAAAGGAGGGGGCATCAGTAGGACATTTGCCAGTTTTTTGAACGGGTTAAAATTGTGCGACTTCAATGTCATTGAAAACTGCCTTCCATATAGAAACCATTAAAACCGCTCCCTTGACCTTTCCCTTGAGGTTGTAGCTTTTTTGTTCTGCTGCAGGCAATTTTTTGGGCTAGAAAAAAACCTCCTGAAGTTCGTTACCCCATGAACGAGGACCCCCTGTCTAAAGGATATAACCCGGGCATAAAAAAAATAGAGAACAACTGTAAAGACAACAAATAACAGTTGAAGCAGCCCATATTTGCACGGGGGAATAAAAAGGGGAAACCCTTGAATATTAAATCTACTATGTTAAGGAAATACCTTTTCCCTATTTGGTTTGGGTTTAAGGGGTCCTTTAAAAATCAATATTCGTCCTCAAAAGGCGGGGTGGATTTTAGGGAGATAGCTTCTTTTCCCGATGAAATTTTTGGTTTCACCTGCACATACCTGCATCTCTGATCACTTTCGCACTTTCTTCCACTGAGAAAGGGCCCTGTTCTTTGATTTGAAAAAAAGGGAAAAGGCGTGAACTCCGGGGTGACACAAACCCTTTTGGAGCACGAAGTGATTGTAAATCATGACATGCTGCTCCACAGGGGGACCTAAAGAATGCATCAGGTGAGAATTTCTCTTACCCGGTCGGAAACCAAAATATCAAATTTCATAACAGGGATATTTTCCCAAATCCTCCAGCGAATTATCTTGTAAATTCTTTACCTACTTTTGTGTTTCCCTTGTTGAAAAAGTACATCACAACCGTTGGTCAGTCCTTAGGGTAAAAATTCTCCCTTTAAAAAAAATTCCCCCAGTGGCGAACTCTTCTATAAAGGGCCCCCTTGGGGTTTTTCCTTTTTCTACCACGAAAACTTTTCCCTCTGACCTTTAAAAAATTTTCTCAAAAAGAAGGCTATTGTCCCCTTTCCGGGGACAAGACTGCAGCAAGGGCCCAATGTCAGATCATCCTTTCCCCATTTCAAAATGGTAGGGATTCATAAAGGGCTTGAACTATTTTTTTTTTTCAATGCCCTTGTTTGAAAGTAGGGAAAGGGGCTTCTGCTTCTTTGTCACGGGGAAATGTGGTAGCACCCAAGGGGCGGAACTTTACTTGAATAGTTGTAGATCCATTGTGTTTAATAAGCAAAAAAAACCAAAGTTTTTTTGGGAGTGATTTTTTTTGCCCTTGAGGCTTTGGAAGGGTTCCCGTAGAGGCGTAGTCGTTCGGGGTCGGGAATATTGAACCTCCTTCCACTACATAACCAAGGGTGCTAAGCCCTTTTTGTTGAAAAATTGCACTTTTCCCATTGTAAAATGATATTTTTTTTTCTTGGCGGCTTTCCAAAAAATTAACAAGGATTGCAAAACATGTTCCCCCGGGCCCTTTCCACAAAAAGGTAACATTTTCTAAAAACGGCCCTAAGTTTTTCCCCTGAGTTTTCTCTTCCTGAATGAATGAAACCATAATTCGTTGGAAGCAGGCTACCCCAATTTTGGGGACTTTCCCAAAAAAGGGCTCTGGTAAAAAGATACAGGGGCCCTCACTAGCCTGAAATCTGTGAAGGTTTTTCCTTTATTCCCTTTTAGGGACTTGATGAAAAGGCACTCTGTAATCAATTGTGCTAAACACATCGTACTGACAATTTTTTTCACTGTATCATCAATTTGAGGGAGAAAGGGGACCCACAAGAAGTGTAAATTTTTGATTGTCCCCAAAAGTAATTTTTATTTGCCGCTCCCCCTTTTCCCATAATCATCTTTTAAAAACAACCCAAACCGTGCACGCCAAAGGGGAATTACCGGTTCTATAATACCCTCCTTTTAGCAGCCCCCTAGTTTTTCCCCTAGAACCCTCCGATCCCTAAAATAGCGGCGTTTACTTACTGATATAGGAAAGGCAATCCGCGGTAAATTTGGGAAACAGCTTTGGTTTGGGGCCCACCCTTTAAAATGCTTAAAATCCCAGAAAAACAAAAGAAGGCATTCACCTCCATATGTTAAGTGACACAACCCGGCAGCCTTTTGAAAGTCCTGACCAAGGATAAAAATCCCGAGCACAGTTTTGGGAGAATACTAAATGTACATCTTGATAATCTTTTTCCCTTAACTCTGAGATTTACCTTACAAAACCCAAAGGTCTGAAAAAAAGAAAAAGTTGATGGGCCCTGGAAAAGGTTTCCTGAAAGAGTGATGGGACAGTCAAGGAGTGGCGTTAACTAAGTCAAATTGATGAAACTCTCTGACTGCCACTAAAAATAAACCACAAATTCTTTTTCCCTTTTATGAATACTTTTACAAAAATGCCTTTGACAGTGAAATTTGGGGGTAGCCGCAGAAGTCAACCTTGGTTTTTTTTAAAGGGCGCATGATCACGGGAAAGTGTGGAGGCCCCTAGCTCTTGTTTATGCATTTAAACACGACTACTTTAACAAAGTGACCTTTCTTTTGGGATTTTTTACGGGACATTGCTTTTACGACAGGCCCCTTTGGACGTGGGTGTCTTGAAAAAACCCCAAAAGGAAAACACCCGAACCTGCTGCTGCGTCACTGAGACAGGTTTTCCCCCAAGTAACTTCATTGTAAGAGCTTGTCAGGGAAAAGCCCCGCACTTTTCCACTCAGAAGGCTGAGTGGGACTTTTATATTTCAGAAATTTTTCGGGCTGAATCTAAGCCTTCCGGTCAAAGGGAAAAAGGGTAAGTCGAAGTTTTATATTCTCCAGTAAACGCTGCCTTTTTATTTGGGGATTTCAAGGCCCTGATAAAAGCATCCCTTTATGGCTCTTTACAATAAAATGAGGGAGCTGTCACGCTTTGGGAAATGACAGTCCTTACCTAAAATTTTTAGTGCTTTAAGGTATTCCCCCTAATCCCCATCAATCTTTCGGCGGGGTTGCAGGCGAAAGCGTGCAAAAATTTTTATTTTTAGGGTTTTTAAAAACGAGACTTGAAAGGGTTTTTTAAAAGCAACTTTGAGGTATTACACTCAGAAATAGCCTCATAACCCCCTTTGGTGACACAAAATTGATGAGTAGACTTTTTTTAACTAGATCGTTTTTTGGGAAAGGGGCCCCCAAAAAGTTTTTCGAAAGTCTTAAACCCCTTTTTTTCCATTCCTAGCAAACCGTTTTATAAGCGGGGTCCAGTCTACCTCTCAGGGTTTTTGTAAACGCTCCATGTTGTGATGTAGTGTAGCTCAGGATCCCCACCAGGTAGCCCAGGATTTTTTCAAAAAATTTGTTTTGATAAAAAACACAGGCCTTTTCTAGGTTTTATTGAACTAGAATCTTCATATCTTTCTGCAACAAAAAATATAATATTGCATCTAATAATGCTTTAGGGGGAGGTGAGTCTTGCTTGTCAAGAGAAAAGTTTAACTACAGGCCACATATTTAAACTCCCATGTAATCTGCATCACTTTTGGGGATAGTAAAGAAGAGAATCAACCCATGTGTTGGCGCCCATGACACCCAAACGTTGTTGTGTAAAGGGCCCCAAGAGGTGGTGCAGTATTATCCTGCTGCTGCTCCCCACAGGACCAGTATCACTACAGTACTCTGATGAAGATTTAATTTCCTCGTGTTTACCATATCTGAGTAATTGAAATTTCTCATCGCTGAACTTCATATTGTTTTCTGCACCCCACTGAAAGTTTTGGGTTGATGTCCGCCTGGAGCCTTGCAGTGTCTGCAATGGAAGACACTGTCATGCAGATTCGGGTGTCATCTGCAAAGGAAGACACGGTGCTGTGGCTGACATCCTTGTCTATGTCGGATATGAGGATGAGGAACAAGATGGGAGCGAGTACTGTGACTTGTGGAACAGAGTTTTTCACCGTAGCTGCCTCGGACTTTACTCTGTTGACTACTACTCTCTGTGTTCTGTTATTGAGGAAATTATAGATCCAACAACCGACTTTTCCTGTTATTCCTTTAGCACGCATTTTGTGCACTATTACACCATGGTCACACTTGTCGAAGGCTATTGCAAAGTCTGTATATATTACATCTGCATTCTTTTTGTCTTTTAGTGCATCTAGGACCTTGTGGAAAATACTGTATATTTTCCGGAAATACGGTAATTTATAGGTAAATAGATGCCCTATATTGTATTTAATAAAAGTGTATTTTTAAAAAGAGGACAGTCGCCATTGTTAATTTGAATTGGATACAACGTTAGTGTAATGGGAAGGAATTTTCGTGTTCTAGAGGTTAAAATTGGGCTGACACCTCTCAAATAGGAGGCGAAATTTTTGGATGTGCATTCCTGCATAACTTGAGATATCAGACGACTGGACAAGACAGCTCCAGGAACCTCAGATAAGTCTTATGTAGTAACCTGGCCAGTGTTATTTTCATAGATAGACAGTGATGTTTTCTGAGTATGATACACATTAATAAATAATAAATAAATAATAAATAAATAAATAAATAAATCTCCAGTCAAATTGGTGAGTGATATTAAGATATTTTCCTTCTGTTATATAAATGTGTGTATATATAATCCTTTTTTAATTTTAATATACAGTCCACAAATTTATATATTTACCAGTATTCCTGGAGATGTATAATTCATTTAATTAATAGGTCCAGAGCAACTTGTGGATATGACAGTGGTAGGTATCGAAGGGGGACATTTTTTGCGACCTAGGTGTCCCATATTCCTACTTGTCTAATTGATAAATAATAATTATCTATGTTCATTTACTGTTATGTATATAATGATACATTCAGATAAATGCAATTTTCCACAGCTACAATGCTAGGTGCATGTGAACGCTAGTCCCAGGTGTGTGTAAACACTACAGTGTTAGGTGCGTGTAAACCTTACAGTGCCAGGTGCGTGTGAACCTCGCAGTCCTTTATGCATGTGAACCCTTCAGTCTGAGGTGTGTATGAACTTTTCGGACGACATAAAGTAGCCTCTGAGGTAGTACAAAGTAGCACAGTTAGTGTGGTATTCTGAATGGGTTGAAGAGTTGGCAAGACCTCGAGACCGGCTGAGCCTTTCAACCCAACAATAACATTGTTACCATGGTGTCCAAATTTTGTAAATATAAACAATGTGTCATGCTGCGTCTCATTTTTAAAACTCGTTTTGACCTCATGACAGCTCTTTCAGAATAAAGTAAGTCTGCTCAGCTCTTTTCGGTGTGCATTTTATGGTAACTTACATAGTGTTTGGATGAGTAATATGTCCGAAAACCAAAATTTGCCTTGTTTGTAGGCCAGGACCTCTTGGAAGAGGCTTCTTGGCGAGGTGAAGAGGCTCTTGATCTGAGGAATTAGACCTTTTGGTATCCTTCCTCAGACCGAACCTCATTACCCCCCAATCCCCCTCCCTATCCCATTCCCCCTTTCCCTTTCCCCACTTCTCTCCCGCTCCATGTTTTAAATATGGGTTCTCCCATTGCACTGCTGTATAAGCCTTGTGGTTTAGCGCTTCTTTTTGATTATTATAATAATAATCCACTGTACTAGACTTCACCTGGTCTCTCCTTCCGGACTTACATGACAGCAATCATTTTCCAATGATTTTACTTCTCCTTGATATTGACCGCGTCTTCGTAGTCCTTGCTGGCAGTTTGATCGAGCAAATTGGGACCCTAACTGCTTTTAGTGAGGTTTCTTCTTCATTATCCATTGATGAGTTTTTACACCCCTTCTCGACCTCAGTTTTAACTGCAGCTTCACATACCCCAAACCTCGGGTAGGCATTTTCAAAAGTGCGTGCCTTGGTGGTCTCCTGCTTATGCTCGGGCAGTACATTTGAAACACGCTGCATGGGGCAGGTACCAGTAAAATAGAACCACAGAGAGACTCCTTGATTTTAAGCAGAAGCAAGTGGGTGCTCGCCGTGTCATCCGTGACACTAAACGCACTTGCTTGCGAGATTATGTTTCCACCATCACCTCTGCTTCCTCTGTGAGTGCAGTTTGGAAAAGAGTACGGAAACTGAGTGGCAAATACTCTCCTGACTCGGCTCCCGTTCTTCGGGTTGCCGGTGTTGATATAGCAAACCCTCTTGATGTTGCCACCGAAATTGGTAATCATCTATGCCCCTCGTTTCATTCCTCAAAGTCTGCCAGAGAGTTAGAGCCCTTAAAATTTTCTTCTGTTGGAGAAAAATCTTATAATGTGCCTTTATACTTCTGGAACTGGAGGCAATGTTCTTTAATCTTATTTGGTCACAAGTTCTTCCCCAGCTGTGGAAATCTGCCATTGTTCTCTCTCTCCACAAACCGGGTACTATGGGACATGATGCCTTCCACTTTCATCCCATTGCTCTTACCAGTGCAGTTTGCAAGGTGATGGAACGTCTGGTAAACTGACATTTGATGTGGTATTTTGAGACACACAACAGTCTCTCCACAAGTCAATATGGCTTTTGTAAAGGTCGTTCTACCATTGATCCCTTACTATGCTTAGATATATATGTCTGTAATGCCTTTGCCAATAACTACTCAGTTATTGCCATCTTTTTTTGATTATAAGAAGGCATATGACACTACTTGGAGGTATAATATCTTGGTCCAGGCCCATTCCTTAGGCCTCCAAGACAATCTCCCATTTTTTCTTAAGAACTTCTTAACTGAAAGACATTTCCATATCCGGGATAATAATATGCTTTCCCCGGACTTTCTCCAAGCTGAAGGTGTCCCCCAGGGATGTGTTCTGAGCACAACACTTTTTCTCCTTGCTATAAATGATATGGCCTCTGTTCCTCCCTGCAATATTTGGTCATCGCGCTATGTTGATGACTTTGCTATAGCTTGTGCAGGTGCTGACTGTCACCTCATTGCAGTTTCTCTCCAGCATGCTGTCAACCGTGTTTCCAATTGGGCCACCACTCATGGGTTTAAATTTTCTAGTAGTAAAACTCACCAAATTACTTTTACTAGACGTTCAGTCGTCTCTGATCATCCATTGTACCTATATGGCTCGCGTATCCCAAAACATGATACGGTCAGGTTTTTCGGCCTTCTGTTTGACCATAGGTTATCCCGGAAACTTTACATTACCTCTCTGAAGGCAACTTGTCATAGCTGGCTGAACCTTCTTAAAATCCTTGCTCATCTTTCATGGGGGTTGATCGTAGAACTCTTCTTCACCTACATTCAGCCCTAATTTTATCAAAACTCTATTATGGTGACCAGATCTATTCGGCAGCCTCTCCTGCTACTCTCTCTAGCCTTAATCCCATCCATCATCAGGGATTACGTTTATGCCTCAGTGCTATTCACTCTTCACCAGTCGAGAGCCTTTATGCAGAAGCGAATATTCCATCCTTGTCCGATCGTCGTGATGCTCATTGTCTTTGCTATTATGTTCACTCTCATGACCTCCGCAATCCTTCCATATATGTATAGGAATAGTCACTGATGTTAGTAGACATTATTTATTCGTTGCCCCTGTTTATTCCATCCCTTTTCTCTTTGCCTAAATTCGCTCTAGTCTTCTCTTCAGTTACCACCTTTCTATGTTCGTGTAGCATCTCACTTTTCCCTACTCCCTTGGGAAGTTCCAACATTCGTGTCTGTTCTTTTCCACTGCCATGCGTGAAAGCCGAACTGCCTATGGTAACTTCCAGCTCTCTCTTTCCTGACCACTTCCGCTCTCATTCTCATGCCATCGCAGCGTACACTGATGATTCTAAGTCTTCTGATAGCATCAGATTCGCAGCAGTGTTTCTGGACAGTGTCGTGCAAGGGCATTTATTATCCTTGGCTAGCATTTTTACGGCTGAATTGTATGCCATTCTTGTAGCACTTATCCGTATTGCATCTCTGCCTGTGTCACCGTTTGTGGTCGTTTCAGACTCCCTTAGTGCTTTACAGCCTATACAAAAATTTGATACACCTCACCCCCTAGTTCTTCATATCCAACTTTGGTTATGCCGTATCTCTACCAGGCACAAAGATATTTTTTTCTGTTGGGTCCCTGGTCATGTTGACGTATAGGGCAATGAACAGGCAGACACTGCTGTGCAGTCAGCAGTACATGACCTCCCAGTTTATTTATTTATTTATTTATTTTATGTCTTTGCAAATAGTACATTGAGATTTTGTATTTACAATAGTGGGTTGCAATGCAAAGAGAGCCTCTATTATGCCTAGGCATTATGGGCCAACTTAACATTATTGGCTTACAGTCATATCAAGGTGTTCCATTCATGGACTATTTTGCTGTAATTGCTACCCACCTTTGCACCCATTGGCAACAACATTGGTCTGATCTGCTCCATAACAAACTTCATTCTATTAAACTGAGTATAGGTCTCTGGCCATCTTCTTGTCATCAGTGTCAAGGTTGGGAGACTACTCTTTCCTGTCTTCGCATCGGCCACACTCGTCTTACTCGTGGGTATTTCATGGAGAGGCACCCTGTTCCTCTCTGTGAGAATTGTCAGATTCCAGTATCTGTTAGCCACATTCTGCTGGACTGCCCTCTCTATCAACGAGAGCGCAGAATTTACCCCCAACATCTTCTCCACTCTGCTGCCCTTTCTTTACCTTCCCTTCTTGCTGATGGACCTTCCTTTAAGCCAGACTCTCTCTCTCTCTCCCCTGCTCTTCCTCATATACATCAATGATCTTCCAAACATATCTCAACACCTGAACCCCATTCTCTTTGCTGACGACACGACTTATGTCATCTCTCACCCTAACCTTGCCACCCTCAACACCATTGTTAATGAGGAGCTGATCAAAATATCGACTTGGATGACAGCCAATAAACTTACGCTTAACACTGACAAAACCTACTACATTAAGTTTGGTAGCAGAGCAGGAGATGCGCAAATTAACATTAAGATCGACAACACTCTAATTGCCAGGCATAATGAGGGCAAATTCCTAGGCCTATACCTCGACAACAACCAGAACTTCAGCACCCATATCCAACACATAACCAAAAAAGTATCCAAAACGGTTGGGATCCTCTCCAAGATACGATACTACGTGCCGCAAACTGCCTTTCTCACACTATACCATTCACTTATATATCCATACCTCACCTATGCTATCTGTGCTTGGGGTTCAACTGCAGCAACACACCTAAAGCCAATAATAACCCAACAAAAAGCCGCAGTAAGAATAATCACTAAATCCCATCCCTGGCAACACACCCCCCACTCTTCATAGATCTAAACTTACTCCCTGTTCAGTACATCCACACTTACTACTGTGCAATCTACATCTACAGGACCTTAAATTCCAATATTAACCTTGACCTAAAACGCTTTCTTGATAGTTGTGACAGAACCCACAGGCACAACACCAGACACAAACATCTCTATGACATTCCCCATGTCCGACTAAACCTTTACAAAAATTCAATGTATGTCAAAGGCCCTAAAATCTGGAACACCCTACCTGAAAATTCTAAAACTGCAGACACATTCATCACCTTCAAAACTACCATCAGAAAACATCTTATCTCCCTGATACACCCTGTCAACTAATTACACGAATACCATCTGGTGGTTAACACTTACACTCACTCACCCATTTGACCATAAACAGAAATATCAATCTCATTCTCAAAATAATGAATCTTAACTAGTCATAAGTTGGCCTGTGATACTCCAATACTGAAACTATGTATAGTGCCAAAACAAAAGCATTCACATTGCTAAACTCACAAACTAGTATTTAGTCACTTAGCCATAATACCAACTTACCTCATAATTTTGTAATATTTTAAACTTAAGATTTAATTTAAGTCTGCCCGAAATGCCTAGCCATGCTAGGTGTTCTAGTGGTACACTCTGTAATTATTATTTTACTACATGTAAACCACACAATAACTAAATTCTGTAAACTCAGCATTGTAATCCTTATAGAGAATAAACTCTGAATTGAATTTAATTGAATTGACTTTTTGACAGTAACTAATTTACTACACAAACTCTGATGATGCCTCTAGCAGTCCCCTCAGTCCTTTCTACATCAATCTCTTGCTATCCTCTACTCCTGCACTATCCACTGCTCCGCTGCACTCCATAACCTACTAATCATCTCTCTCCCTCTTGCTACCCAATACCCTTGCATCCTTCCCTGCCCTGCTGCGCTGTATGACCCTTGTGGTTTAGCGCTTCTTTTTTATTATAATAATAATAATGTAGGCCAGGATAAGTAAGTTTATTTAGGCACAGTACACGTAAGTACAGTTATCACACATAGTGTAAATTACCTAGGATAACCCCCAAAAAAGTCAGAATAACTTATTTCCATTGAGGTCCTTGAGGATATGCAGAATGCTGAAGGCAGTGTAAACCAACTGAAGTTAAATCACGTTTATAATATTGCTCACTAGCAGTGTCCAGAATATCTTGCTGCCAAGTATATAGGCAAGTACAAATAGGAAGCAGGTCTGTTTCACTCTCAGCAGGAGGAAGATCAAGCCTTCACCATGTCTGGAGCTCGGTGACCCACATGAGTTGAGCGCCTAACATGAATTGAACAGTCAATGAATTGCTGCCCAGTTTGTCAAGGTTGAGAACCAAAACTAGTGTGATACTAGGGGAAGCGAAGACAGTGGAAATAAATCACTGTCAGACTTTTTTTTGAGTTATCCTGGTGGGTAATTTACACTATGTGTGATAATTGTACTTATGTGTACCTGTGCCTAAATAAATTTACTTACTAGGGGAGGTTGAAACAGTTTTGTAGTACCATCAGTAGGTGGACAGGCCTTCAACACCTTTTATTGTACAGCACTAAAGGAATGGAACATATTGTCCACACATGTCAAAGTCTGTCCTAGCATGAGCCGGTTCAAGAAGGGAGCTAAAAGGTACCTAATGAATGAAGCTACAGAAAGGGAAGAGAGTGACTTCTTGTATAGTTAACATTTATGTACCTGTTATTGTAAGCTGATCCTCTCTTTAATGTTCATGTAAATAACTCTGTTTACTTTATTCCTAGTAGTATATCTCCTTTTACTGTAACTGATTTTAACACAGTTGAGTTACTTAGCTGACTGATTTCTACTGTAACTTACAGCTAGGCTTTAAATAATAAGCTATTACAAGGACCCCATTGGAAATAAGTCACTTAGTCTGCCTTTCTTGGGGTTGCCCTAGGTAATTTACACATATGTACTAGGTATGATAATTGTACTTATGTGTACCTGTACCTCAATAAACTTACTTAATCGTGCCTTTCCCATTACAGTGTCAAATTTCATAGTTCAGAACACTTGACTTAACCATCCATGTAATTTACACATGTAAATACACAAAGCATATTTGCTTTTTATTTTCAGATTACCTCTGAGGTATATTCATCTCTGGAAACAATGGCAAGTAAAGTACAATGAAGACAACATTTGGAGCTATGTCACCTGGCAGAGCTGAAGGTATTCCTTCTGCAGTAGAATTCCCCTCCCAACGGAGAGAGACAATCGACTGGCATAAACTGGCTTCTGTAGACCTCCATGAATTGTCCTCAGGATGTAGTATAGAGGTTCTCCAAGATCATTTGTCATACATAACTTTCTGTGATGCAGAATCAGAATTTGATATTGGAACAAGTACGGGCCAACGAAATCTTCTCAAGATGTTTCGCTTAGCACAGCTCATTATTCAGTACCTCTTCCTGTCCCAGGAGTTTATTGAAACTCAACTTAAAGTGGCTCAGGATGAACTTGTACAGATTACAGAAAAATATCAGCAGGTAAAATATTTATTCTGCCATTAAAGTTAGTTAATGTGTTTTATAGAAGTGAAGGTTTGGCTTGTTTCTGAATGTTATTTTTTTTATGATTCTTCTAGACTTTCTATGAAATGACCCAAACATATTCAATACTAATAATTCTTTTCTTTTTTTTTTTAACATCTTAGGACCTTCATTTTTAGGACACCCATCTTGAGCTTAACTTTAAAATTCTAGGTCTCATATTTAATTTCTTGTATGACATCCTGTTTCACTAATCAAAATTTACTTGATGAATAAAACTCCATAAGCTTATAACAAACTTTATAAAGTGGAGTACAGTATGTTATACAATTAGGGTATGTAACATATATTGAATAAACTACTTTATAGAAGGCCCCTTATTATGCAAGGCATTTTGGGCAGCCTTAAAACTAAATTCCTCTTCAAGGGGGGCTCCTTGGCATGGTGAAGAGGCTCTTGGTCTGAGGAATTAGACCTGTCAGTCTCCTTCCTCAGACAGAACCTAATTACCCCCCAATCCCCCCTTCCCTATCCCATCCTTCCCTTTTTCCTTTCCTCCTCCTCCTCCCCACCCCTCCCTTTTGCCCTTCCTTTTTTTGGCCTTTGGAATTTTCCCACAGGCATGCTAGTTCCTAGGTAGGGGAAAGGGTACTGGGGTCCATCCCATTCCGTTGAGGTTCTTGGCGGTGGCGTAGTTTACCATGGAATCTGGATCGCCTGGGGATGTCCCGATCCCTCTCCGGTATCCCGGAGGGTGGCTTTGGGTGTCTTTCGGGCGACAGGTGTATCTCTGGAAGCCACCTTTCAGATTCTGGGGGTGGTGGCAGAAGGAGGTATGCTTTGTGGCTGATATCCGGCCGCCCTCTCTTTTGTCCACCGAGGTAGCTCGGCAGATGTGAGGTTGCTATCCTGGATTGCTGGTTTACTGGCACGGGTTCCATGCTGCATCTGCGCTACTTGCGGTGCTGAGGTCCACTTGGGCACGGAGGGAGATTTCTGGCCCTTTCATTCCTCCTAGGAACTATCCCAGCCCCGGTGCCCCCTTTTTTATTCTTTTTTTTTTTGTTTTTATTTTCTTTTCTTTCTTTTTTTTCTTAAAAACAAAAAGAAAGAAGTAACCTAACCATGGAGTCCCCAATCCATGACCCCGCTACCTCCGGGCCCCTTATTGTTACCGCACCCCGTTCTGACCTCACCTCGTCTTTTGGCCACTCTTTGGACACTCCTAAGACCCCTGTACCTCTTGCTGGTGCTGTTTCGTCACCCGCTTCAGGTGCCGGGGTTTTGACTGACTCCTTCGATTTGTCTGACCTCCGCTCTCCTTTGACTTTACTTCCAGCCTCTCCCTCTACGGTGCGACAATTTTCGAATCGCCAGCCCATCCCACATCGGACCAACTCTGGTCCCACTGCTAAACGCCAACGACAATCTCCTGATGATGTTACTTCATTACCTTCCCATTCTACTCGGAAAAGACCGACACGTCATGCACTCCCTCTCCACACTCAGTTTCGAACCACACAATGGACTAAATTCTTTACTTTAAGACCAACTTCTTCTACTACCATAGTATTGGCAAAGCGCTCCTACGCCATGTTGGTAGAGATATTTCCTTTCATGCTCTTAAGAGTGGTGCGCGTATCATCACAGTCCAGAATGCTACCCAAGCTCATGATCTTTCTCTTCTTTCACATATCGATACTATTCCTATCACTATTGAAAAACATCATTCCCTCAATTATTGGAGTGGTACTGTCATTCTGCCCCATACCATAGTCCAACAGAATTTCCAGACATGTGGCAATGACATTCTCGAACAGCTGGAACTCCAAGATCTCCCAATTCTCAAGGTAGACACTTATGTTCTTCCTGCCCGCGGGCGGAGACGATACCCTTGCAATGTGGCTTGTTTAACTTTTGACAGCCGTGAACTCCCATCCTCTGTTTATGTAGCAGGACATCGGTTACAAGTTCGAAAGGTGATCCCTACACCACAACAGTGTAGAAATTGCTGGCGATTTGGCCATCCAGCAAAATATTGCAGATCTATAGCCGAATGCCCAGTCTGTGGTGCCAATGACCATTCATTAATATGTCTTGCAATCGACCTCCCTCTTGCCTTAATTGTCATGAGGCTCACCCTTTGTACTCTCGCCGTTGCCAGGTCTACTTGAATGAGTGGGAAATTTGTTGCCTCAAAGAGGCAGAAGGTCTCCCTTATGCTATGGCGGTTTCTCATTTCCGCCTCCAAGGGAGACTACCCCGTGTTTCTTATTCTTGTGTTTCAAAACGTCCCCCCACTTCCGGGGTCCCATCTTCTGCAGCCTCCTCTTAAGGAAGAATTGAGGTTGGCGAATATGGAAATTCGGCGACTGACCGAGGAAAACAAAAAGATTTGGAGTAGTCCTCCTGTTTTGAGTCCTCAGGTCAAGAAGGGAAACTGGTCAGTGGCTGGACAGCAGGGAAAGAAGTTGACGATCAAGAAGACGAATGGAAAGGTAGAAACGATGAAGAAGAAAGAGACTGCCGTGGAAACTGTTGTGGAAACATCCAATACATTCTCAGTGCTACCCGACGAATGTGAGTCGACTACTGGGAACATCACGACGAAAGACATTAAGGAAGGTAAGAATATTGTTGTTCTTGGGGATAGCCAAGTTAGATATATGGATAGGGCGTTCTGCTTGAAGGACAGGAGTAGGAGACAGAGTTTGCTTTCCTGGGGCTGGGATGGAGGATATTGTTAGCCATCTGGATGACATCATGAGAGGTAATGGGAGCAATCCTATTATCTGTCTCAGTGCTGGAGGCAACGATGTTGGCAGACGTAGGAGTGAGGACCTGATTAGCAGGTATAGGTCAGCAATAGAAATAATTAGAAGTAAGGGTGGGAACCCTCTCATATGTGGTATTTTGCCAAGGAGGGGAGTTGGAAATGAATGGTTGTCCAGGGCAATTGGTGTCAATTGCAGGCTGGACAAATACTGTAAGGAAAATGCAGTAACATTCATTGACAACTGGGACCTCTTCTATGGCAGAAATGACATGTATGCTAGGATGGGGTTCACTTATCTAGGTGTGGGGTGGGAGCACTGGCAACTGCAGTGGAGGGAGCAGTTAGGACTTTAAACTAGGAATAGTTAGTGGTATGGGTTTTGGCAGGAAAACAGTGAAGTCCCAGTGTAGTAATATTACGAGTTCTAGGGGAACTAGTAATAATAAGAACGAGATAGATATTGAAAAGCCAGGGACCTTGGGTGATAAGGACAGTAATAGGTTTAGTAGAAAAATAGAAATGAGCAGGAAGGGTAAAGAGAAAGGAGAGTCTTTCAATGTTTATTATGCTAATTGCCGTAGTGCTAGGAATAAGATGGACGAGTTGAGATTAGTTGCTAGTGTAGGTAACATTGATGTATTTGCCTTAACTGAGACGTGGTTTAACCCTTTCAGGGTCCGTCCCGTAGATCTACGGCTTTACGGTGAGTGTCCAAACCGTAGATCTACGCCATGAGCTCAGCTCACTCTGATAAACTGTGAGTGGTACATTTGGGCCTAGATATGAGAGAATACATCTATGTGGTATGTGTGCACCACATAAAACAGATCCTGCAGCACACTGTGTATAATGAGAGAAAAAAAATGAAATCATGATTTTTCGATTAAAACAGCAACTTTGCAGTGTTTTTTCGTATGTTTTTTATAGTTGTTTTTTGCGATTTTTTGGGCCCCTCATTTGATAAAAAGGGAAGACAAAATTACAGAAAAAAAGAGAGTTTTGATTGGTTTTAGCACGGAAAAAGGGCTTGAAACTAAAGCCCCAAGTACGGGAAATTTTAAAATTTTTTTGCCATATTCAAGAGTAAACAAAGACCTCACCCCGTCTAATACACGTCAGCGGGTGGGCTAATAACATTAAAAAATTAGGGTTGAGGAAATTTTTTTAAAATTTTATTACAGTATTGAAAAACATAAATCTTTTTTTTTTGGTGTGGAAAAAAAATTTCATTAGGTGAATAAAAAATAAAAGGGGGAAAATTTTTTTTTGTAAAGCCTCAAAACATTTTCTAATAAAACCGGGGAAAATGTTAGTTTTTGTGCCAGGAATTCTACATTTTTTAAATTTCTGGACCCAAATTTTAAAATTTGGGAAAATTTTTGGGGAACTTTGTTTTAAAAATTTGGGCCCAAAATTTAAAAATTTTCCCCGATCACTTTATTTTGTATTGAAACAGTTGATTTGGCAAATTTCTTGTGCTCAACCTTTTAAAAATTAGAAGAAAAATACAGTGAAATAAAAAATTTTGGGTTGTTTGGGAATTTAATGTAATTTGGCCTAAAAGGGGAAGTAAAAGTCGGCAAAATCCCCCGGTTGGGTAAAAAATTTCGCTGAAACATAAAAATTTCCCGGGGAGAGCAAAATTTTCGTAAAATTTTCCCCCAAAATTTTCGTCCCTTTTTGTTTTTTTAAACTTAAAAAAAAAAAAGGGTTCTTACGATTTAATAAGAAAAAAAAAAAATTTTTTTTTTTGAAAATTTTTGGGACATGGTGCATAAATCCATTTTTGGGGCCCTTTGGGAAAACCCAAAAAGGGTTAATTCAAAAATCGGGAAAAGCCTGCGGAAGGGTCTATTCGGGGTTTTTAAATTGTTCCAAGAAGATAGAAGTTTTGGGGAGGGGGGGGGGGTGGCATTGTAGGCCGCGATCGCTTGAACTGTTGCAAAAAAAACGGGTTTAAAGGGCTAAAAAAAAACACATACAGATTTGTTTGGATAGAATTTTCAAGGGGCTTTGAAAAACTGATTTTAGGAGTGATATCCCCGCCCCCCCAAATTTAGTTTGGGGGCCCAAAGGGGAAAAATACTATGGGGGGAAAATTTTTTAAGGCCACAAGGCACGATAATGTGTACATGTAATTCAAGGAGATTTTAAACTTTAGTCTTTTTATTTGGAATTTCTTGTTTGGGGAAATTTTAGAACCCATAGACTTTTTTGAAGTATTTCAGGATTTTTTTTTGAAGCAGTTTTGACAGAACCTAAAAGGGGAAAATAACCTGTTTGACTTAGTTATGGAAAACCCAAGGGAAACCCCTTTTTAAATAATTTAAAATTTTTCAGGGAACTGGGTTTTTAGCGCCACAAACCCAATTACTTTTAGCTTTGAAGGGAAAGTACGATAGTAGCGAAAACTAAACCCCCATTTCCCAAAATTTTCCCCTTATTAGAATTACGATGGGCTTAGGGGAACTTATCATCTGTTGGGGGGTTTAACAAGGGAGAGCAACATTGACAGTTTTCTGAACACTATAAAAGCTGTAAAAGAGCGTTTATTCCATATAAAGAAATTAGATAAAATAGAAATGCCCAAAATGGATGAATAAAAAGGTTCAAATATCAAACAAAGGGCCCTAAAAAAAAAAATTTTAAATGGGCTTTAAAAAAGGGGGGGGGTGAGGGTTCATCTTATGAATCAGTATATTGACTTTAAAAGGGGGGACTTTAAAAAAGGGGGGATAAGAAAAGCAAAAAAGGGGACTAAAAAATTAAATTGCCTGGGATTCAAAAACAACCCAAAAAAGGGTTTTTTCCAGGTCTATGAAAAAAAGTTAGAGAAAGATGGGTTTCCCCCTTAAAAATAACTAGGGGCCCCTTTAAATTCCAAAAGAGAATGAAATGTGCTTGTTTTTAAATAATTATTTTTTTTTCTTTTTTTACACAGGAAGACACTAAAAAATATTCCAGTAATTAATTTTTTCAGTGGGCTTTGAAGAAGAATTTAAAATTTTGTAACATCACCCGTGGGTAGAAGAAAAATTTTAAAAAATGTAAAAATCACAGTCAATAGTGAGAAAGGTTTGAAGCAAATAGACAGAACTGAAGCAAAAAATTAAAGGGGGGCCGGGGGCCCCGGGTCCGGATTTTAGGGGGTTTTTTCAAGGGGGTTTTCTTAAGGAATTGGAAAAATGGAACTCTGTGAAAACCCTTAACTAATTTTTTTAATTTTATCTCTTCAAACAGGTGTATGTCCTTTTTGGGGGAAGATGGCCCAATGTAATCCTATTTTTTTTAAAAAGGGGACAAGGTTACCGTAAAATTAAACCCCCCTATAAGCCCGACCCCAATTGTAGGCAAAATTTCTAGAGGCAATTTTAGGGTGAGTTATAAGAAGCCCATCTCGATAAACATAGCCTTTATTAATGTACCAGCATGGGTTCACAAGAGGCCCTTTTTTTAACAATTTTTTTAACTTTCTTCAGTTTAAAACTTTTGAGGCTGTTGACCCAATAAAGAATTTTTATATTATTTTAAATTAATTTTTAGTAAGGCTTTTGATAGAGTTCCGCACCATAGACGTTAAAGAAAGGGGGCAGCTCATGGCAAATTGGGGGGGAAAATGCTCTCGTATCGAGTTCATGGCTCACTGACAGGAAGCAAAGAGTGTCCATAAATGGGGGTTTAAAACCGAGGGGGAAACTGTAACAAGTGGGCGTTCCACAGGGATCAGTCCCTTTGGGGCCCCTTGTTGTTTATTTAAAATATACCCAAAGATCTTGATGAGGGGGAATTTCAAATGATATGACAAATTCCCGATGACACAAAGATAGGTAGGATAATTGATTCAAAAGAGATGTTTTTGGAACTTCCGGAGGGTTTTTAAAAAATCTTTCTTGGTCCGAAAAGTGGCAGATGCAGTTTAATGAAAAAAAAATGCAAGGTTTCGAAGCTTGGGAAAATGCCCATAACCCTAGTACTTAAAAAGTTAAAAATGTAGAAAATTAGCCCTAAGATTGGAAAAAGGGCCCTTTGGGGGTTATGGGGAGCCCGGGAACCTTAAACCCCAAAACAGCAAATTTCCTTAAAACGAAAGTAATAAGGCAAATAGATTACTGGGTTTATACAAAGGTAAGAACCGAAGTCCAGGGTCTTTCTGCAGCTTTTTACACATTAGTAAAAGGCCCACCTAGATTAAAGCCCTTTAGTTTTTGGTCTCCGTTTTTACAAAATGGGGCATAAATTCGTTAGAAAACATTCCCCGTTGGATTTACTAAAATTTAAAACATAGCTTAGAAATCTTCCTCAGAAGGGAAAAATTGAAGGAAATTTAAGTTTTCATTCCTTGTTAGACGAAGAAAAGAGGGGGAAACCCATCGAAGTGTATAAGTGGAAATAGGTTTTTAATAAAGGGGGGAAATTTAAAAAGGTTTTTGAGGAGTCCTCCCCAAAAGGGGAAACCCGCAGTAAAGGGTTTTTTAAAAGATAAGGTTTTGATTTAGAAAAAAACATAGGAAAAATATTGGTTTTGGGAAAAAGGGGTTTGTTGATGAGTGGAACTTCCCACCCATTTGGGGTTTTTGAGGTGGGGACTTTGGGTAAATTTCAAATCTAGGTTGGATTAAATACATGATGGGAGGGGTTTGGGTTTTTTGGGACTTTCCCCATAGAGCTTAATTTTTTGGGTGGCATTGAAAAATTTGGGGTTGGGGGGGAATGTTTTGTTTGTGGGATTTAATTGTTAAAAAACCCTGCCTTTGTATGGGCAAGGGAGGCCCCCCTGCAGTGTTCCTCCTTTTTATTTCTTAGGTTCTTATTTTCCGTCCCTTTGTCCCCCTTTATTAATTCTTTTGCCCGTCCTGGGCCCTTTAAAATCCCCACTTCAAATGCCTCAGTCTGTTTTTCCCCCTTCGTGTTTCCTCACAAACCCCCCCCGTATCGACAAGACCTGTACACACCTCCCCCCCCCCAAAACATCCTCTACTTCTCAGAAGCCCAAAAAAATCTCCTAAAAACCCCCCCTTCCCTTCATCCACCCCCCTTTTTCCCTTCCCCGGCCCCCCTGTACCTGGGGCTTTCCCCTTTTTCAATTTCCCCGGGTTAAAAAGTGGGAGGTTCCTTTCCCCCTTTCCCCGTACTGTGCCTTCCTCCTCCCCATTCCCCCCCCAAGTTTTTTTCTCTTTGCCAACCCCCCAGGTTTTTGCCTCTTCTGTCCCCTCCCACACTTCTCCAGTTTTCCCCTTTACCCTTTTGCCCCCCCCCCCTTTCCTTGACATAAATTTCCATTACAGTTTCGATCTTTACTCAAACTCCTCCTCCTTCCATCTCCAATATTGTCTCCCATACTACATCTCTGAACTCCGAAACACTTGAAGCAATCTCTGAATATATTGCAGAGACCAAACCATCAATGGACACTGATCCACCCTCTGTTCCTTCTCTTTCCTCTTCACCATCTGCGCAAATCCTTTCTTCACAGCGCACTGTTCCTTCGCTGTTTGAACGTTTTCTGCTGCCACCGCATGTGGACTTTTCTAACCCCTCTAGTCTGTAAGTACCCTTACCTGCAGATTTCTAGTATCTTTATCGTTGCCAATGGCCTAATTACAGTAGAATATACACGGCCTCAGGGGTAATCGGGGTGAGCTTCAGACGTTGCTCTCCCAGTTTTCCCCTGTTAGTGTTTGCTTAAAAGAACCAAAATTACACTCAAAGTTTATTCTCTATAAGGATTACAATGCTGAGTTTACAGAATTTGGTTATTGTGTGGTTTACATGTAGTAAAATAATAATTACAGAGTGTACCACTAGAACACCTAGCATGGCAAGGCATTTCAGGCAGACTTATATTAAATCTTAAGTTTAAAATATTACAAAATTATGAGGTAAGTTGGTATTATGGCTAAGTGACTAAATACTAGTTGTGAGTTTAGCAATGTGAATGCTTTTGTTTTGACACTATACATAGTTTCAGTATTGGAGTATCACAGGCCAACTTATGACTAGTTAAGATTCATTATTTTGAGATTGAGATTGATATTTCTGTTTATGGTCAAATGGGTGAGTGAGTGTAAGTGTTAACCACCAGGTGGTATTCGTATTATTAGTTGACAGGGTGTATCAGGGAGATAAGATGTTTTCTGATGGTAGTTTTGAAGGTGATGAATGTGTCTGCAGTTTTGGAATTTTCAGGTAGGGTGTTCCAGATTTTAGGGCCTTTGACATACATTTAATTTTTGTAAAGGTTTAGTCTGACACGGAGAATGTCATAGAGATGTTTGTGTCTGGTGCTGTGCCTGTGGGTTCTGCCACAACTATCAAGAAAGCATTTTAGGTCAAGGTTAATATTGGAATTTAAGGTCCTGTAGATGTAGATTGCACAGTAGTAAGTGTGGATGTACTGAACAGGGAGTAAGTTTAGATCTATGAAGAGTGGGGGGGTGTGTTGCCAGGGATGGGATTTAGTGATTATTCTTACTGCAGCTTTTTGTTGGGTTATTATTGGCTTTAGGTGTGTTGCTGCAGTTGAACCCCAAGCACAGATAGCATAGGTGAGGTATGGATATATAAGTGAATGGTATAGTGTGAGAAGGGCAGTTTGCGGCACGTAGTATCGTATCTTGGAGAGGATCCCAACCGTTTTGGATACTTTTTTGGTTATGTGTTGGATATGGGTGCTGAAGTTCAGGTTGTTGTCGAGGTATAGGCCTAGGAATTTGCCCTCATTATGCCTGGCAATTAGAGTGTTGTCGATCTTAATGTTAATTTGTGCATCTCCTGCTCTGCTACCAAACATAATGTAGTAGGTTTTGTCAACGTTAAGCGTAAGTTTATTGGCTGTCATCCAAGTCGATATTTTGATCAGCTCCTCATTAACAATGGTGTTGAGGGTGGCAAGATTAGGGTGAGAGATGACATAAGTCGTGCCGTCAGCAAAGAGAATGGGGTTCAGGTGTCGAGATACGTTTGGAAGATCATTGATGTACATGTACATGTATATGAGGAAGAGCAGGGGACCAAGGACACTTCCCTGCGGAACTCCAGTATCAAGTGGCTGTGTTGTTGATGCTGTGTCTTTAATGGTGACATACTGATACCTATTATTAAGGTAAGATTTGAAATATGCAAGCGCATGGCCTCTTATACCATAATGGTCAAGTTTGTGGAGTAGGATGCCGTAGTCTACTGTGTCAAAAGCTTTTCTTAGGTCAATAAAAATTCCTAGTGGATATTCCTTATTTTCCAATGCTGTGTAAAGCAGATCTAGCATTTTTATGATTGCATCTTTAGTGCTTTTATTTTTCCTGAATCCAAATTGGCAGGGGTTGAGTATGTTTTGTGACGTTATAAATGAATACAGTCTCCTGTGCACGAGTTTCTCAAAGGTTTTGGATAGCAATGGTAAGTTTGATATTGGCCTATAGTTGTTTAAATCTGTAGGGTCACCACCTTTATGTATTGGTGTAACCTTTGCCGTCTTGAGTAATTTCGGGAAGGTGCTAGTTTCTAGTGACTTGTTAAAAAGTAGTAATGAGATAATATGCGAGAGGACATAGGCCACTCTCTTGTACAATAATGGTGGGACATGAGACAGATTCCCTGAGTTATTTTTAAGTGACTTTATAATCTCGGTGACTTCCGTGGGCTCAGTTGGAGCAAGATAGAAGGAATTTGGGAAATTCCCATCTAGGTAGTCCCCGGCATGGGCATTGGTACGTGGGATTTTATTGGAGAGATTAGAACCTATGGTTGAGAAGTCGTTTATCTTGTTATCTGTGTCAGTGGGTTGCAGTGGTGTTTCATTAGGTTTAGTTAGGACAATATTCTTGTTTTTTTTCAGTTTGTGGGTTCCTAGAATCTGAGAGAGTGTTTTCCAGGTCTTTTTTTATATCTCCTCTTGTGTCAGTGAATCTACTGGAGTAGTATAGTTGTTTGGCTTTCTTTATTACTTTGGTGAGGACTGATGAATAGTGTTTAAGAATATCTTTGTGTATTAAGCCTTGCCTATATTGCTTTTCATATTGGTGTTTCTTATCAATGGATTTCAGAATGGTGCTGGTTAGCCATGGGCAACCAAGCCGTTTGTTTGTGATCTGTTTCGTTTTTATAGGACAATGTTTGTTGTATAGTCTAAGTAGTTTGTTAAGAAAAATGTCTGTCCAGTCATCAATACCATTGGCCTTGGAGAATTCTGTAGGCCAGTCAACAGTCTCTAGGTCAGCTGTGAACTTCCTTATTGAGGCCTCATCATGGAGTCTAAATGAGACTTTGTTGTATTCAAGTGGTAGTTTACTAATGTTTGTCAAGAGGAAGGTAGGGTAGTGGACTGTAGTGCTATCTGTGATTATCCCTGATTTAAGGGGGCTAGTATATTGGTCCATATGTGGTCTATTATAGTTGCACTTGTTTCAGTGAGCCTGGTTGGTTTAGTTATTGTTGTATGAGAAGTGTGTTGTTCATATTGTTGATGAAATCAGTTACAGGCTGATCATCTAGTAGGCCAAGGTTGATGTTGAAGTCTCCAGCTAAGAGAAGGTGGTGCTTATTCATTTGTCTGTTTTGTTATTAGTGCCTTTAATTTCTCACTGAAGTTTGGGATGTTTGTGTGGGGTATCCGGTAAATGGCACCGATTGTTAAAGGCGTCTTAAGGTTTTTTACAGTAAAATTAGCAAAAATGTATTCTCCATATTCATCACTAAAGCAATTGGTGCTAATACAAGATAATTGGTTAGAGTAATAGATTGCAATACACCCCCAACTTGGTATGGTCTGCAGTTGTGGATTGCTGTGTATCCTGGTAGAGGGTAGATATCTATTGTGTCCTGTTTAAGCCAGGTCTCAGTAAGAATAATGCAGGAGAAGGGTGTCTTTAGTGATTCAAGAGGAGTGCCAGGAGTCATCATAGTGTTTGCTTAAGGACCTGATGTTGTAGTTAAGTACTGATAGACTTTTATCATTGTTTAGGATAGTGCTGGCTTGTGATGCTGTGTAGTAAAGGCAGTTACTTTCCAATAGGTTTTGATTGTGTGTCAGATTATGTAGGTTTAGATCAGGGTCAACGTGATCAATCATCTTCTAGGTTTAAATTATGGTTATTTATATCCTGAGTTGTGTGTTGAGTTTTAGTACTGATATCTGTAGTGGTGGGAAGTTTGGACAATTATATAGCTATAGCATTTTGGTCATGTAGAGTATAGTCACTAATACACATAATGAAGTTGGTGTTGTCTATGTGTTGTGCTGGAATGAGCTAAAGTACAACTAGGTATAAACTAATAATATAAAAATACAAATTAAAAATAGCACAAGACTCTCACTTGTAATTGCACTAAGGTCTAATGTAATGACTTTGGTATAGTCTATGTATTGAGCTAGAATGAGCTATAGTACAACTAGGTTTAATCTAATAATACAAAAATACAAATTAAAAATAGCACTCTGCTTTTATCTATCCCATCTCAGGCTATAATTTATTGTATTCTTCAGATCCTTTTCCTGATACGACCTTTAACGAAAGTGCCCTTCTTCTACGCACTATTCCGTACCATTAGCTATTTGTTCATTCTTCGCCGCATAGGTGGTATACACTCTGTTCTTTGTACCTCTCTCCTTCTTGAGCATTATCTATTCTGGATATTGCCCTTCTTGTTTCGTCATTACCACCACCACTTCTGTTACTTGGCGATTTTAATGCCCATCATTTTGTCTGGGGGGTCTCACTGTGATTCCAGTGGCATTCAGCTAGAGGCTTTTCTTGCTTCCCACACCCTCCATGTTTTAAATACAGGTAATCACACCCATTTTGATCCTCGTACTCATATTCTCTCTTGCATCGATCTCTCAGTCTGCTCTTCCTCCGCTGCACTAGACTTCACCTGGTCTGTTCTCCCGGATTTACATGACAGTGATCATTTTCCAATCATTCTTACTTCCCCTTCATATTCACCACCTCTTCATAACCCACGCTGGCAATTTGATCAGGCAAATTGGGACCTTTACTCACAACTAACTGTTTTTAGTGAGGTTCCTTCTTCGTCCTCCATTGATGAGCTTTTACACCTCTTCTCATCCTCAGTTTTAACCGCAGCTTCTCATTCTCTACCCCAAACTTCAGGCAGGCATTCTCAGAAATGTGTGCCTTGGTGGTCTCCTGCTTGTGCTCGTGCAGTACGTTTGAAACGTGCTGCGTGGGGCAGGTACCGGTATAATAGAACCACTGAGAGACTTCTTGATTTTAAGCAGAAGCGTGCGATCGCTCGCCGTGTCATCCGTGACACTAAACACACTTGCTGGCGAGATTATGTCTCCACCATCACCTCTGCTTGCTCTATGAGTGCAGTCTGGAAAAAAGTACAGAAACTGAGTGGTAAATATTCTCCTGACCCGGCTCCTGTTCTGCGGGTTGCCGGTGTTGATATAGCAAACCCTCTAGATGTTGCCATTGAAATTGGCAATCATCTGGTCCGTATTTCTCTGGGGCTCCTTCTCTGCTCCTCATTTCTTTCCTCAAAGTCTGCCAGAGAGCTAGCACCCTTGGACTTTTCTTCTCTCAGAGAAGAACAGTATAATGTGCCTTTTACTACACTTCAGGAACTGGAGGCAGCACTCTCAGCTTGCCGATCATCGACAGCTGGGCCCGACGACATTCATATTTGTATGTTACAACATTTACATCAGTCAGCCCTTGCAGTCCTCTTATGCCTTTTCAATCTTATTTGGTCACAAGGAGTTCGTCCACAGCTGTGGAAATCTGCCATTGTTCTCCCTTTCCGCAAACCGGGTACTACGGGACATGAAGCCTCCCACTATCATCCCATCGCTCTTACCAGTGCAGTTTGCAAAGTGATGGAACGTCTGGTAAATAGACGTTTAATGTGGTATTTAGAGACACGCAACAGTCTCTCCACTTGTCAATATGGCTTTTGTAAGGGCCGTTCTACCATAGACCCCTTACTACGTTTGGATACGTATGTTCGTAATGCCTTTGCGAATAACCGCTCAGTTATTGCCATATTTTTTGACCTTGAGAAGGCATATGACACAACTTGGAGGTATAATATTTTGGCCCAAGCCCACTCCTTAGGCCTCCGAGGCAATCTACCATCTTTCCTTAAGAACTTTTTAACTGACAGACATTTCCATGTTCGAGTCAATAATATGCTCTCCCCGGACTTTGTCCAAGCTGAAGGTGTCCCTCAGGGATGTGTTCTGAGCACAAAACTTTTTCTCCTTGCTATAAATGATTTGGCCTCTGTTCCTCCATCCAATACTTGGTCATCACTCTATGTAGATGACTTCGTTATTGCTTGTACAGGCACTGACTGTCACCTCAATACAGTTTCTCTCCAGCATGCAGTCGACCGTGTTTCCAATTGGGCCACCACGCATGGGTTTAAATTTTCCAGTACCAAAACTCACCAAATTACTTTCACTAGACGCTCTGTCATCTCCGATCATCCTTTGTACCTCTATGGCTCCCATATCCCTGAACATGATACAGTCAGGTTTCTAGGCCTTGTCTTTGACCGTATTTTATCCTGGAAACCCCACATTACCATTGTAAAGGCAACGTGTCACAGCCGGCTGAACCTTCTTAAAACCCTTGCTCATCTTTCATGGAGAGCTGATCGCCGAACTCTCCTTCGCCTACATTCAGCCCTCATTTTATCAAAACTCAATTATGGGGAAACCCGATCTATTCAGCGGCCTCTCCTGCTACTCTCTCTAGCCTTAACCCCATCCATCACCAAGGATTACGTTTATGCCTTGGTGCTTATCACTCTTTCCCTGTTGAGAGCCTCTATGCAGAAGTGAATGTTCCATCCTTGTCTGATCGCCGTGATGCCCATTGCCTTCGCTACTATGTGCGCTCTCACGATCTCCGCAATCCTTCCATTTATAGAATGGTCACTGATATTAGTAGAATTTCTTTATTTGTTCGCTGCCCCTGTTTGCTCCGTCCCTTCTCTCTTCGCCTACATTCGCTCTTGTCTTCCCTTCAGTTACCGCCTTTATATGTTCATGTAGCATTTCACTTTTCCCTACCCTCCTGGGAAGATCCAGCTGTTCGGGTCTGTTCTTTCTCACTCCCTTGCTCGAAAGCCCAACTGCCTATGGTGGCTTCCCGCTCTCTTTTTCTTGACCACTTCCATTCTCATTCTCATGCCATCACCGTGTACACAGATGGCTCTAAATCTTCTGATGGCGTCAGATTCGCAGCAGTGTTTCCGGACAGCATCGTGCGAGGGCATTTACTATCTTCAGCTAGCATTTTTACTGCTGAATTGTATGCCATTCTTGCAGCACTTATTCGTATCACATCTATGCCTGTGTCATCATTTGTGGTTGTCTCAGACTCCCTTAGTGCTCTACAGGCTTTACGGAAATTTGATACACCTCACCCTCTAGTTCCCCGTATCCAACTTTGGCTATGCCGTATCTCTACCATGCATAAAGATATTGCTTTTTTTTGGGTCCCTGGTCATGTTGACGTACAGGGCAATGGACAGGCAGACACTGCTGCACGGTCAGCAGCACATGACCTACCAATTTCATATAGAGGTGCTCCATTTCCAGACTATTTTGCTGTAATAGCTACCCACCTTCACACCCGTTGGCAACAACGTTGGTCTTCTCTGCTCAATAACAAACTTTGTTCTATTAAACCGAGTATAGGTTACTGGCCGTCTTCTTGCCACCAGTGTCGGGGTTGGGAGGCTATTCTCTCCCACCTTCGCATTGGCCATACTCGTCTTACTCATAGATATCTCATGGAGAGGCGCCCTGCTCCTCTCTGTGAGAATTGTCAGGCTCCATTATCGGTCAGCCACATTCTGTTAGACTGCCCACTTTATCAACGAGCACGCAGAATTTACTTCCAACGTTGTCTTCGCTCCGCTGCTCTCTCTTTACCTTCCCTTCTCGCTGATGGACCCACCTTTCATCTGGACTCTCTCATTGACTTTTTGACAACAACTGACTTACTCCACAAACTCTGATGATACCTTCAGCCCTTTCTACCTTAATCTCTTGCTACCCTCTACCCCTGCCCCGCTGTTTTCTGTAACCTACTAATCATCCCTCCCTCCTTCTGCCGCCCGATACCCTCGCTTCCTTCTCTACCCTGCAGCGCTGTATAGCCCTTGTGGCTTAGGGCTTCTTTTTTATTATAATAATAATAATTAAAACTAAATTATGATTACTAGTACTACATGAGGATAAGAATACAGTGGTACCTTGGGATACGAACAGCTCAAAACTCAAACAATCAGGTAAGTATATTTATGTAAGTGCTTTTGTAAGTGTATTTTTGCGGGTCTGAAATGGATTAATTTAATTTACATTATTTCTTATGGGAACAAATTCGTTCAGTATTGGCACTCAAACAGCCTTCTGGAACAAAATAAATTTGTATCCCGAGGTACCACTGTACTTAGTGTTTATTATATTGGAGGTATTCAGTAATTCAGTAAAAAGATTCTAATTAGTGATACATTAAGGATGAAGCCAAGTACCTAAGTTGAAGGAATGATGGAACAAGAATGGACAATACTGGATGAAAGACAGGTTTCGGAGTTTCAGGAATTGTGCAACATAATGAATTATTGTCAGGCTCTCATTCAGGTAAGGAAGTGCTTTTAAACAGTAGTTTTGAAGTGGCTGGCAGATAGAGACTGGAATCTTCAGGCAGAGTTCCAGATTTTAAGTCTGTGCACACTTGAGTTTTTACATAGGTTGTTGGGCTATGAGACCTCTAAGTGAGTACAGATAGGAAGCACATCTGTCTGGTGTTCAGCAGACGAGGATCAAGCTTCTACCATGTCTTGTACTGAATGACCCAAATGGGGTTAGCGCTTAAAGTGAATTATTATATGTTAGGTTATGATGTCAATACGAATATTTTATTCTGCATTGCCTTCACTGTTAACAATAAATGTCATATTTATTTTGCAGGTGAAGGCAAAGTTACTGCAGCAGGTTGAAGCAGCTAAGAAAATGAAGACAACTAACAGAAACATGCGTGAAACTGTGAAATATATCAACTCATTTGCACTTGCTAATGGCCTATTCCAGTCCCTGAAATGTCCTCTGTGTACCAAGAGTTTTCGGGGCCAGGACTTCCTCCAGTCCCACTTGTGGCGGAAACACCCTAGTCAAGTCAGCTCTGTTACTCTTCCACAGACTACTCAGATGCCATCAGCTGTATCAAGTTCTTTTGTAGTGCCAAATGTAACTTCAGATATTAGACAAGAAGTACCTCATACCAGTGAATCTGTCCTTCAGTCTGCACCTTCAGGAACTAGAATTTCCTCAAATTTGAATGATATTGATTCATATAAATTATCTGAAATTGAGAAAAAATGCAATACAATGAATGAAAATTTCACAAAGATTATGAGAGAACTGGAGGAACAAAAAAGATCATTAGAAAGAGAAAACAAAAAGAGTCAGGAAGAAGTAAAGCGAGCACGGGAAGAAAAACATCACACAGAAAGAGAATGTGAAGCCCATTTAGAGAAATTAAGTGAGCAGCTTGTTCATCTCCAGAAGACAACAGTAGTAATGCTTCCACATCTGATACTGAAAGATTTGTAGAGCTCATAAAAAAACAGGAAAAAGAAATCCAGTTTCTACAAGCACAAATCCAAGAACAAACCGAATATAATAAAGTAAAAGGGAACAAAAAATGATGATACTGTGGATGGCTTATCTAATGAAATTCAAGCTCTCAAGAGGCAGGTGAGCAATGAGAAGAATTTCACAAACAATCCTTAAAACAAATGCAGGAATTGTTACAGAGAAATTATGGGAAGCTTTGGGAAAATCTGAGATGACTAAACTGAGAGAGATGATAAGGATATTGCTCACAAAGAACTGCAGCCACAGTCATTGCTCAGAAACCTCCACCATCACCCAAAACTCCAACTGTTGTAAAAAACCACCAGCACCAAAAATAGAACAACAAAACCCTTTACCTTGACCCAGGATTCCCACCTGAAAATTCTCACATGTTAACTTATCCCTCAGGCTAATGATGAACCTCATTTCCCATTCTGGGGAAAACCCAGATTCAGAAACTGAGCCCAGAATCTGAGAGTGAAACTGATACATCACAGTGGAAACCACAGTAACCTGAAAGTGACACAGCTTCAAATAAATACTCAAGTACAGAAAGGAAAAAAGAAATTACAAAACCAAATTTTTCAGAGAAATGATAGCATAGATTCCCGAACACCTATATCTTAAATCTTCAAAGAAGATGCGAGTCACTCTGAGAGTAACAGTTTCATCCGAATTATTAAATCTAGAGGCTTTGTTAAAGATAAATCCACAGCTGTGGAATCAAATGCGAGAGGCAAACATCAGATATTTTAGCATCAAAACTGCAAGCCTTTGGATAGATTCTTCAGAAAGAGGTATAAAATCTGAGGTCTGACTTCATGTTTATCTCAATTAAGAAAAGACAGGAGAAAACTTAAAGAAACTATGAAACATTTCTGGATCTGAGAAAGAAGTTAGAGAACAGGTTCGAGCAAAGGTTGATGACAAGATTGATAATGCAGAAGATAATTTTTGGGAATATATCCACTTGAAACAGTAAACAGTAAAACCAAAGAAAAACCCAAACCATAAACTTTTCAGGATGGTGAAAAATGTTCGGTCAAAAGTTAAAGAGCGTCACAAAGCTTTTTTCTTTCTTCGGTATCAAGAACTACGAATCGATGAAACTCGGGGTTAAAGATATATTTCATACTAGTCTTAAATCTGATGATAATATCAAGGCCATTTCAGGAACACGTAGGGTGTTCTGAAAAATCCAGAAGAAACTGCGGAAGATGAAAAGGGTGATGAGAGTTCATCAGAGACAGATTGCAGCACTCAGATAGAAGTTCATAATGAAACATCAAAATCCGTCCCCAAGAAACTTGTTTAATGATGAAATTCGTCAGCGAGGTCTGGTGCACGACCAAAACTTTATAACTATTTTGACAACCAAACATATGGAGAGGTTTTAAGAAGTAAGCGGATCTGAATGGGACTCAGAGCCTGAAAAAGAAAACTTTAAAAAGAGCCACCTCCGAAGAGAAATGATAGCCTGAATGCCTCACTAGTATCAGCTAATTTACACAATAAACTACTAGGGGCTGGGAGCCACTTAATCAAAGATAATTAAACTTAAGAAACCAGAAGGAACAGTGGTGAGCAACCTTTCTCAAAGCATTGAACTTCAGTTGAGTGGGCGAAAGAAGAAAAACCCGTTTGGGGGGGTGGGTGTGATGAGTGGCAGTGTGGTACATAATGCTAGTCAAGAGAGAGGAACATTTGTGGGAAAATCCTAACACTAATCAGAGCTCTTCCTATGCGAGTCAGCAACACAGTGTAAGTGATTCCTCCAACACTGTTTGGGACCAGTCTTTGGGGGTCAGTAATGCTGTTGATAAAGTTGCTCTGGAGCAACCTAAACTGTTCACTAGTAAAACAAAGATACACTGCATTCTTGGGACTCTGATGATGATATTGATGAAGTCAGATGGAATAATTCAAGAATGTAAATTTAACTGAGTTTTTTTGTTTAAATTAATATAATTTCAATAATGTACTTAGTGTTTTGTACTTATTTATTCACTATCACCTTGCTGCCAAACCAGTGCTTTCTTTTATATTTTGTAAATGTGAATTTTATGCAATTGCAGCTAGTGGTGAGTTCTGTTTTAGATATTTTCTACCTTATACTTTTATCTTTTCTATGCATGTCATAGGAATGACTAAAATGCTGGTAGCAAGGGCTAGTAACTGCTTCTCCTGTACACATTTCTAAAGTTTAAAAAAATAACTTTCTTTTTTTTTTTTGAGCTACCTGGCTTTCAGTGGATACAGCCAGTTTTTTTGAAAGAAAAAAGAAAGATTTAATCTTCCCATAAGGCTGTCAATCATATCCTTTTCAAAAATTTATTTTTTTATTTATTTATTTATTTATTATAAATTTGTGCACACATACAGAGGTACAAAAAAAATACAGATAAGAGCAGTATGCCAAAGCCACTTATACTATGCATAGCATTACGGGCTGGCTTAAAATTAACTTAAGATTAACTAAGCAATGATGAAGTCAGTGATAAAACATTAATGTAAACAGATTACTATAAAGCACAAGTGAGTATTACAAAGACAGGTCATATGAAGGATTCTGTTAGGTAGTGTATTTAAAAAATAATAAAGTTAGATTGGGTTTTAGGTTTAACATTTATGTGATATAATTGTGAGAAACATTTAAGATATACAATTTATAAGGTTCAGTTATTCAGTATTTATTGGTTTTGGGTGAGTAAGTGATCTTTGAGTAGAGACTTGAACTTATAAACAGGTAGTGTTTCTTTTTATATTTACAGGTAATGAATTCCAGATTTTAGGGCCTTTTATGTGCATTGAGTTTTTGCATATTGTGAGATGAACACGAGGAACATCAAAGAGTGATCTGTGTCTTGTGTTATGGTCATGTGCTCTGTTGAGGTTGGCAAGGAGATGTTTGAGGGGAGGGTTAATATCAGAGTTAAGTGTTCTATGTATGTAATAGGTGCAGTAATAAGTATGGATGTTTTGTATGGTGAGTGGGTTTTAAAGTGTATTGAATATTGGTGGAGTGTGCTGCCTGTAGTGAGAATTTGTTATCATTCTAACTGCAGCCTTTTGTTGGGTAATTAGTGGTCTGAGATGGTTAACTGTTGTTGAGCCCCATGCACAAATTCCATAGGTGAGATAGGGGTAAATAAGAGAGTGATATAGGGCCAGGAGGGCTGACTGTGGAACATAGTACCGTATCTTCGATAGTATGCCTACAGTCTTGGAAATTTTCTTAGAAATTTGTTGTATATGTGTATGAAATTTGAGTCTATTATCAAGGTGGATTCCTAAGAATTTTCCCTCTGTTAGCTTTGTGATAGGTGATCCGTTTATCATTATGTTAAGAGGACATCTGTAGCTCTGTTACCAAACTGAATGAAGTAGGATTTTGTCAATGTTTAGTGTAAGTTTGTTAGTCCTCATCCAGGTAGATATTTTCTGTAATTCGGTATTTACAGTATTGGCTAGTGTGACTGGGCTCGGTGAGAGAAGACGTATGTAGTGTCATCTGCAAATAGTGTGGGTTTGAGTAATTGCGAAGCATTTGGAAGGTCATTTATGTATAGGAGAAAGAGAAGAGGCCAAGGACACTTCCCTGTGGGACACCAACTGTAATTGGTTGCGCAGAAGAGTTTGCCCCATTTGCGTACACATATTGGCTTCTGTTGCTGAGGTATGACTTGAGGTAATTGAGGGAGTGCCCTCTTATACCATAGTGTGACAATTTTACGTGGAGCAAGTCATGGTCAACTGTATCAAAAGCTTTACGTAAGTCAATGAAGATCCCCAGTGGGACTTCTTTTTTCTCTATTGCAGTGTATATATGTTCTAGCATGTGTATAATAGCATCATTAGTATTTTTATTAGGCCTGAATCCAAATTGGCAGGGGTTGAGTATGTTTTGTATGTTCTATATAATTTGAGTATGTTCTATATAATTTAGTTTGTAGATGATGCAGTTAATGTATTTCTTCAGAATTAAGACATTACTTATGTCCACATTAAACTTCATCTCTCAATTTTTCAGCCTCAGCATTCTGAAACTTTTTGATATCTTCATAGATTTTTTTTTTGGGAAATTTTCCTATTTGTGCCATCATTGAAGTTTTACTTATTTATTATCTTATCTGAGTCATTTTTTTGTGAGTAACAAAGGGTACAACAGTTAGCCCTGTAGAATGCCACTCAGGATGCTTCCATTCTAACTTCTCCCATTTGCCCAAATTCTTTGTTGCCTCTCAGCAACTATACTTCAGTCCAGGAGAGAACTACTTCAAAACTCTGTACTACCACTTTTTTTTTAACCCAATTTCACTTGTGGTTTATCCTGTATCCTGTAAAAGGGCCCTTTGCTAAATTTCAAACAGTGTCATTATTTTTAAATCACTATCCACTGTTTCAGTTTACCATATGCTCATTCAGGTTTACCTTGAACTGTATACACCATTATTGAGTCAAATAATTTTCTCACTGCTATACTCATGAAGATCAAGTTGATAGGGCAATACTGTAAGTCACTGATTATTCATTGCTGTCAGAGGATGGTGGGCCAGATTTTCAAAAACACTAGATGACTGCATTTTTTTTTTTTTTGTATGGTCCCCATTGTTTGCACATACATTTTCAGCATTATCTGTTTAACTGCTTTGTATCAAAATCTGTACTCCATTATAATATTTGATGTTGAATAATCAGTTGCTGCATAACTGATAATTAACTGTAATTAGAAGCTAAGAACCTAACTCCCATTTTGTAAATATCCATTATTTTGGCAGTCCACCACACTTGTGGCATATCTTTTGCAATGATTTATGCAATAGTTTAATATATATATTCTTCTGTATTGAAGAAGCCAAGAAGCTACAAAAACAGTTTGTTGGGATCCGAGCTCTTGTTTGGTCCAGTTTGTCTGCTTGCTTGAGAATAATGTCACTGGTAATGCTGATCTCACATAATTTATTTTCAGGTCCTCTATAATTATTAATTTACGGAATTTTATTGCATATGACTCTGTCTAAACAAAAATTAAATATTGTACCATAAAACACTGTACATGAAACTACGTAATGAGAAACATCATTGGATATATTTTGCCACTTCCCTGGGAGCAGAAATTATATTTTATATTCATGATGGGGGGGTTGAAGAGGGTTGGAATAGTTTTAAAAATGCAGTATTAGAATGTGGGGCAGAAGTTTGTGGTTATAGGAGGGTGGGTGCAGGAGGAAAGAGGAGTGATTGGTGGAATGATGAAGTAAAGGGTGTGATAAAAGAGAAAAAGGTAGCTTATGAGAGGTTTTTACAAAGCAGAAGTGTTATAAGAAGAGCAGAGTATATGGAGAGTAAAAGAAAGGTAAAGAGAGTGGTGAGAGAGTGCAAAAGGAGAGCAGAAGATAGAGTGGGAGAGGCACTGTCAAGAAATTTTAATGAAAATAAGAAAAAATTTTGGAGTGAGTTAAACAAGTTAAGAAAGCCTAGGGAAAGTATGGATTTGTCAGTTAGAAACAGAGTAGGGGAGTTAGTAGATGGGGAGATGGAGGTACTGTATTAGGTAGATGGTGAGAATATTTTGAGGAACTTTTAAATGTTAAGGAAGAAAGAGAGGCAGTAATTTCATGCACTGGTCAGGGAGGTATACCATCTTTTAGGAGTGAAGAAGAGCAGAATGTAAGTGTGGGGGAGGTACGTGAGGCATTATGTAGAATGAAAGGGGGTAAAGCAGCTGGAACTGATGGGATCATGACAGAAATGTTAAAAGCAGGGGGGAAAATAGTGTTGGAGTGGTTGGTACTTTTGTTTAACCCTTTGACTGTCGAAGGGCCCAATCCTGAAGTTGCTCCTGGTGTCGCAAAATATTCGAAAAAAAAAAAATTATTTTTTCTTATGAAAATGTTAAGATTATTTTTCTGATTGTTTTAGTCCCAAAAAAAAATTTTTCCCATCAGTACTTACCGAGATATAGAGGCATGAAGTTTGCAGAAAATGAGCCGCGTATGGCAACAGCGGCGACTGCCGCTCACCCGGTAAACTTTGGTTTACTTGTATTTGAAGGTTTGTTGTTTTTTTTCACTATTTTATTTTTTTACATAACTTATGTGGCCTGTGAGACCAAAGTAAGGTGCAATGTACATATATACACTCGTTGTATACAACACAATAAGCACACAAACATAATTATCAATATATTGTTTACAAAACTTGTTTACAAAAACAAACAATACAAAAATTTTTTTATTACTATTGTTCTATAATATATATACCAATATCCCGTCACTGAACATACTCCTAAAAGTTCTGAAAGTTGGAAATTTTGTGAAAAAAGGGGTTTTCATACACGTTGGGTTTTCCCACTCTTACAAAAAAACATGGTGTCATACACAGTGGGGGTTTTTAAAACTCTCACAAAAAACATGGTGTCTTTAAACAATGGGGGTTTTACCCCTTCTCACACATAAAACATGGTGTCATACACAGGGGGTGTTTTACACTCTCAACAAAAAAACATGGTTTTCTTAAAGGGGTTGGGTTTTTTACACTCTCACAATAAAACTTGGTTCTTACACATTGGGGTTTTTAAACCACTCCACACAAAAAAACATGGTGCCCTTCCCCGTGGTGTTTTATATTTTAACAAAAAAAGGGTGGCATACACAAGGGTGTTTTAAACTCTCACAAAAAAAAACAGGGGTGTCATACAAAAGGGTTTTTTTTACCCCCTCACAAAAAAAACTTTGGGCATACAAAATGGTGTTTTACACTTTACACATAAAACAGGGTGGTCATACACAGTTTTTGTTTTTACCCCTTCACAAAATAAAACATGGTGTCAAACACATTGGGGTTTTTTCCCACTCTCAAAACATAAAAAAGGGTTGGGCCCCATACACAGGGTTTTTTAAACACCCCAACTTTAAAACCCTTTTTGTCATCCCCCCGTGGTTTTTTTAATACTTCACACATAAAAATGGTGTCATCAAAATTTGGTGTTTTACACTAATCCCAACAACATAAAATCAGTGTGTGTCCCTTTTTTTGTTGAATTTTTTTTTTGGGGAAAAAGACAAAAAACCTGTCTGACAGTTTTCTTCAAAGTATTAGCATGCGTTTGGTTATGTATTTTCCCCAGGAAAAATGGTCGGGGTGTCAACAATTCCTTCCAAATTTTCCCTTTCTTTCCCTTTTCCCTTTTCCTGGAGGCTACCGGGAGGGCATTCCCCCTCTCCCCCTACTTTCCCTTTCTCGTCCTTCATTTTTTTTTCCCTTTCCCTTTTATCTAGTCCTTTCCTTCTTTCCCTCCCTTTCCCCTTTTCTTGTTCGGGTTTCTAAAATATATTACCCCATAAATTTCCCTAAAATATTTTCAAAAAATGCTTTATCACCCTTCAGAAAAGTTGTTTGTGTGCGGGGTGGGGGCTTATAATTGTTTTGAGTCAGGAGTTTGGGGAGCTGTCAAAATTTACCTATTGTTCATTAGTCATGGGCCCCCACTGCCTGTCAAAACAATGGGGGCGGGGTGCTGCTTCCCCCCCCCTTTTATTTTAATTAATTATCTTTTTTCCCTCTTTTTATCTTTTCAATTGTCTCTCTTTTTCTCTCTCTGTCTATTCTTTCACAGGTTTCACATTTAAAAACCCAAAAATTTTATAGTGTAAATTATAGGGTAACCCCAAAAAAACCAGACAAAAATGCTTTTTCTCTGCTTTGAAGATGTTTGGGAAAGGTGATGATGACACAGTTTGTGGCTCTCTCTGAGACAAGTAGACGGTAGGGCAGGGAGTTTGGCAACGACAAATAGACAGGGAAAACAAAAAGTTTCCCCCCTCCTCCTTTCCCCTTTTTCCTCCTCCTCCCCTTTTTCCCCCCTTCTTCTATTTCTTCTTCTTCTCCTCCTCTTCCTCCCCCCTTTCCCCCTCCTTTTTCCCCTCTTTCCTCCTTTTCTTTCCTCCTCTTCCTCCCCCTCTTCCTTCCCTCTTCCCCCCTCCTTTTCCCCCCTCCTTTTTTTCCTCCTCCTCCTCCTCCTCCTCCTCCCCCTCCTCCTCCTCCTCCTCCCCGTTTTTGACAGATGGACGCTGCCCCCCCCTCCACCCTCGTTTACGCTCATCAAAGGTTTACCTTAAACCGAGGTTTTTCTTCCCCCTTTTTGTCACTGTCATGGGGTGAACTGTTTTCATGCCTCAAGGGAACATATTATTACATATTATTATTATTAGGTATTAGGTATTCTTCTTCTTCTTCTTCTTCTTCTTCTTCTTCCTCCCCTTCCACCTTCCCTCCCCTCCTCCTCCCCTCCCCCTTCCTCCTCCTCCCTCCTTCTTCCTCCCTCCCTCCTTCCTCCTCCTCCCTCCTTCTTCCTCCCTCCCTCCTTTCCTCCTCCTCCCTCCCACCTCTCCCTCCTTCTTCCTTCTTCCTCCTCCCTCCTTCCTCCTCCCCCCCCCCCTCCTTCCTTCCTCTTCCTCCTTCCTTCCTCCTCCTCTTCTTCCTCCTCCTCTTCTTCCTCCTCCTCTTCTTCCTCCTTCTCTTCTTCCTCCTCCTCTTCCTCCTCCTCCTCCTCCTCCATTGCTTTTGGTCTCAAACTCCTCGAAATCATGAAATTGATCTTCATTGACACTTCCATCGTGTTAGAGCATCACTTGGGAAGAGAAGAGTCCCAGATTTGAAGGGAAGTCACATATTTCTTACTGCTAGACATGCTGAAAAAGGACGACTGAAATGGTATTCCCACAATGCACCACTGGCTACCCGATTTTTTTTATATGGTGCACACTGACCATGGAGACCCATTCTCTCACATGTGGGCCTACCAGCTTTCTCCTGCTTGATTTGAAGCCGCTAGAATTTATGCGTATAGATATGTCAAACACGGTATCTCCTATGACGTACATATACGACCGCGACAGTCAAAGGGTTAATAAATGTATGAAAGAGGGGAAAGTACCTAGGGATTGGCAAAGAGCATGTATAGTCCCTTTATATAAAGGGAAAGGGGACAAAAGAGACTGTAAAAATTATAGAGGAATAAGTTTACTGAGTATACCAGGAAAAGTGTACGGTAGGGTTATAATTGAAAGAATTAGAGGTAAGACAGAATGTAGGATTGCGGATGAGCAAGGAGGTTTCAGAGTGGGTAGGGGATGTGTAGATCAAGTGTTTACATTGAAGCATATATGTGAACAGTATTTAGATAAAGGTAGGGAAGTTTTTATTGCATTTATGGATTTAGAAAAGGCATATGATAGAGTGGATAGAGGAGCAATGTGGCAGATGTTGCAAGTATATGGAATAGGTGGTAAGTTATCAAATGCTGTAAAGAGTTTTTATGAGGATAGTGAGGCTCAGGTTAGGGTGTGTAGAAGAAAGGGAGAATACTTCCCGGTAAAAGTAGGTCTTAGACAGGGATGTGTAATGTCACCATGGTTGTTTATATATTTATAGATGGGGTTGTAAAGGAAGTAAATGCTAGGGTGTTCGGGAGAGGGGTGGGATTAAATTTTGGGGAATCAAATTCAAAATGGGAATTGACACAGTTACTTTTTGATGATGATACTGTGCTTATGGGAGATTCTAAAGAAAAATTGCAAAGGTTAGTGGATGAGTTTGGGAATGTGTGTAAAGGTAGAAAGTTGAAAGTGAACATAGAAAAGAGTAAGGTGATGAGGGTATCAAATGATTTAGATAAAGAAAAATTGGATATCAAATTGGGGAGGAGGAGTATGGAAGAAGTGAATGTTTTCAGATACTTGGGAGTTGATGTGTCGGTGGATGGATTTATGAAGGATGAGGTTAATCATAGAATTGATGAGGGAAAAAAGGTGAGTGGTGCGTTGAGGTATATGTGGAGTCAAAAAACGTTATCTATGGAGGCAAAGAAGGGAATGTATGAAAGTATAGTAGTACCAACACTCTTATATGGGTGTGAAGCTTGGGTGGTAAATGCAGCAGCGAGGAGACGGTTGGAGGCAGTGGAGATGTCCTGTTTAAGGGCAATGTGTGGTGTAAATATTATGCAGAAAATTCGGAGTGTGGAAATTAGGAAAAGGTGTGGAGTTAATAAAAGTATTAGTCAGAGGGCAGAAGAGGGGTTGTTGAGGTGGTTTGATCATTTAGAGAGAATGGATCAAAGTAGAATGACATGGAAAGCATATAAATCTATAGGGGAAGGAAGGCGGGGTAGGGGTCACCCTCGAAAGGGTTGGAGAGAGGGGGTAAAGGAGGCTTTGTGGGCAAGGGGCTTGGACTTCCAGCAAGCGTGCGTGAGCGTGTTAGATAGGAGTGAATGGAGACGAATGGTACTTGGGACCTGACGATCTGTTGGAGTGTGAGCAGGATAATATTTAGTGAAGAGATTCAGGGAAACTGGTTATTTTCATATAGTCGGACTTGAGTCCTGGAAATGGGAAGTACAATGCCTGCACTTTAAAGGAGGGGTTTGAGATATTGGCAGTTTGGAGGGATATGTTGTGTATCTTTATATGTGTATGCTTCTAAACTGTTGTATTCTGAGCACCTCTGCAAAAACAGTGATAATGTGTGAGTGTGGTGAAAGTGTTGAATGATGATGAAAGTATTTTCTTTTTGGGGATTTTCTTTCTTTTTTGGGTCACCCTGCCTCAGTGGGAGACGGCCGACTTGTTGAAAAAAAAAAAAAAAATTCATGATGAGTTGGGTGAAAACCTATAGGGGTAATACAGTGCCTGGGAGAGTGGGCGGTAATTAGGTTCGATCCAAGAGGATTATTATTATGCTTAGCGCTAAACCCATAGGGATTATACAGCGCTTCAGGGGGATGGGATGGGAGGTATTCATTTGTAATTCATTTATTATAATTATAATCATGGGAGAGCTTAGCATAGGCACCACTCTGACTACATCTGTAAAAAACTTCCATGGGGAGCACCAAACCCGTAGGATTATACAGCACGTGGGGGGGGTGGAAGGAATTCAGGGGTCAATCCAGGGAACTGGAGCATAGATCTAATTCCCTAGATCAAGAGCCCTTCACCAGCATCAAATAACCTCCCTTGAACCTCCTTGGATCAAGAGTCCCTCACTGCTGATTCCCACCCTTGAAGGGTGGGGATCGACAGCTATACCACTGAGCTGCAAGCCATATGTAATAATAATGATATACTGTAATCAAATTAAGTGCTAAACCAAAGAGGATCATACAGTGCTGCATGGAGGGATGTATTCACCCATACACAGTTGCATGGGTTCTGTTAAAAAGTCAGCGACTGTGCCAAAAGTGGAAATTTCCACAAGGCCAGTGCAATTTGAGGGTTGGGGGTAGCAGAGACAACAGAAGTGAATTCTGCATGCTGGCCAGTAAGCTGGACAATCTAATAAGATATGCTGAACTGATAGTGCAACATGGCAGTCCTTGCAAAGCAGTGCCAGGTATTTTTCCATGAGGTATCCATGAGTGGGTCAAGTGTGGCTGATATGTAAATGGTAGAGTGTAAGTCACATGAAATAATTTAATAAGGGAGAGATTTTTTATTTCATTAATGAAGAAGCTTCAATAGCAAGAAAGCAAATTAAATCCATGGAAAAAGTGGAAGGCTCTATTTCCTTGGATTATGAAATTTTTATTGGCATTGACACCTTAATAAATAAGGAGGCGAGATTATTCATGGGGGAAGCATTAACCCCATAAAGGTCACAGTGCATTTGGGAATGGGAGGCAATGTTGCTTTATCCAAGAAAGAGTTTGATAGGTCTAGAACCCCTCATTGGTATCCAGGAACCTTCCTCTAAGGGTGGTTTAATCCAGTTTGATAGATCTAGAATCTCTCATTGGTATCTAGGAACCTTCCTCTGAGGGGTTATCTGGTTAAATTCATCATTTTTCATCAATTAGTTAAGAGGCTTTTGTCTGTCCCTGCATTAGACCTGACTTGCCTGGTCTCTGATACATAGATACATTAGCTCTTCCCTCTAAAAAACCCAAGTGGCTGTTGTAGGAAAGGTAGGTAAACACAGTGCCACATCACGGGGGCGTTGATCCCCGAAACCTTCTCCAGGGTTTCCCTTTCTGCCCAGCTAGTCTGCTGGGCAAAAAGGTAATGATCATTGCAGTGGGGAAAAAAAACCACTGGTGGTTTAGGAAATTTAGTTTGGTTGCTATGAAACCTCACAGCCACCATATTAATAATACATCATCAATATTTTGCAGTATACTTTATTTTTAATACATGTGTAATACAATATGTTTAATCAGTCAGCAAGATGAAGGTTAATGAGAAAAACTTTCACTCATATTTGACAAACTTATGAATACACATCTTGTCTTCACAAATGCCTCTCACCTTTAGATCAAAAACCACTTTGCAAATGCAATGTTTAATAATAGTAAAATTTAAATGCACAAAATTAAATTACATCCCTCTTACACAAAAATTTCCTCCTGACTTATAAGCAAGTTTATACAGCACATCCATGAAATAAAATTATGTATCTAGTGACTAATTATGAGAAGTGTCCTAATCTATAGCTCCATAACTTGGTATATAAAATATAATTACTACAGTACAGTACACTATATAACATTTCTTTAATAGTTTCTCTGTTTATGTATACTATAACTTAACAAATGCAAATATTGCAACCTTTCCACAACTTGTTACACTGAGACATACAGTACTGTAGTCAGTACAATACAAGGAATGCATTACAAGAGAAATTATGGGATGGTGAATTCAAAGGAATGGTACATATTTTGGATCAGAGTATAAAGGCTGCCCAAAAATGTTGAAAAAAAGCAATGCTGAAAACTCAGAAGGCATTACAGTACAGTACAAAAAAGGCAATCTTAATTTTATTCAGCCTTTCCATAGCATCTGCAATAGTTCACTATCAAATATTATATATTATAATATACTCTCCTCTAGTTTTGTACTGACAAAATTTCCTTAACTATTCTGAAGTGTAAAAATTTAAATTTTAATGGTATTGGGAAAGACTGACTTCTATAAGAAAAAGTAAAGAAAATAAATGTCTAAGACAATCAGGTACTTGAAAACTCAAAACAATCTAACATTTACATATATTGATAAGGTTTTTTATGTAATTGACTATTACAGCTGTAAGTATGAGATATTGTTAGTTTTATATAAAAGTAAGCAAATGCATTAAATATTGTTCCTTAAGCCCAAATTTATTTTATCTATAAACACTTCAGTTACTGTTCTTATTGAAAGACTTTTAATAAAAGTCTAAAGCAAGCTAGCTATGCCCTTTCATTTAACAGAAAAATTTACTAAAAACATCTGGTACTTTCTTTAAAAATAACTCCTTGTCTGCATTCTCAACAACCTACAATGAAGAGAAAGTGTAAATATTGCATGGAAATTTTTTTTTTATATACATTATATTTACAATATATACACACAATACATTAGATACCTCTCACTAGGTAGGGTGACTGAAGAAAGAAACATTTTCACCATCATTCACTCCATCACTGTCTTGCCAGAGGCATGCAAACATTACAGTTCAGATGCACTTCTAAACTGCAAATATTCTCACCTCTCTTTTAGAGTGCAGGCACTGTACCTCCCACCTCCTGGACTCTAAAATCCAGCTATCCAGTTTTCCTGAACCCCTTCACAAAATGTTACCTTACATATAACGCATCCCTGTCCAAATCCTACTTTAACAGAGAAAGGGAAAGTGTCGTTTCAACAAAGAGTGCAGGTACTTCCATCCAGTAATGTGTAAAGCTTCAACACAGTCCAGAGAATGTTATGACCTGAGCTGCCCAGACCACCATATAAAAGGAATGTGGTGCTACAGAGAAAGCAGAGAAAGGGAAAATGAAGAGAAATCTTTTTTAGAAAGAAAGAGAAACGATCAAACCAAAGAAAGACAAAAAGGGGGAGTGGTACAGAGAGGACAGATGGGCAGCAAAATGGGACTTACCAAACCAGACATTAGCCCATCAGGGCTGAATAAACAACCAAATTCAGTTAGTACTGGAGAACCCAGGGGTATGTACACCAGGGACCATACCAGGTAATACATCACCAGCAGTACTAACAAAACACAAAGCATGATGAAACATCCCAAATGATAATTCCTGCTTCATATTTGCAAATATTCAAGGTTTGAAATCAAATGAAAACGACAAAGTTAGTTATGTCAGTGGGCTCCTATCAGAAATGAATGCCATGCTTGGAGCATTTACAGAAACACATACAAGGGATGTTTTCGACAGAGAGATAAAGATAGAAAACTATAACAGTGTTCACATCGCTGTTGGGCCGTGCGGACGTGCTGCACAGTAGCTCCTGATTGAGTTGGCTTTTGCGCAGTGTTGACGTGTACTTGGCTCTGTGAAGACCTGTTTGCGCGCTCTCTAGAATTGAAGCAAGATGCCCTCCATCGAGCAACTTTACCAACAGCTTAAGGAAGAATTGAGGATGGCGAATATGGAAATTCAGCGACTGACCGAGGAAAACAAAAAGATTCGTAGTAGTCCTCCTGTTTTGAGTCCTCAGGTCAAGAAGGGAAACTGGTCAGTGGCTGGACAGCAGGGAAAGAAGTTGACGATCAAGAAGACGAATGGAAAGGTAGAAACGATGAAGAAGAAAGAGACTGCCGTGGAAACTGTTGTGGAAACATCCAATACATTCTCAGTGCTACCCGACGAATGTGAGTCGACTACTGGGAACGTCACGACGAACGACACCAAGGAAGGTACGAATATTGTTGTTGTTGGGGATAGCCAAGTTAGGTATATGGATAGGGCGTTCTGCTTGAAGGACAGGAGTAGGAGACAGAGAGTTTGCTTTCCTGGGGCTGGGATGGAGGATATTGTTAGCCGTCTGGATGACATCATGAGAGGTAATGGGAGCAATCCTATTATCTGTCTCAGTGCTGGAGGCAACGATGTTGGCAGACGTAGGAGTGAAGACCTGATTAGCAGGTATAGGTCAGCAATAGAGATAATTAGGAGGAAGGGTGGGAACCCTCTCATATGTGGTATTTTGCCAAGGAGGGGAGTTGGAAATGAATGGTTGTCCAGGGCAATTGGTGTCAATTGCTGGCTGGACAAATACTGTAAGGAAAATGCGGTAACATTCATTGACAACTGAGACCTCTTCTATGGCAGAAATGACATGTATGCCAGGGATGGGGTTCACTTATCTAGGTGTGGGGTGGGAGCACTGGCAACTGCAGTGGAGGGAGCAGTTAGGACTTTAAACTAGGAGTAGTTAGTGGTATGGGTTTTGGCAGGAAAACAGTGAAGTCCCAGTGTAGTAATATTATGAGTTCTAGGGGAACTAGTAATAATAAGAACGAGGTAGATATTGAAAAGCCAGGGACTTTGGGTGATAAGGACAGTAATAGGTTTAGTACAAAAATAGAAATGAGCAGGAAGGGTAAAGAGAAAGGAGAGTCTTTCAATGTTTATTATGCTAATTCCCCGTAGTGCTGGAATAAGAGGACGATTGAGATTAGTTGCTAGTGCAGGTAACATTGATGTATTTGCCTTAACTGAGACGTGGTTTAATTCAAAAGTCGGGACATGCCTGGGGAAATTTGTCATATTCAGGGTTTTAAATTGTTCCAAGAAGATAGAAGTTTTGGGGAAGGGGGGGTGGGGTGGCATTGTATGCCCGAGATTGCTTGAACTGTTTCATAAAAACGGGTATAAAGTCTGAAGTAACACATACAGAGTCTGTTTGGATAGAATTTTCAGAGGGGCATGAAAAACTGATTTAGGAGTGATTACCGTCCCCCAAACTTAGATAGGGCCCAAAGGGGAAATACTAGGGGAGGAAAATTGTTAAGGCACAAGGCACGATAATGTAGTAATTCTAGGAGACTTTAACTTAGTCATTTTGATTGGAATTTTCTTGACTGGGAATTTAGAATCATACGACTTCTTAGAAGTATTTCAGGATTGTTTTTTGAAGCAGTTTGTGACAGAACCTAAAAGGGGAAAAAATAACCTGCTTGATTTAGTTATGGCAAAAACAATGAATCCCTTGTTAATAATTAGAAATTTCAGAGGAACTGGGTGCTAGTGACCAAAAAATCAATTACATTTAGCATTGAATGGAAGTATGATAGTAGCTATAACTCAGTAACAGTCCCAGATTTCGCTTAGCAGATTCGAGGGCTTAGAGAACACTTATCATCTGTTGACTGGGGTAACGAAGAGAGCTATCAATATGACAGTTTTTGAACACTATACATGCTGCTCAAAGGTGTTTATCCCATATAAAGAAATTAGATCAAATAGAAATGACCCAAAATGGATGAATAATAGCTCAAATATCTACTAGGGCATAAGAAAGGAATTTATAGGCGTATCAAAAGAGGTGAGGGTCATCTTATGAATCAGTATATTGACATTAAGAGGGACTTTTAAAAGGGGGATAAGAAAAGCTAAAAGGGACTATGGAAATTAAAGTTGCTAGGGATTCTAAAACTACCCAAAAAGTTTTTCCAGGTCTATAGAACAAAAGTTAGAGATAAGATAGGTCCCCTTAAAAATAACTATGGGAAACCTTACGGGCAAAGAGAATGAAAGTGCTTGATTTTAAATAATTATTTCTCTCAGTTTTTAACAGGAAGACACTAACAATTTTCCCAGTAATTAATTTTTACATTTGGGCTAGAAGAAGATAAATTATGTAACATCACAGTCACTAGTGAGATGGTTGTGAAGCAGATAGACAGACTGAAGCAAAATAAGTCACCGGGCCCTGATGAGGTTTTTTAAAGGGTTTTTAAGGAATGCAAAATGGAACTCTGTGAACCATTAACTAATTTTTTTAAATTTATCTCTTCAAAAGGTGTAGTGTCTGATATTGGAAGATGGCTAATGTAATTCCTATTTTTAAAACAGGGACAAGCCCGTTACCGTAAAATTACCCCCCAAATAAGCCTGACCCCCAATTGTAGCAAATTACTAGAGTCAATTATAGCTGAGATTAAAGAAGCCATCTCGATAAGCATAGCTGATTAATGAACTCAGCATGGATTCAAAAGAGGCCGGTCTTGTCTAACTAATTTATTAACTTTCTTCAGAAAAGCTTTTGGGGCTGTTGACCACAATAAAGAATTTGATTTATTTACTTAATTTTAGTAAGGCTTTGATAGAGTTCCGCCCCATAGACTGTTAAAGAAAGTGGCAGCTCATGGCAATTGGGGGGAAAAGTGCTCTCGTGGGATCGAGTCATGGCTCACTGACAGGAAGCAGAGAGTGTCCATAAAGGGGGTTAAGTCGAGTGGGGATTTTGTAACAATGGCGTTCCACAGGGATCAGTCTTGGGCCCGTTGTTGTTTTATAATATATATCAATGATCTTGATGAGGGAATTACTAGTGATATGAGCAAATTCGCCGATGACCCCAAAGATAGGTAGGATAATTGATTCAAAAGTAGATGTTTTGGAACTTCGGAGGATTTAAACAAACTCTATTCTTGGTCAGAAAAGTGGCAGAAGCAGTTCAATGTAGATAAAAGCAAGGTTCTGAAGCTTGGGATTTCCCATAACCCTAGTACTTATAAGTTAAATGATGTAGAAAATTAGCCATACAGATTGCGAAAAGGACTTGGGGTTATGGTGAGCAGCAACCTTAAACCAAGACAGCAATGCCTAAGCGTACGTAATAAAAGGGAAAAAATTACTGGATTTATATCAAGAAGGTAAGCAACAGAAGTCCAGAGGCATACTGCAGCTCTATCATCATTTAGGCTCCCTAGATTATGCAGCTTTAGTTCTGTCTCCGTATTACAAAAGGACTAAATTCGTTAGAAAAATTCAGCGTAGATGACAAATTAAAACAAATTAAAAATCTCCCCTTTTGAAAAAAATTGAAACTCTTAATTTCATTCACTTGTTAGACGAAGAATGAGGGGAGCAAAAATCAAGTGTATAAGTGGAAGATAGTATTTAATAAGGATATTAATAAGGTCTTGAGGATGTCTCTCCAAGAAGAACCCGCAGTAATGGATTAAATTAGATAATTTAGATTAGAAAGGAAAGGAAAGTATTTGGTTGGGAAATAGGTAGTTTATGAGTGGAACAGTCTACCTAGTTGGGTTATGAGGCTGGGACTTTGGGTAGTTTCAAATCTAGGTTGGATAAGTACATGAGTGGGAGGGGTTGGATTTGAGTGGGACTTTCACATCAGAGCTTATTTCTTGGGTGGCATTGAAAATTGGGTTGGGCAAATGTTTTGTTAGTGGGATGAATTGTAAAGGACCTGCCTAGTATGGGCCAGCAGGCCTCCTGCAGCATTCCTCCTTTCTTATGTTCTTATGTATAGATGTGATAGAATTAATAGGTCACAGGGAGGAGTAGGAATCTATGTAAAGGATACTTTCTGTTGCACAGAAGTGCTGAACTCTATGAATGATACAGTAGAAATTCTGGGCATTAACCCTTTGGGGGTTTCGGCTGTACTAATACGGCTTACACGCCAGTGTTTTTGACGTACTAGTATGTATAAATTCTAGCACCTTCAAATCTCGCGGGAAAAGGCTGGTAGGCCTAGGTGTGAGAGAATGGGTGTGTGTGGTCGGTGTGCGCAGTAGAAAAAAAATCTGGGACCCAGTGGCACATTGTGGGAATGCCATTTTAGTAGACCTTGTTCACCATGCCTCATGGTAAGAAGCTCCTCACTCCTCGGCGAATTGTTCCCCAGTGACAGCTCTAATACAGATGGAAATGCCAGTGAAGATGAGTTTCAAGGTTTTGGTTGGGTTGTGACCAAACAAAAGACCAAAATATCGGTATAGTGGGAAAACCCGACGACCCTCACCCTTCCATCCTGCTGCGGGCCTCTTTTTCATGTTCTTTGTACCAAATCAAAGGGGGAAACTCCTATTTTCCCAAACTGGACTCGATTGTGTATTGGTAAATGAAAGTGATAGTCAATATTAACTCAAGCTCTTTAAAAACCAGTTCGGTAGTGATAGTGAAGTGGAATATTCTCCATGAACGTCAGTATATACGACGATATGCGCTCTGGTAGGGCCATATGCTATTCAAGGGAAGAAGTCTCTCGGATACATCCCATGGCTTAAACGGAACAGACAGTGAAAAGACGATGAAGTTTTGCAATTTGGGGGATGGAAAATGTGCATGGTGTTGGTAGTGGGGGCGGCCATGGGGCACCAGCAGGGGGCCCAGCTGCCACCCATGCCACGGGCCCCCCATGCCACTGCCACCCATCCCTGCCCCCCATGCCGCTGCCTCAGCTGGTCTACAACAAGGGCCCGCCATCCCCCCCCCCACCTCCAAAACCCAAAAACCCCCAGCAATGTCCATTACCCCCAGCAGACGCACCGGGGTTTGGCGGGGAAGCTGTAAAATTTTTTCCCAAAATCCCCACCAGTTTGATGAAAGCCATAGTGGAATACGGCCAAAGTTTGCACTGGGAACAATCCCTCTGAACGGGAATTTTTTCAGGTTTTTCTTTGACGAACCCTGGGAAATTATTGTCAGGGAAAGCAACAGTTTTTACAAAAAACCATGGCAAACACATTATTTTTCAAAAAAATCACGCTACACTATGGAAGGAGACAACTGTGGCGAGATGTATCTTTTCTTTGCCACAAAAAAGCTTATGCCACATATGTATAAAACAAGTGAAATCATAGGTCAACAGAAGCCTGTTGCAACCCAGGTTTCATGATAAATGGAGTGAAACGATTTGTTTACTGTTACGTATGCTTCACTTCTCAGACAAAAACCAGACCGACAGAAATGACAGATTAGGAAAAAGGTTTTTTTTCTGAAAAAGAAATTAAGTATGTATTTTTAATTTTCCCCTTAGAAGCTTGTAATGACAATCTTTTATTCTGTTCAAGGAAGACTCTTTCAAGCAGTACAACAGAGAGGAAATGCTTTGGTATAAAGTTGTTTGTGCTTTGTGATTGTTACAGTGGTCTGGTATTGGATATTATTGTGTACACTGGAAGTTATACATTGCAAAATACCAGGAAGTTATTGGGCATCTCTGGTGATGTGGTTAGAACAATGATAGAACCATACCTTGGTAAGGGGTATATTATATACTGATAACTGGTACACAAGCCCCTCACTCAGTGATTTTTTGCGAGTGAACATGACAGATGTGTGTGGCACAGTGTGTACAAATCGTAAGCATATGACCAGGTTTGACGCTGGCACTCGTAGAGATGAGGTGCAAGCGTTTGCTGCCAATGACATCATGGCATTTCGGTGGCATGACAAACGAGATGTCACACTGTTGTCATCAGTTCACCCTAATGAAATGGCAGACACTGGCAGGCAGCATAGAGAAAGCAATGAACCCATTCTAAAACCTACGGCTGTGATTGATTACACCCTCAACATGCGCTCAGTGGACAAATGTGACATGCAGATTGGGTTTGCTGATTGTGTTCACAAGAGTTATAAGTGGTACATAAAACTCTTTTTCCATCTTCTGGACATTTCCATGCTCAATGCTTATAATATGTATAAGATGAGGACCAGAAACAAACCATCATATGGCGGATTCTGTTTGTCTGTCATCAGACAAATAGTATTCAAGTACCAAGGAACAACACCTGCAATAGACCGCCCACTAAATTATCAACAACTACCTTCTCGTCTGAAGCATGGTGATCACTTCCTAGTAAAACTGCCTGCTACTGCTTTCAAGAAAAAGGCTCAGAAGAGGTGTTACGTCTGTGCACATACAAAAAAAATGCCCACAACAACGCAGAGACACTCGTTTTATGTGTGAGGAGTGTAAAACACCACTGTGCATGACACCATGTTTCAAAGACTTCCACAGGCTGCAGAACTTCTAGAAACATGTCCTGTGACTGTATATGTGTATATAAAATATAGAAAAATAGTAATAAACAACATTTCATATCGTTTGTGTAAATATTTTCTGTAAACAAAACAGTGACAATAGTGTTCATGCAGTTATTGTGTAGTATAGAAAAAGAAATAACTTACAAAAAATGGTAATATTGGTCTCACAGGCCATAAAAGCTACTTGGAAAAAAAAATTAATAATAGAAAATACATAGTACATAAAAAACTAAATAAAACAATACCGGGTGATGGCAGTCGGCGATACCATATACCGCGCATTTTGTGTCAACTTCACGCCTCCATATCTCGGTAAGTATTGATGGTAAAAAATTTTTGTTTAGCCTATAATGTTTAGAAAAAAAAATCTATCTTTTCATAAGAAAAAATATTTTTTTTTTAAATTTGGGCGACCCTGAGAACAAGTCTCAGAGAGGACCTGCCAACCCCCAAAGGGTTAAAGTTGAAAATAGTATTCAGGATACAGATGTGACCAGTGGTAATGATACTGATAGTGAATATGATCTCCAAGTTCTTGAAAAGAGTTCCAATAGCAAGAGTGAAGTGGAATATTCGGTAGTGAAGCATCAGTATATACAACACTACATGCGCTCTGGTAGTGTGCCATATGCTATTCCAAGGGTAAAAAGTACATCTCGGAGTACATCCCGTGGTCCTTCAACAGTAACAGAGTGAAAATGAAGATGATAATGTTACAATGGGGATGAAAAATGTGCATGCATTATCAGATGGTGGTGGTGGTGCCAGCCATGAGGCACCAGCATTGGGCCATGCTGGTGCCCATGCCACTAAGTCAGCTCAGCTACAACAAAAACCACCCTCACCCACCCGCCACACCAACCTCCACAACCACAACTACCTGTCAATATCCAGTATTCACCAGCAAATCGCACCTGGGACTGGTAGGAAGCTGCCAATTTCGTTCCCAATCCCCATCACTCTGATCAAAGTCAAAGTGGATTACGGCTATCTTGTACACTTGGGAACAATAGCCACTGAACTGGAATGTTTCGAGTTATTCTTTGATAAACCCCTAATGGAAATGATTGTCAGGGAAAGCAACAGATACTTTGAGTACATGATGGCAAACACAGTTCTTTCACCAAGATCACGCCTACACCAGTGGAAGTACGTACACAACTGTGGCAGAGATGTATCTTTTGTTTGCCACAATAATGCTTATGCCACATATGTATAAACACAGTGTCAAATCACACTGGTCAACAGACTGCCTCGTTGTTACCCCAGCTTAGTGATATAATACTAGTGAATCGATTTGTGTTACTGTTACACATGCTACACTTCTCAGACAAAACCATGCCTTACAGAAAAGACATGTTATATAAGATTAGGAATGTGTTTATGTACACCTACCATCCGACTTACGACCTGCTCGACATTCAAAGTTTATTCTCTATAAGGATTACAATGCTGAGTTTACAGAATTTGGTTATTGTTTGGTTTACATGTAGTAAAATAATAATTACAGAGTGTACCACTAGAACACCTAGCATGGCTAGGCATTTCGGGCAGGCTTAAATTAAATCTTAAGTTTAAAATATTACAAAATTATGAGGTAAGTTGGTATTATGGCTAAGTGACTAAATACTAGTTTGTGAGTTTAGCAATGTGAATGCTTTTGTTTTGGCACTATACATAGTTTCAGTATTGGAGTATCACAGGCCAACTTATGACTAGTTAAGATTCATTATTTTGAGATTGAGATTGATATTTCTGTTTATGGTCAAATGGGTGAGTGAGTGTAAGTGTTAACCACCAGGTGGTATTCGTGTAATTAGTTGACAGGGTGTACCAGGGAGATAAGATGTTTTCTGATGGTAGTTTTGAAGGTGATGAATGTGTCTGCAGTTTTAGAATTTTCAGGTAGGGTGTTCCAGATTTTAGGGCCTTTGACATACATTGAATTTTTGTAAAGGTTTAGTCGGACACGGGGAATGTCATAGAGATGTTTGTGTCTGGTATTGTGCCTGTGGGTTCTGTCGTAACTATCAAGAAAGCGTTTTAGGTCAAGGTTAATATTGGAATTTAAGGTCCTGTAGATGTAGATTGCACAGTAGTAAGTGTGGATGTACTGAACAGGGAGTAAGTTTAGATCTACGAAGAGTGGGGGGGGGGGTGTTGCCAGGGATGGGATTTAGTGATTATTCTTACTGTGGCTTTTTGTTGGGTTATTATTGGCTTTAGGTGTGTTGCTGCAGTTGAACCCCAAGCACAGATAGCATAGGTGAGGTATGGATATATAAGTGAATGGTATAGTGTGAGAAGGGCAGTTTGCGGCACGTAGTATCGTATCTTGGAGAGGATCCCAACCGTTTTGGATACTTTTTTGGTTATGTGTTGGATATGGGTGCTGAAGTTCAGGTTGTTGTCGAGGTATAGGCCTAGGAATTTGCCCTCATTATGCCTGGCAATTAGAGTGTTGTCGATCTTAATGTTAATTTGCGCATCTCCTGCTCTGCTACCAAACATAATGTAGTAGGTTTTGTCAGTGTTAAGCGTAAGTTTATTGGCTGTCATCCAAGTCGATATTTTGATCAGCTCCTCATTAACAAAGGTGTTGAGGGTGGCAAGATTAGGGTGAGAGATGACATAAGTCGTGTCGTCAGCAAAGAGAATGGGGTTCAGGTGTTGAGATACGTTTGGAAGATCATTGATGTATATGAGGAAGAGCAGGGGACCAAGGACACTTCCCTGCGGAACTCCAGTATCAAGTGGCTGTGTTGTTGATGCTGTGTCTTTAATGGTGACATACTGATACCTATTAGTAAGGTAAGATTTGAAATATGCAAGTGCATGGCCTCTTATACAATAATGGTCAAGTTTGTGGAGTAGGATGCCGTGGTCTACTGTGTCAAAAGCTTTTCTTAGGTCAATAAAAATTCCTAGTGGATATTCCTTATTTTCTAATGCTGTGTAAAGCAGATCTAGCATTTTTATGATTGCATCGTTAGTGCTTTTATTTTTCCTGAATCCAAATTGGCAGGGGTTGAGTATGTTTTGTGTGCAATTAGTGTATATTCCAATTACTTTTTTGCAAGTACCAAAACTATCTTTTGCTAGCTAGTACCAACCTCATTTTTTTTTTTTTTTTTTTACTTTTTATTGTGCAATAAACTGCTCAGCTTATTTAATATTACAAATCAGATCTTACTCCTAAACCAATATTATTTCATAGTGACTATCTGTCCATTTAACTTGTTTACCATTACTTAATTGTAGTCCCTTATATATTTTTTTTTCCTTTATTTTAGCTTTATATAACTACCTTAGCTCATATATTCACAATTGTTAAAATAATCAAGGTGCTATTCTCAGGTGCTAAAGTTAATAAGTTCACTATTTTGCCATTATACTCCAAAGCTCATTTATTTGATTACCACTTTATTGTTCACCACAACTTATATTAGTCCCTTTTATATCATAATTTTATATTATAATTCTAACTTTAAAGAATTACCTTTAAAGTACTACCTACTATCATATTCCCAAGCTCCATTATTTGATCATCACTTTATTTGTTCACCACAAATTATTTTAGTCCCTTTTATATTGTCTCCTTTATTTTAGCTTTAAAAAAACTACCTTAGCTCATTATTTTTACATTTGTTAAATAATTCAGGTGCTATTTTTTTTTTTAGCTTTAGAATATTTACTTTATTTTTTACTTAATTCTAACTATAGATTCACTACAAATCTTATGATTACAAGCATTGATCCTGATACCAACCTCTTATTTAATGACTTAAATGATTCAAACAGTTACTGTAATTACTACACAGCAGAACAATCAAAGGCACTTCTCAGAGCCAACAACAACATAACTATCTTTAACTACAATATCAGATCTTTAAGCAAGCATTATGATGACCTCCTAGCATTACTAAATTCCTTGCATGCCAATATGTCCATCATTACACTAACTGAAACCTGGCTAAAGCCTGATACTACAGATGTCTATGCCATTCCTGGTTACACAGCCATACACAACTGTAGGCCAGACCAACAGGGGTGGCACTGCTATATACTACTCAGACCAACTAGAATGTATCTCTAATACTTGCACAAGGGATGAACATGGGGAATATATAATAGCTAAACTCAAATCCAAATACCTACAAAAACCTCTCACAGTGATAAACATCTACAGAGTTCCATAATCAAACATTAGCCAATTTAGTCAAAACCTAGGAAGTATGATAACTGATGCACGCATGAACAAAGATCACTTACTACTCTCAGGTGACTTCAATATAAATCTCCTGCAAGACCAGGACCCACACGTTACTGAATTCACAAACACAATGAGTAACTGCATGTTGCTACCAACAGTAACAAAACCTACAAGAGTTATAGAGACTAGTGTTTCCCTACTTGACCACATCTGGACCAACACCATATCCCCTTTAAAATCAGGCATAATTACAGATAATACCACAGACCACTACCCTACTTTCCTCATAACAACTCTTGGTAAAATACCCCAAGACACTACTAAAGTCACCTTCAGACTTCAGAATGAGGCAGCCATTAATAACTTCACAACAGCAGTAACAAACATTGACTGGCACACTGAGCTAGAAATCTATACAGATATTGACGAATGTTTTAATAATTTTCTAAAAAAGACCCAATACCTTTATAACAAGCACTGCCCTAAAAAAACTAAACAGATGACAGCTAAGAGACTGAACAGTCCCTGGCTAACACCCAGCATTCTCAAATCCATAAATACAAAACACCGATATGAAAAACAGTACAGAATGGGTCACATAACCAGAGACTAAACAAAACGTTACTCGTCAATCCTAACCAGCCTGATAAGAAGGGCAAAAAAATTGTATTATGAGAACAGATTATCCAACTTACGAGGTGATATAAAAAAGACCTGGAAGACCCTATCAGAAATTCTGGGAACAAAAGAGATATCACGACATAGCGAAATAAAATCAGCAAAATCAGATGAACCCCAACTCCCACCAACAGAAACAGCAAACAGACTCAATGATTTCTTCACTATAGGTCAAAACCTTGCCAATAAAATCCCAAGCTCAGATACCCCACCAAATGACTACCTCACTGGCAACTACCCGAACACACTGTTCCTAGCTCCGACTAACCCATACGAAGTCTCCCTTATTATCAACGCACTGAAAAACAAGCAGGAGATTTAAATACCTTACCACCCTTTATATACAAAAAAGCGTCACAAGTACTATCACCAATCATTGCAACACTCTTTAACAAATCCATTGAATCCTCCACCTTCCCTACAGTTCTCAAAATAGCAAGGGTCACCCCGATCCATAAAGCAGGAGACCAAACAGAGTTGAATAACTATAGGCCAATATCCAATTTACACCCTCTCTCAAAAATCTTTGAAAAATTAATTCATAAACGAATCTACTCCTACCTCATCTCCCAAAACATTGTCAACCCCTGCCAATTTGGATTCAGGCCTAATAAAAATACTAATGATGCTATTATACACATGCTAGAACATATATACACTGCAATAGAGAAAAAAGAAGTCCCACTGGGGATCTTCATTGACTTACGTAAAGCTTTTGATACAGTTGACCATGACTTGCTCCACGTAAAATTGTCACACTATGGTATTAGAGGGCACTCCCTCAACTACCTCAAGTCTTACCTCAGCAACAGAAGCCAATATGTGTACGCAAATGGGGCAAGCTCTTCCGCACAACCAATTACAGTTGGTGTCCCACAGGGAAGTGTCCTTGGCCCTCTTCTCTTTCTCCTATACATAAATGACCTACCAAATGCTTCGCAATTACTCAAACCCACACTTTTTGCAGCTGACACTACATATGTCTTCTCTCACCCGAGCCCAGTCACGCTAGCCAATACTGTAAATACCGAATTACAGAAAATATCTACCTGGATGAGGACTAACAAACTTACACTAAACATTGACAAAACCTACTTCATTCAGTTTGGTAACAGAGCTACAGATGTACCTCTTAACATAACGATAAACGGATCACCTATCACAAAGCTAACAGAGGGAAAATTCTTAGGAATCCACCTCGATAATAGACTCAAATTTCATACACATATACAACAAATTTCTAAGAAAATTTCCAAGACTGTAGGCATACTATCGAAGATACGATACTATGTTCCACAGTCAGCCCTCCTGGCCCTTTATCACTCTCTTATTTACCCCTATCTCACCTATGGAATTTGTGCATGGGGCTCAACAACAATTAACCATCTCAGACCACTAATTACCCAACAAAAGGCTGCAGTTAGAATGATAACAAATTCTCACTACAGGCAACACACTCCACCAATATTCAAAACACTCAACCTACTCACCATACAAAACATCCATACTTATTATTGCACCTATTACATACATAGAACACTTAACTCTGATATTAACCCTCCCCTCAAACATCTCCTTGCCAACCTCAACAGAACACATGACCATAACACAAGGCACAGATCACTCTTTGATGTTCCTCGTGTCCATCTCACGCTATGCAAAAACTCAATGCACATAAAAGGCCCTAAAATTTGGAATTCATTACCTGTAAATATAAAAAGAAACACTACCTGTTTATAAATTCAAGTCTCTTCTCAAAGTTCACTTACTCACTCAAAACCAAATAAATACTGAATAACTGAACCTTATAAATTGTATATCCAAAATGTTACTCACAATTATATCACATAAATGTTAAACCTAGGACCCAATCTAACTTTGTTATTTTTTTAAATACACTACCTAACAGAATACTCCATTTTACTGAATGAACAGCAATGCATGCAACCATATGACCTGTCTTTGTAATACTCATTTGTGCTTTATAGTTATCTGTTTACAATAATGTCTTATCACTGATTTCATCATTGCTTAGTTAATCTTAAGTTAATTTTAAGCCAGCCCGTAATGCTATGCATATAAGTGGCTTTGGCATGCTGCTCTTACCTGTATTTTTTTTGTACCTCTGTATGTATGTATGTATGTATGTTATAAATGAATATAGTCTCCTGTGCACGAGTTTCTCAAAGATTTTGGATAGCAATGGTAAGTTTGATATTAGCCTATAGTTGTTTAAATCTGTAGGGTCACCACCTTTATGTATTGGTGTAACCCTTGCAGTCTTGAGTAGTTTCGGGAAGGTGCTAGTTTCTAGTGACTTGTTAAAAAGTAATGAGATAGCATGCGAGAGGACATGGGCCGCTCTCTTGTACAATAATGGTGGGACATGAGACAGATTCCCTGAGTTATTTTTAAGTGACTTTATAATCTGAGTGACTTCACATCCACTCGACTTACAGCCGTGCATCTGGCAGCTGGGCTGGGCCGGCTGATGTACACTGCTGTACAATATTTGACAATACTCGCGAGGGCAATGCGTCATGCAGGCAGCATCAGTTTGAGTAACCCTGCCCTATCAGCAGCATCATACTGTATTAACTGTACTAACTGGACAGTAAATTTCACCATGGCCCCTAAGATGAAGTCTGAATCTTGCACTGGAGATTGTGGCAAGAAAGGCTCTTACTCTCTAACTCTCTATTTGTTTTCAGTGTTGCACATAAACCTGTCTGTATCTGTCTGCCTGTATATCTGTGTCTGTCTGTCTACTTGGGTGTCTGTCTACCTGTGTGTCTATGTCTACCTGTATGTCTGTGTTTATGTCTACCTGTGTGTCTGTCGTCATGTCTACCTGTGTGTCTGTCTTTCTGTCTACCTGTGTGTCTGTCTTTCTGTCTACCTGTGTGTCTGTCTACCTGTGTGTCTGTCTTTCTGTCTACCTGTGTGTCTTTCTACCTGTGTGTCTGTCTTTATGTCTACCTGTGTATCTGTCTTTCTGTCTGCATGTCTGTCTCAGAGCCCCTCATTAAGAGTGTACTTGGTCTTGAAGATGCCATATTAATAATGATAATAATAATAATCACTGAGGCACATTAAATGTGCCAGGTGTGCCAGGCACACCATCTAAAGGGGACAAAAAGATACAAAACATTCAGGCCATGGGAAAACCTGGGTAGCCACAGCCACTCAAGAGGGAGAGGTTTTTTAGTGCCAGGAAGGAAAAAAAAAACTGGCAGGAAATGGCAGAAATCGTACACCAAATCCAGTCATTCCTGGAGTGGAACCACAGTCGATGGCCTCCACTCCAAACCAACAGATACAGATACTAATGCCGGAAAAAAAATCCCCCCCCCAGTACCAGCAATACCACCAGTCCGATGACATTCTTCTTTGCAAATATACAGAGTCTAAAGCCAGCAACAAACAACAAAATACCTCTCATCCGTGGACTGCTTGCAGAGGCAAAGGCAATGTTCGCGGCTTTCACTGAGACCCACATAAAGGATACTTGGACAACAAAATAGGACCCCAGGTTAAAACCATACAGAGGGACAAGTGAACAGGAAAAAGGGGGAGTTTGGCCTGTACATTGCAGAGTCACTGTTTGCACAGAACTGTTAAAATCCCAAAAGTTTATGGAAGTTTTAGCAGTAAAGATCGAGAACCAAAAACCTAGCTTGTGGTACCCACAAGCCTCCGGATGAAACATCCCGCAATTCCGGGAAACAGCTTTTAAAAAATTGACCCTGTCGGAAAATCTTCCAGCTCCTCTATCAACTTTCTTGCTCCGGGGGGGATTTCAACTAAGGCACCTAAAATGGGGGGAATAAAGCAAAAAATATTGTTGCAGAATAACACCAGGGGGCCGCTCTGATGAAAACTCACACTCCACGAGCTTTTAAAATCTTGCACAAAATTCAATTTAAACCAGCAAATAATAGAGCCTACAACGGGAGAATACCTAGACCTCACTTCACAAACAATATGATCTGATAAGAAATGCCACCATATCAAAAAAAATATCCCAATCACAACATAATTAAAGGTTCAGACATGTATGAGCGGGCCCCAAACCGAAAAAATGAGTTAGTCTGAGGGAGCATTCATCAAATTAAATTTTCAACAACAAAAACATAAAGGGGACCAAGTAAACCAAAGTCCAACCAATATAACTGGGAAGAATACTAAGCAACCCCAGACCCCAACTTATGCCTAGAACAATTAACTTGGTGGCACTCTGTATCACAAGGTTATTCCCCCTAAGGAAAAAGGAGGAGTAGATGCAAAATAGAAAGAGACAGGGGCTCCCTTTTCAGGGATGGGGAAAAAAAAAAAAAAAGCGCAAAAAAGGTCAAATATCTAAATGCTTGGGAGACACTGGTCAAGGGAAAAGCAAATCGAACTTAAATTTAAAAGGGAACTTATGGGGTCGGAATCTGGGGAAAAAAAAAAGCCTAAAAAGAAACGAAAAAAACCCAAAGTATTTCTTTCCCATGCCAATCAAAGTCGAGAACAACGTCCAGTATTGGGCCCCTACTTAAACAAGATGGGTCCTACACAGATGACAGCAAGGAAATGAGTGAGCTACCCAAGTCCCAATATGACTCAGTTTTTAGCAAGCCACTAACCAGACTGAGAGTTGAAGATCAAAATGAATTTTTTATGAGAGAGCCACAGAATTTGGTTAACACAAGCCTATCCGATGTTATCCTGATGCCAAATGACTTCGAATAGGCGATAAATGACATGCCCATGCACTCTGCCCAAGGGCCAGACTCATGGAACTCCGTGTTCATCAAGAACTGCAAGAAGCCCCTATCACGAGCCTTTACCATCCTATGGAGAGGGAGCATGGACACAGGCGTCGTCCCACAGTTACTAAAAACAACAGACATAGCCCCACTCCACAAAGGGGGCAGTAAAGCAACAGCAAAGAACTACAGACCGATAGCACTAACATCCCATATCATAAAACTCTTTGAAAGGGTCCTAAGAAGCAAGATCACCACCCATCTAGAAACCCATCAGTTACACAACCCAGGGCAACATGGGTTTAGAACAGGTCGCTCCTGTCTGTCTCAACTATTGGATCACTACAACAAGGTCCTAGATGCACTAGAAGACAAAAAGAATGCAGATGTAATATATACAGACTTTGCAAAAGCCTTCGACAAGTGTGACCATGGCGTAATAGCGCACAAAATGCGTGCTAAAGGAATAACAGGAAAAGTCGGTCGATGGATCTATAATTTCCTCACTAACAGAACACAGAGAGTAGTAGTCAACAGAGTAAAGTCAGAGGCAGCTACGGTGAAAATCTCTGTTCCACAAGGCACAGTACTCGCTCCCATCTTGTTCCTCATCCTCATATCTGACACAGACAAGGATGTCAGCCACAGCACCGTGTCTTCCTTTGCAGATGACACCCAAATCTGCATGACAGTGTCTTCCATTGCAGACACTGCAAGGCTCCAGGCAGACATCAACCAAATCTTTCAGTGGGCTGCAGAAAACAATATGAAGTTCAACGATGAGAAATTTCAATTACTCAGATATGGTAAATACGAGGAAATTAAATCTTCATCAGAGTACAAAACAAATTCTGGCCACAAAATAGAGCGAAACACCAACGTCAAAGACCTGGGAGTGATCATGTCGGAGGATCTTGCCTTCAAGGATCATAACATTGTATCAATCGCATCTGCTAGAAAAATGACAGGATGGATAATGAGAACTTTCAAAACTAGGGAGGCCAAGCCCATGATGACACTCTTCAGGTCACTTGTTCTATCTAGGCTGGAATATTGCTGCACACTAACAGCACCTTTCAAGGCAGGTGAAATTGCTGACCTAGAAAATGTACAGAGAACCTTCACGGCGCGCATAACGGAGATAAAACACCTCAATTACTGGGAGCGCTTGAGGTTCCTAAAACTGTATTCCCTGGAACGCAGGCGGGAGAGATACATGATTATATACACCTGGAAAATCCTAGAGGGACTAGTACTGAACTTGCACACGAAAATCACTCACTACGAAAGCAAAAGACTTGGCAGACGATGCAACATCCCCCCAATGAAAAGCAGGGGTGTCACTAGCACGTTAAGAGACCATACAATAAGTGTCAGGGGCCCCGAGACTGTTCAACTGCCTCCCAGCATACATAAGGGGGATTACCAACAGACCCCTGGCAGTCTTCAAGCTGGCACTGGACAAGCACCTAAAGTCAGTTCCTGACCAGCCGGGCTGTGGCTCGTACGTTGGTTTGCGTGCAGCCAGCAGTAACAGCCTGGTTGATCAGGCTCTGATCCACCAGGATTCCTGGTCACAGACCGGGCCGCAGGGGGCGTTGACCCCCGGAACTCTCTCCAGGTAAACTCCAGGTAATAGACATTTTGCTTAATCCATCTATTATTTTTTTTTTCAAAATTATATAATAAACATGCTACATAACATATAAACATATAAATTAACAAATATGAGATGCTTTTCTGGTCAGCTTGACAGAGTGAACAGAAACCATTCATTTCTGGGCTGGTAACAACAACAACCAACAACAACAACAACAACAACGTTTGTTTACATAACTCGTGAACATTCTACACTCTCATTTATTCATTTAATCTTGTTTACTCACCTCTCACTCTACATTAAGACTACAGATATTTTAAGGTAAGTAATGAGTGGACACGATTATTATATTATAGCTTAATAATAATATTATTATTAATATTAGTACATACAGTATGTATTATTGTAATAATAATAATAATAATAATAATAATAATTATTATTATTATTAATTTAGGGCACTGGAGCACAGATCCACTGTATAGCACTTTGTCTGGATTTTTTGGGTTATCCTACGTAATTTATACTATACAGTGGACCCCCGGTTAACGATATTTTTTCACTCCAGAAGTATGTTCAGGTGCCAGTACTGACCGAAATTGTTCCCATAAGGAATATTTTGAAGTAGATTAGTCCATTTGAGACCCCCAAACATACACATACAAACGCACTTACATAAATACACTTACATAATTGTGTGTGAGAGAGAGAGAGAGAGAGAGGAGAGAGAGAGAGAAAGAGAGAGAGAGAGAGAGCCAGAGAGAGAGAGAGCCAGAGAGAGAGAGAGCCAGAGAGAGAGAGCCAGAGAGAGAGAGCCAGAGAGAGAGAGCCAGAGAGAGAGAGCCAGAGAGAGAGAGAGCCAGAGAGAGAGAGCCAGAGAGAGAGAGCCAGAGAGAGAGAGCCAGAGAGAGAGCCAGAGAGAGAGCCAGAGAGAGAGCCAGAGAGAGAGCCAGAGAGAGAGTCAGAGCCAACCTTTTAGCAAAACTTCAAGCACTGGGAATTGCAGGTTCTACGTTATGTCTCCTCAGTGATTATCTTTATGGTAGATCTCTAAGTGTATTTCTCAATGGAACGGAATCAGCAAGACATCTTATTGGGGCAAGTGTTCCACAAGGAAGCATACTGGGACCATTGTTATGGAATGTCTACTTTAACGACCTTCTTCATCTCATCCCAGAATCACATGCATATGCAGACGACTGTACACTGACATTCACTTATCCAAGAGAAGAAATGCCAGCTGCTCTAAGCTACATCAATCACCAGCTGAGAGCTATATCAGCTTGGGGAAATAGATGGCAAGTAACATTTGCACCTGAGAAAACGCAAATGATGATCGTCTCTAGGCACCATGATGGTAATGCTGGTGCAGTAGTAAGGATGAATGGGAGGGTGTTGGCACCTGGAGAAGAAGTTGATATCCTTGGGGTGAAATTTGACTCCAAACTAACCATGAAGAACCATGTTGTAAATCTTGCAAACAAGGCAGCCAGGAAGCTTACAGCACTTCGCCGTATCTAGCATCTGCTTGACAGTAGGGGTTGCAAGATTCTGTACAAGGCACAAGTACGCTCACACCTTGAGTATACTCCACTTTCTTGGTTTGCCTGCCCCCCTCTCACCTGCGACTGCTTGACAGAGTAAAGAACAGAGCAAGACGTCTCATCTCTCGCCTGGACCCATCCTGGATAGATCTGTCATTTCAGCAGAGCCTTCAACATAGGAGGGATGTGGGTGGCCTTACTGTTATGTATAAGGCCAATATTGTCAAAGTACCACACTTGGATCCACTTCGAGGACAGCGTGAAACAAGCTTTTATGCCACAAGACGGGCAGAAAGCAGCAACTTCACTCTGGCTGTACCCTTCTCCAGAACATTACTCCATCTGAGATCATATATACCCAGGATGACTCGAGTATGGAACACATTCGTACAGCATAATGATGTCAACGAGATAAAGTCAGTTGATCACATGAAAATGCTTGCCCACAGATGGCCCCAACTTCATCCTGTTCCCTACTTGTATGTCTCATAACAATAAAAATGCTTTCAACTGAGCTGATGTAGGTAACAGCTCTTAGCTTGCCAATAAAGTTAGGAATCCTTAACCTGTAAATAGCTTGTCAATAAAGCTAGGGATCCTTAACCTTGTCAAACTCTGTGTAAAAAAAAACAAAAAGAAAAGAAAAGAGAGAGAGCCACATTCGGTCAGCCAGTCAGCCAACCACCCACCCCTCCAGTCACCCACCCACCCACCCCTCCAGCCAGACACTTAACCTGTAAATAGCTTGTCAATAAAGCTAGGGATCCTTAACCTTGTCAAACTCTGTGTAAAAAAAAAACAAAAAGAAAAGAAAAGAGAGAGAGCCACATTCGGTCAGCCAGTCAGCCAACCACCCACCCCTCCAGTCACCCACCCACCCACCCCTCCAGCCAGACACCCACCCACCCCAACAGCCAGCCGGATACGTATTACACATGTTCCAGAGTTGTTTCTCTTTACTTAGGGTATAGGTTATACTACATTCTGGCAGGATGACACTACCAGTGGTATTCTCCCATTCCACTGTGTCGACAATACATAAAGATAACAGTAGCATATGATACTGTATGCAATGTAAAATTTACAATACAGATCACTACCATGTATACATTATATACAGTACATAATTAAAATATAACAACAGAAGTAAATTATGGTAAAAAGAATGAAATAATGATTGTACATTACATTACAGTATTATGTAAGTAGTTTATATAGCAAAGGTTTGACATTATGCCCTACCCAGTATTTCGTCAATTTTCAAAGGTTCGACTTACGTCCATTTTGACTTACAACCGGTTGGTTGGAACCAAGCTTGGTCCTAAGTCGGATGGTAGGTGTATCTGAAACAGAAGTTCAATATGTATTTTTATCCCTTCAGGAAGCTTGTTATTGATGAGTCTTTGATTTTGTTCAAAGGTACACTGTCGTTCAAGCAGTATATACCAAGCAAGAGGAAATGCTTTGGTATAGTTATTTGCACTTTGTGATTGCTACAGTGGTCTTGTACTGGATATTATTGTGTACACTGGAAGTAATATATTGCAAGATACCAGGAAGTTATTGGGTAACTCTGCTGATGTGGTTAGAACAATGATGGAACTATATCTTGGAAAGGGGCATATATTATATACTGAAAACTGGTACACAAGCCCCTTACTCAGTGATTTTTTACGAGTGAACATGACAGATGTATGGTACAGTGCATGCAAATCGTAAACATATGCCTAGGTTCAACACAGGCACTCGTAGAGGTGAGGTGCAGGTGTTTGTTGCCAATGACATCATGGCATTTCAGTGGCACGACAAACAAGATGTCACACTGTTGTCATCGGTTCACCGAAACGAAATGACAGACACGGGAAGGCAGAATAGAGAGACCATTGAACCCATTCTAAAACCTGCAGCTGTGATGGCTACACCCTCAATATGCACTCAGTGAACAAATGTGACATGCAAATTGGGTTTGCTGATTGTGTTCACACGAGTTATAAGTGAAACATAAAATTCTTTTATCATCTTGTGGACATTTCCATGCTGAATGCTTATAATGTGTGTAAGTTGAAAACCAGAAACAAACCACCATATGGTCAATTTTGTTTGTCTGTCATCAGACAAATACAGTGGACCCTCGGTTATCGACATTCCTGTTATCGGCAAACTCGGTGATGGGCTGGTTTTTCGGCTCCTGGTGATCGGCCATTATTTCAGTGAGCAGCCCTTTTGGACGCATCCGTCTGCCGGCTAGGGCCACTTGCGCGTCAGTTTGGCTGTATCTCTAGGTGCGTGAGGAAGTTTCTGCTCATACATCCAAACATTTCACTTCTTTTCCATTGTTTTTTTGCAGTGCTACTGCAAAATAAGTAACCATGACTCCAAAGAAAGTTTCTGTGCTAAAGAAAGTAAGAAACACCATGGAATTTAACCCTTTGACTGTTTTGGTCGTATATATACGTCTTACGAGCCAATGAGTTTGACATATATATACTCAAAAATTTTAGCGTCTTCAAATCAAGCGGGAGAAAGCTGGTAGGCCCACATGTGAAAGAATGGGTCTGTGTGGCCAGTGTGCGCAGTATAAAAAAATCCTGCAGCAAGCAGTGCATAATGAGAAAAAAAACTCCGATCGTGTTTTTGGATTAAAATGCCGGCCTTGAGATGTATTTTCGTATAGTTTTTATGGTTATATTCTCATTTTCATAGTCACATTTGATAGAATGGAAAACATATCACAGAAATGGAGATGATTTTGATTGGTTTTACTATGAAAAGGGCCTTGAAATGGAGCTCAAATTAGGGGAAATGTTTGATTTTTGCCAATGTTCAAGAGTAAACAAACGACATCATTGTCCAATAAATGTCCAACTAGCCATTCTAATATGCAATCATGAATGGGTTGACATTATTTATACAATTATTACAATATTGCAGTACTCTGCATAACAGTAAATCTTTTATTTTTTGTCTGAATAAAAATTCAAAATAGAAAGCAAGAGTAAAATCAGAAGGGCCTGGAGACGTGACTGATGAACAAAGAAAATGTTATTTTAGAGCCAGGAATGTCTGCTTTGTTCATTCTGGACCCTATTTTGAAATTGGCATATTTTTTAATTTGCGTGAAATTAGCCAAACTGCCAATTTCTGACCACTTTATTGGGTAGTTAAAATTGGTAAATGGGCAGTTTCTTGTGCTCAATCGATAGAACAAATGGAGTTCTAAAGAAATAGCTATGAGTTTGGTCAACTGTAACAATGGAATTAGCTGGAAATAGGGTTCAAAGTGGACAAAATCGCCGATTTGTAAATATCGCTGAGGTCGCTAACTTCGCAAGAGCATAATTCCGTAAGTTTTCCATCAAATTTCATACTCTTGGTGTCATTACCATCAGGGAAAGATTCTCAATCATTTCATAAGAAAAAAAAACATAATTTTTTTTTTCAAATATTTTGCGACACCAGGAGACACCTCAGGATTTTGAGTAGCGACAGTGAAAGGGTTAAGCGCGAGGTAATTTATAAATATGAGAGTGGTATGTGGGTGCTGGAACTTGCCAGGATGTACAGGAAAAAAGAAATTAACAATAACATCCATCCTGGCAAAGAAAGGAAGAAATCAAGGACGCTAATGTTGCGAAAGGAATAACTTTTCTAATGAAACAAAGGTCACCAATAATGGAATAGATGGAAAAGTTGTTCTTGTCAACAATAAAAAAACAATTAGTGGGAGACAATGTAATGGAATCTATTGTTTGTAAGAAGGCAAAGCAGTTACATGAGGATCTTCTACAGAAAACTCCTGGAACAAGTGCTGCTGCTGGTTAATTTAGGGCCAGCAAAGGCTGGTTTGAGAGATTTAACCCTTTGACTGTTTACGTCGTATATGTACATCTTACGCGCCACTGTTTCTAACGTATTTATATGCGTAAATTCTAGCGGCTTCAAACAAGCAGGAGAAAGCTGGTAGGCCCACATGTGAGAGAATGGGTCTGTGTGGTCAGTGTGTGCCACATAAAAAAATCCTGCAGCATGCAGTGCATAGTGAGAAAAAAAAACTCTGATCGTTTTTTTGGATCAAAACACTGAATTTGAGGTGTATTTTTGTATAGTATTTATCACTGTATTCTCGTTTTCATGGTCTCAGGTGATAAAATGGAAAACATATTACATAAATAGGGATAATTTTCGTTACTTTCACAATGAAAACAACCTTGAAATTGAGCTCAAAGTAGCGGAAATGTTCGATTTTTACCATTGTTCAGTAGTAAGCAAATTACACCACACATCCAATACACGTCAACTGGGGAGTCTAATATTCTTTTACTAGTGCACTGATATTATTTATACCATTTTACAATAATGCAGTAGTCTGCATAACAGTAAATTTTGTATTTTTTTGTATGAATAAAAAATCAAAATAGAAAGCAATAGTAATATAAGAGGGGCCTAGAGACGTGACTAATGAACAGAGGATATGTTATTCTAGTGCCAAGAATGTCTACATTGTTTATTCTGGAACCTATTTTGAAACTGGCATCTTTTTTAATTTGCATGAAATTGGCCAAATTGCCAATTTCTGACCACTTTATTGGGTAGTTCAAATCGGTAAATGGGCGGTTTCTTGTACTCAATTGATAGAAAAAAATGGAGTTCTAAAGAAATAGCTACGAGTCTGGTCAACTGGAACAACGGAATTCGCCAAAAACAGGGCTCAAAGTCGGCGAAATTGCTGATGTGTATATGTCGCGGGAGCATAATTCTGCGAGTTTTCGACCAAATTTCATAATTTTGGTGTCATTACCATCAGGAAAAGATTCTCTATCATTTCATAAGAAAAAATATTTTTTTTCCCAAAACTTTTGTGACATAGAATGACAGTTTCAGAAAGGTGCTTGTGACAGTCAAAGGGTTAAAAAGTGTAGTGGCATACACAGTGTTGTAAGGCATGGTGAGGCTGCATTTTGACAAAAAAGCAGCTGAAAAGTAAGTACAGGAGTTCAAGGACTATGTAAAGGCTGAATAATTCAAACCCCAACAAGTGTTCAATTGTGATGAAACAGGCCTGTTCTGGAAGAAAATGCCAAACAGGACCTACATCACGCAGGAAGAAAAGGCACTGCCAGGACACAAGCCTATGAAAGACAGGCTTACTCTTTTGTTGTGGTAATGCTAGTTTGGATTTCAAAGTGAAGCCTTTACTGGTGTATCACTCAGATAATTCAAGAGTGTTCAAGAAAACAATGTCATCAAGAATAGATTGTGTGTGATGTGGGAAGCTAATCATAAGGCATGGGTCACAAGGCAAATTTTCAAAGAGTGGGTTAATGAGGTGTTTGGCTCAAGTGTGAAAAAATACCTCCTGGAAAAGAAATTGCCTCTCAAGTGCCTCCTGGTACTGGACAATGCTCCTGCACATCCTCCAGACTTGGAAGACCAAGTGTTTAGGGACTTCAGTTTTATAAAAGTGAAGTTCTTGCCTCCTAACACCACTCCTCTCCTCCAGCCCATGGACCAGCAGGTCATTTCTAACTTCAAAAAACTCTACACAAAAGGAGTGTTTGAAAAGTGCTTTGAATTGACTTTGGACACTCAATTGACCCTAATAGAGTTCTTGAAAAATCACTTCACTATCCTCAATTGCATAAGCTTTATAGGTAAGGCTTGGGAGGGAGTGACTTACAGGACTTTGAACTATGCTTGGAGAAAATTGTGGCCAGGTTGTGTCCAAAAGAGGGGGTTTTGAAGGGTTTGAGGCTGACCCTGACCTTGTCGACCCTGTGGACTCTACTGTGGCACTGGGGAAGTCCCTGGGGAAGGAGGTGATTGGCAAGGATGTGGAAGAGTTGGTGGAGGACCACAGAGAAGAGCTAACCACTGAAGAGCTGCAAGAGCTTCAACTCGAACAGCAACAGATTGCAGCTGAGGAACTTGCTTCAGAGGAGGAGAAAGAGGGAGTGAAGGAGGTGCCGTCTTCAGAGATTAAAGAGGCAAATGCAATGTTCACTAGGGTTCAAGCTTTTGTAGAGAAACACCACCCTGACCAAGCTGAAACAAGCCATATCTGCAACATGTTCAGTGACAAAACTCTGTTCCACTTCAGGGAAATCTTAAAGAGATGCCAGAAACAGAGCATTCTTGACAGTTATTTTGTGTGACAGGGGTACAGTGACTCTCAAGCTGGTCCTAGTGGCATTAAAAGACAAAGAAGGGAACTAACCCCAGAGAGGGTTTTGCTACCTGAAGTCTTTATGGAGGGAGATTCCCCTTCCAAACACCAACTCCTCTCTCTTTCCTCCTGCCTATCTTCCAGAAGCCAGCATTAGCCTTCAATAAAGGTATGTAATACTTATATAATTGTTAAAAAAAAATTATTTTTTTTGTGTGTGAATATTTTTTGACTGGAACGGATTAATTGTATTTCTATTAATTCTTGTGGGAAACATTATTTCGGTTTTTGGCCATTTCGGTCTTAGGTTGACCTTCTGGAACGGATTACAGCCGATAACCGAGTGTCCACTGTATAATTTTTTTTTTCAAATATTCAGAGTGCAGGGCAAGTGAACGTAGATCTACGTTTGGACAGTTAAGGGGTTAAAACACTCCGCAAATTAATCTTAATATTTTGTTAAGAAAATTTTTTTTTTTTTTATTTTTCGACACAGAGACACTTCAGGATTTCGGGTCTCGACAGTCAAAGGATTAAATCCATTGATAAAAATCATTAATATGAAAAACAATTCAGACAGGAGCTAATAACAAAAGAACTAAACAATATGCCTCAATACAGTGGACCCCCGCATAACGGACGCCTTGCATAGCGGACAATCCGCATAGCGGACGCTTTGTTCGCTAAAATTTTGCCCCGCATAGTGGACAAAAACCCGCTCAGCAGCCTTCGTCCGAGACGCGTCCAATGTGCGCCCTCAGCCAGCCTCACATGTGCCGCCTGTGCCATTGTTTACCAGCCAGCCTCCGCGGTAACATTCAAGCATACAATCAAAAATATTTCGTTATTATTACAGTTTTTTTCGGTGCTGTTTTCTGGAAAATAAGTGACATGGGCCCAAGAAAGCTTCTAGTTCCAACCCTACAGCAATAAGGGTTAGAATTTCCCCATTGAAATGAAGAAAGAGATCATTGATAAGTATGAAAGTGGAGTGCGGTTTTCACCGACCTGGTCAGGTTGTACAAGAAAACCCAAATCAACCATCTTTTCTATTGTGGGCAAGAAAACGGCAATCAAGGAAGCTGTTGTTCCCAAAAGGTTTAACTGTGTTTTCGAAACAAAGATCGCAAGTGATGGAAGATGTTGAGAGACTCTTATTGGTGGGGAAATAATGAAAAACAGCTAGCAGGAGATAGCGTCTCTCAAGCGATCATATGTGAAAAGGCTAGGAAGTTGCATGAGGATTTAATTAAAAAAATGCCTGCAACTAGTGATGTGTGAGTTTAATTTAAGGCCAGCAAAGGTTGGTTTGAGAGATTAAAGAAGCGTAGTGGCATACATAGTGTGATACGGCATGGTGAGGCTGCCAGTTTTGGACACCAAAGCGGCCTGAAAAATATGTGCATTTAATTCAAGGAGTACATAGAAACTGAAGGACTGAAACCTGAACAAGTGTTTAATTGTGATGAAACAGGCCCTGTTCTGGAAGAAAATGCCAAGCAGGACCTACATTACTCAGGAGGAAAAGGGGACTCCCAGGACATAAGCCTATGAAAGACAGGCTTATTTGTTGATGTGTGCCAATGCTAGTGGTGATTGCAAAGTTAAACCTTTATTAGTGTATCACTCTGAAACTCCCAGAGGTTCAGGAAAAGAATGTCCTCAAGGATAATTTGTGTGTGCTGTGGAGGGCAACAGTAAGGCATGGGTCCTAGGGAATTTTTCTATAACTGGTTACACCATGCATTTGCCCCAATGTGAAAGATTACCCAACTGAAAAGAAATTAGAAATTAAGTGCCCCCCTGGTGTTGACAATTTCCCCCGGTCATTTCCCACAGGGCGTGGCAGAGGGACTTTATGGGACATGAGCTTCATTAAGGTCAAATTTTTGCCTCCTAATACCATCCTCTCCTGCAGCCCATGGACCGCGGTCAAATTTCCAACTTCAAGAAACTGTACACAAAAGCTCTGTTTCAAAAAATGCTTTGAAGTGACCACAGGACACTCGACTGACTCTAAAAGAGTTTTGGAGGATCACTTTAAAATCCTCAATTGTGTAACCTTATAGGTAAGGCTTGGGGGGGAGTGACTAAGAGAACCTTGAACTCTGCTTGGAAAAACCCGTGGCCAGAATGTGTAGCAAAAGGGATTTTGAAGGGTTTGAGGCTAACCCTGAGAGGAGTATACCAGTTGAGGAATCAATTGTGGCATTGGGAAGTTTCCCTTGGGGTTGGAGGTTAGTGGGGATGATGTGGAGAGTTGGTGGAGGAGGACAATGAAGAACTAACCACTGATGAGCTGATAGATCAACTTCAAGAGCAAGAGGCCAGACCTGCGGAAACTGGTTCAAAGGAGGGGAGAGAGAGAAATTGAAGGAATTGCTACTTCAAAGATTAAGGAAATGTGGCAAATGGCTTGAAGTGCAAACCTTTTTGATGAAAATCACCCTCACACAGCTATTGCAAGCCCTGCTGGTGACTGTTACAATGACACTGTTGTGAACACTTTAGACAAATCATAAAGGAACGAGAGGTACAGGCCCCTATGGACGATATGTTGTGTGAAAGAAGTCCAGTGGGCTCTGAAGCTGGTCCTAGTGGCATTAAAAGAGAAGGGAAGTAACCCCAGAAAAGGACTTGCCTCCTCAAGTCTTAATGGAAGGGGATTCCCCTTCTAAACACTAACACTCTCTCTCCCCTCCTCCCATCCCATCAATCATCACCAGATCTTCAATAAAAGTAAGTGTCATGTAATTGTGCATGCCTTTTTCAGTTTGTGTGTACTAAAATTAACATTTTTTTGTGGTAAAAAAATTTTTTTTTCATACTTTTGGGTGTTTTGCACGGATTAATTTTATTTCCATTATTTCTTATGGGGAAAATTAATTCACATAGCGAACATTTCGCATAACAGCCAGCCCTCTTGCACGGATTAAGGTCGCTATGCGGGGGTCCACTGTACTTACAAATCTAATACAGAAGTCCAAACAAATGTATTATGTAAGCAGATTTAATGAAATACTGGTGATATGTAAAAGACCTGGAAAACTTTCTCTGAAACTGAGGGCTCTAGAAAACTGTCTAGAAACAGAGAGATCATCTTAGCTAAACCAGACAAACCACACATACAGCCTATAGACACTATAGGACCAAAACTAGGAAGTGAAATCCCAAATGCAAATACTCAGCCACAAAACTACCTCACTGGTAATTTCCTAAATACTCTATATATAGCAGCTACAAATCCTATTGAAGTCTCACTAATAATTAAATGGTTAAAAAATAAGTCAGGCGACCTAAATAACTTGACACCAAATCATGTACATATAAAAAAGCAGCTTATGTGCTGTCCCCCATTATTGCAACACTAACAGTCAGTTGAATCTTCAACATTCCAATCCATACTCAAGACAGCAAGGGTCACCCCAATCCACAAAGGAGGCAATCCTACAGAACTAAATAACTTTAGATCAATAGTGGTTGAAGATCCTTGATCTATATTCCCTGGAATGCAGGCAAGAGAGATACATGATAATCTTCTGCTAGTGGGATGGACTGTGAAGGACCTGCCTAGTATGGGCCAACAGGCCTACTGCAATGTTCCTTCTTTCTTATGCTAATATACACTTAGAAGGTCCTGGAGGGATTGGTACCAAACCTGCACACGAAACTCATTCCCTATGAAAGCAAAAGACTCAGCATAGATGCAACATTCCCCGTTGAAAAGCAGGGATGCCACAAGTACATTGAGAGACAACACAATAAGTGTCTGGGGCCCAAGACTGCTTAACTGCCTCTCAGCATACATAAGGGGGATTACCAATAGACCCCTAGCTGTCTTCAAGAAGTCACTGGACAGGCACCTAAAGTCAGTACCTGACCAACCAGGCTGTGGTTCATATGTCAATTTGTGTGTGGCCAGCA
>NC_069405.1:77150120-77160600 GCF_026875155.1 Cherax quadricarinatus
TGTCTCATAAACACGCTAGATAACAGGGATATCTTGCTTCTCCTACTTACACTTTGGTCACACTTCACAGACACGCACATGCATATATATATACATACATCTAGGTTTTTCTCCTTTTTCTAAATAGCTCTTGTTCTTTTTTTATTTCTTCTATTGTCCATGGGGAAGTGGAAAAGAATCTTTCCTCCGTAAGCCATGCGTGTCGTATGAGGCGACTAAAATGCCGGGAGCAATGGGCTAGTAACCCCTTCTCCTGTATACATTTACTAAAAAAGAGAAGAAGAAAAACTTTATAAAACTGGGATGCTTAAATGTGCGTGGATGTAGTGCGGATGACAAGAAACAGATGATTGCTGATGTTATGAATGAAAAGAAGTTGGATGTCTGGCTCTAAGCGAAACAAAGCTGAAGGGGGTAGGAGAGTTTCAGTGGGGGGAAATAAATGGGAATTAAATCTGGAGTATCTGAGAGAGTTAGAGCAAAGGAAGGTGTAGCAGTAATGTTAAATGATCAGTTATGGAAGGAGAAAAGAGAATATGAATGTGTAAATTCAAGAATTATGTGGATTAAAGTAAAGGTTGGATGCGAGAAGTGGGTCATAATAAGCGTGTATGCACCTGGAGAAGAGAGGAATGCAGAGGAGAGAGAGAGATTTTGGGAGATGTTAAGTGAATGTATAGGAGCCTTTGAACCAAGTGAGAGAGTAATTGTGGTAGGGGACCTGAATGCTAAAGTAGGAAGAAACTTTTAGAGAGGGTGTGGTAGGTAAGTTTGGGGTGCCAGGTGTAAATGATAATGGGAGCCCTTTGATTGAACTTTGTATAGAAAGGGGTTTAGTTATAGGTAATACATATTTTAAGAAAAAGAGGATAAATAAGTATACACGATATGATGTAGGGCGAAATGACAGTAGTTTGTTGGATTATGTATTGGTAGATAAAAGACTGTTGAGTAGACTTCAGGATGTACATGTTTATAGAGGGGCCACAGATATATCAGATCACTTTCTAGTTGTAGCTACACTGAGAGTAAAAGGTAGATGGGATACAAGGAGAATAGAAGCATCAGGGAAGAGAGAGGTGAAGGTTTATAAACTAAAAGAGGAGGCAGTTAGGGTAAGATATAAACAGCTATTGGAGGATAGATGGGCTAATGAGAGCATAGCCAATGGGGTCGAAGAGGTATGGGGTAGGTTTAAAAATGTAGTGTTAGAGTGTTCAGCAGAAATTTGTGGTTACAGGAAAGTGGGTGCAGGAGGGAAGAGGAGCGATTGGTGGAATGATGATGTAAAGAGAGTAGTAAGGGAGAAAAAGTTAGCATATGAGAAGTTTTTACAAAGTAGAGAGTGATGCAAGAGGGAAGAGTATATGGAGAAAAAGAAGAGAGGTTAAGAGAGTGGTGAAGCAATGTAAAAAGAGAGCAAATGAGAGAGTGGGGGGGAGATGTTATCAACAAATTTTGTTGAAAATAAGAAAAGTTTTGGAGTGAGATTAACAAGTAAGAAAGCCTAGAGAACAAATGGATTTGTCAGTTAAAAAATAGGAGAGGAGAGTTATTAAATGGAGAGTTAGAGGTATTGGGAAGATGGAGGGAATATTTTGAGGAATTGTTAAATGTTGATGAAGATAGGGAAGCTGTGATTTCGTGTATAGGGCAAGGAGGAATAACATCTTGTAGGAGTGAGGAAGAGCCAGTTGTGAGTGTGGGGGAAGTTCGTGAGGCAGTAGGTAAAATGAAAGGGGGTAAGGCAGCCGGGATTGATGGATAAAGATAGAAATGTTTAAAAAGCAGGTGGGGATATAGTTTTGGAGTGGTTGGTGCAATTATTTAATAAATGTATGGAAGAGGGTAAGGTACCTAGGGATTGGCAGAGAGCATGCATAGTTCCTTTGTATAAGGCAAAGGGGATAAAAGAGAGTGCAAAAATTATAGGGGGATAAGTCTGTTGAGTGTACTGGTAAAGTGTATGGTAGAGTTATAATTGAAAGAATTAAGAGTAAGACGGAGAATAGGATAGCAGATGAACAAGGAGGCTTTAGGAAAGGTAGGGGGTGTGTGGACCAGGTGTTTACAGTGAAACATATAAGTGAACAGTATTTAGATAAGGCTAAAGAGGTCTTTGTGGCATTTATGGATTTGGAAAAGGCGTATGACAGGGTGGATAGGGGGGCAATGTGGCAGATGTTGCAAGTGTATGGTGTAGGAGGTAGGTTACTGAAAGCAGTGAAGAGTTTTTACGAGGATAGTGAGGCTCAAGTTAGAGTATGTAGGAAAGAGGGAAATTTTTTACCAGTAAAAGTAGGCCTTAGACAAGGATGTGTGATGTCACCGTGGTTGTTTAATATATTTATAGATGGGGTTGTAAGAGAAGTAAATGCGAGGGGTCTTGGCAAGAGGCGTGGAGTTAAAAGATAAAGAATCACACACAAAGTGGGAGTTGTCACAGCTGCTCTTTGCTGATGACACTGTGCTCTTGGGAGATTCTGAAGAGAAGCTGCAGAGATTGGTGGATGAATTTGGTAGGGTGTGCAAAAGAAGAAAATTAAAGGTGAATACAGGAAAGAGTAAGGTTATGAGGATAACAAAAAGATTAGATGATGAAAGATTGAATATCAGATTGGAGGAGAGAGTATGGAGGAGGTGAACGTATTCAGATATTTGGGAGTGGACGTGTCAGCGGATGGGTCTATGAAAGATGAGGTGAATCATAGAATTGATGAGGGAAAAAGAGTGAGTGGTGCACTTAGGAGTCTGTGGAGACAAAGAACTTTGTCCTTGGAGGCAAAGAGGGGAATGTATGAGAGTATAGTTTTACCAACGCTCTTATATGGGTGTGAAGCGTGGGTGATGAATGTTGCAGCGAGGAGAAGGCTGGAGGCAGTGGAGATGTCATGTCTGAGGGCAATGTGTGGTGTGAATATAATGCAGAGAATTCGTAGTTTGGAAGTTAGGAGGAGGTGTGGGATTACCAAAAACTGTTGTCCAGAGGGCTGGGAAGGGTTGTTGAGGTGGTTCGGACATGTAGAGAGAATGGAGCGAAACAGAATGACTTCAAGAGTGTATCAGTCTGTAGTGGAAGGAAGGCGGGGTAGGGGTCGGCCTAGGAAGGGTTGGAGGGAGGGGGTAAAGGAGGTTTTGTGTGCGAGGGGCTTGGACTTCCAGCAGGCATGCGTGAGCGTGTTTGATAGGAGTGAATGGAGACAAATGGTTTTTAATACTTGACGTGCTGTTGGAGTGTGAGCAAAGTAACATTTATGAAGGGATTCAGGGAAACCGGCAGGCCGGACTTGAGTCCTGGAGATGGGAAGTACAGTGCCTGCACTCTGAAGGAGGGGTGTTAATGTTGCAGTTTAAAAACTGTAGTGTAAAGCACCCTTCTGGCAAGACAGTGATGGAGTGAATGATGGTGAAAGTTTTTCTTTTTCGGGCCACCCTGCCTTGGTGGGAATCGGCCAGTGTGATAATAATAAAAATTATATTATATATATATATATATATATATATATATATATATATAATATATATATATACACACATCATACCCGGGTATATTCCTAAATCAGATAATATTATAAACTAGTGGAATCTTTAATTTAGCTAATATTAAAGAAACCCCGAGTATAATATTAAGTTGATAATACATATATAAATTAATCTCATTATGACCTTAGCCATAACACCCCCCCCCCTTCGATGACTAAACTTCGCCATAAAAGAGGACTTCAAAAATAAAATATAAACCAGAATACATGTCATTCCTCTGACAAAGACCCTGATGACAAATGATGCTTCTTCAATAAGAAAATTGAAGTCCCGTGTCACCAAACCACGTATGTGTAGACACCGCGTAACCAGAGCTTCTGGTAGAGGAGGTGTTTCCCATAAAGAGGTCTTAAGTGACCCTTGGTAGCAGGAGAAGTTAGGGTAAGACAACAGGACACATCCACCGCAGAAATAAGTTCTGGATACCATATGGTGGCTTACGTGACAGGTCTCCTCAGTGGTTACAAGAATCAAATGACTGTAAGTAAACAAATAGCATTAAGAAAATGCATAAAACAAATACATCTCTAAAAAATGTACCATAAATCCCCTCTTTTGTAAACTCAAATTTAATAACATGTCTTAAGGACGGGACAGAGTGTCAGCAATCACGTTATCAGCTCCTTTAATATGGTTAATATTTATAGAAAAAGGTTGTATCCTAAGGGACCATCTTTGTATTCTAGCATTCTTAGCCTTCATGGTGTTTAAAAAGGTTAAGGGATTATGATCTGTTTTTACTCTAATTTTATGAGGGGTAGTCCCGAGATATGCCTCAAAGTGTTCCAAGGCTAAGACCAATGCTAGTGCCTCCTTTTCAACGGTTGCATAACTTAATTGATGGGGTTTCAATTTTGCAGAAAAATAACAGACTGGGTGTAAAAGATCAGAAGAGGAGGAAGGTTGTAGAAGAACAGCGCCGACTGCATACTCGCTGGCATCCACTTGTAAAGTAAAGGGAGCGTCAAACACCGGACTCTGCAGAACTGGAGAGGAACCAAGTAGACGCTTTAGACGAGTAAAGGCTAACTCACTTGTAACCGTCCATTTAAAAGGAACTTTAGAGCTTGTAAGTTCAAACAGGGGCGCCGCCACTTGCGAAAAATTAGGGCAAAACCGGCGGTAGTAACCGGCCATCCCTAGGAACCTCTGTACACCTTTCTTATCTTGCGGAGTGGGAAAATCCATAATAGCAAGAATCTTCGCATTGACGGGGGCAACCGTGCCTTGTCCTATATTAAATTCCAGGTATTTTATCTTGGCCTGACCAAACTCACACTTGGCAAGGTTGACTGTGAAATGGTGTTCGTCCAGTCTTTTCAAGAGTGCTTCCAGCCGAATCAGGTGTTGAGGCCAGTCATTGCTGAATACTTCCAGATCATCTAGGTAGGCTTCCATTCCTTCCAAGTCGTACGTCAGCTGATTCATAAGCCTCTGGAAAGTCGAGGCGGCGTTGTAGAGTCCAAAGGGCATCACCCTGTAGTTAAACAGGCCTCCAGGCGCAGTGAAAGAAGAAATTTCCTGAGCCTGGAGTGATAACGGCACCTGATAATAACCATGCAGGAGGTCCAAATGACTGACATACTTTGCACTGGAGACGCTGTCTATTAGGTCGTCAACCCTAGGAAGGGGGAATCCATCAGGCACCGTTAGGGAATTTACTCTCCGATAGTCGGTACACATTCTAAATGAACCGTCCGACTTAGGTACAAGGACACATGGTGAAGCCCAAGAGATTTTGCTATGATCAATCAAACCATGATTGACCAGGAAATTTATTTCCTCCCACAGAGCTTTATTCTTTACTGGGCTGACTCTATATGGAGCTTGTTTAACTGGAGCAGCTCCTTGCACGTCCACAGCGTGGATCCCCATGGTGCACTGTCGGGAGATATCACCAAAGAGGCTTCTATAGGTGAAAATTAAGTCTCGGATTTCACTTGCCCTTTCCTTTTCTAAGTTGCCGAGATAATCATTTAAGGTTTCCATTATTTCCGAGTTCTTCAGTCTTATCTCTACTTCACGGGAACAATCTTCCTTACTTGGGTCGCCTTCTTGTGTCCTCACCGCAGCCACAGGGACAAGCCCTTTGTAGTATTTCTTTAGCTGATTTATGTGGTAAGTTCGAGTAGACTTTCTTCTTCCTGGCGTTTTTACCACATAATTTACCTCACTCAGCTTCTTTATCACCTCCATTGGACCCTCATACTTGGGTTGCAAGGTATAGCCTGGCACCGGCTTTAAAGCTAACACTTTGTCTCCCACATTTAATGAACACTCAACAGCAGTCTTGTCATAACGTTGTTTCATATGGTTCTGAGCTTGTCTGAGGTTGTCAGCGGCCAATTGTCGAGTAAAAACCAAGTGTTCTTGCGTTGCCGTGGGAGATAAACATAAAGAAGGCTCCACTTTTCCAGATCATATGTCCTTTAGCATTACTAATGGTCCTCTGACTGCATGGCCATAAATAAGCTAAAAAGGACTATATCCTAAGCTTTCCTGTTCACTCTCTCATAAGGCAAGGAGGAGGAAAGGAATACCTTCATCCCAGTCTGTTGAGAACTGCTCACAGTATGGCCTCATCATGATCTTAAGGGTTTGGTGAAACCTCTCTATGACACCCTGGGTTTGGGGTCTATATGCTGTTGAAACAATGGGTTTAACTCTGACCCTGGACATAGCTTCACGGAAAATCTTTGATGTGAAATTCGTCCCTTGGTCAGATTGAATCTCCTTAGGGAATCCATACTGTGCAAAGAATCTAAATAGGACTCTCACAATAGCCTTAGCACTAATCCTGCATAGGGGCACAGCCTCTGGATACCGAGTAGTCGTATCCATTAAAGTAAGAAGATATTGGTTGCCAAGCCTAGTTTTTGGAAGAGGTCCCACACAGTCTACTACAAGCCGAGAGAAGGGTTAGCCTTCTACGGCAATAGGTAAGAGGGGTGCAGGAGGAGGTTTTTGTGCAGGCTTTCCAATGAGTTGGCAAATAGCACAGTTTCTCAAGTACTCAGTCATGGTATCCTTCATCTTGGGCCAGAAGAAATATCGGGCTAATTTTCCAAGAGTCTTTCTTATTCCCAAATGTCTGCCCATGGGGCTAGAATGGGCCACTTCCAACGCTAACTCCCAAAATTGGACAGGTAAAACCAAAACTTGTTTTGGCTTGAGACATGGATTAACTGAAGGAGTCGACGGAAATTTCTTCATCAGGATTCCATCAGAGTAATAAAAACATTCTTCCATCCCAGCGGCTTCTGTCTCGGTAAGTGCTTGATCTCTTGCCTGTTTCAATGACGGGTCTTCTAGTTGATCTTTCACTAAATTGTCTCGATTAAAGTCGTTACTCTGTAATGGGGCAAAATCTATCACTTGGGATTTTGGAGGCTGATTTTCGACTTTGGGTTGATCATCGGCACTGAACAGAGCATCCAAACCCCAATCTGAGGGCTCATCAGGAGTAGGCAGTGGTTCCAAATTTTTAGCCACAGCCCTTGTTATAGCTGTAAGAGGGAATAGATGAGGACCTTCCTTACACCCTTCAATGGCGTAATTCTCTCCAGAGAGCTTCTCTATAACATAAGGTTCTCGGCAAATTCCTCCTCTTCCTAAATCATTACCCACCAATAGATCCACACACTTAATGGGAAAATCAGTGTCAGAAAGGCCCACAACAGCTTCACCTTGATATGAATCTATGCGCACATACACCTTATGAAGGGGTACTCTCGTGATGGCGCCACCATAACCTTCTAGCAGAACATCCAGGTTAATATAGGTGTCATCATTTAAAGGAAGTACAGTACTCCTTTTCTCAGTAAGGTCAGGTAGCTTCCCATATCCCGATAGGATACTATGACCACCATTTGGTCCTCTGTCATTCCAGCCTTACTCTTAAAGAAGTAAGGCAACACGACTTCCGAAACTTTGTCAGCGAACAACTCAGAGGGGATTAGGCACTTCGATTTGGAGGAAGACGTCATCTGTACAGGTAATATTTCGGAACCTGAACTGCCTAAGGTCTCGATTCAATTGCAAACATGAGCACCTCCAATGGCCTGGTTTCTGGCAATAAGAGCAAGTTGGGCCTCTTCTTGATGTATCTATCTCATAAGATGGTCTTCCTTTACCATTATCATGGACGACACTCGAGTAGGCTTTTGCTGAATGAGAAGGAGAGGTCTGCTGATCCGTTTTCCTAGGAGAGAAGGGCTGACTCTTAGAAGAACATAACCTCTCTTTCTCTCTAGACCCTTTTTCCTTTGTCAATTGAGAGGTTATCTTGAAGTGATCAGCTAGAGAAGCAGAGGCCAACACAACTGCAGTCTGGTGTTCGATAACAAAGGAGCGTACCTCGCCCGTCAGTTATGAAATTCTTCTTGTAAGATTAGCTGTATCAGACGCTCCATAGTATCACACTCAGATGGCCTCAGCCATCGCTCTAGAGCCACCTTCTTTTGCTGGGCAAATTCTACCCAGGTTTGGCCGGGCAGTCTCCATAGAGAGCGGAAGGTACGCTGATAACTTACGGGAAGTAAGTCATACTCCTTTAAAATGATCTTCTTAACTGTCTTGTAATTGGCATACTTATCATAAGGAAGAGCTGCAGTACATGATTGAGCCTTACCCTTAAGTGTGGTGTGAAGTAAGGTAGCCCAATGTTCGCGAGGCCATCTCATCCCTTATGCCTGATTCTCAAATGTGTTGAAGTGTCCAAGTCTGTTTCACAAAACCTGGGCACTAATGAGGCAGCCCTGTGCAGGTCAAAGGTCAAGGTTGGAGTGGCAGACGACTTACTCTTTTCCTCCTCTTTTTGCCTCTCGAATCGGATGTTTTCCCTCTCGAACTCTTCTTTATACAGCAGGCGCTGGGATTCCAGTTGCTCAGTTTGCGACTTTATAAGATGTTCCAGACGTTGAAAGTGTTCGAGTGAGAGAGGAGTGGGAGGAGTGTGTCCTTCTAGGCGAAGCTTGGGACGAGCTCCATCTCCGGTCGTTCCCACATGACCAGAGCTAGCTAATGGGCTCTCATTACACGAATCAGGTGGCACGTTGTCCCGAGACATAGCCTCTGCTCCCAAAGTGAGGCCTTCAAATAAAGCCACCAAATGAGCTGCTCCTAGGGACAAAGATTCCTCCGAGGGAGTCTTGCCATGCGAGTCCAACATTGGGACAGTGTCAAAGGGCTGAGAAAACAATATGTTCTGTATAATAGAATGGATGGTGCTCGCTGTATAACGATTGTTATAAGAAACTCCCAAATTCCAAATTTCTAGCCACTTGCCAGCATTGTTGTAGTGGTAAAGTGTTCAGTGTAAATGGAGTCAAGTCCTTCATCAACTGTGATATGTCACGATCCATGGTCAAGAAGTTCAAAGCTCCTGAAACAGGCCCCCACTTGTTATGGTTCGAATCTTTTTCTTTAGCCAGGTTAGTGCACTCCGTAACAATACACTTCACAGAATGACAAGATACTTCCAAACTTAGAAATGTAAGGCACAAATAATAGTTACTCAAGCTTTTCTAGTTTCTTTTTATTTAAAAGCTTAAATACTTTTTAGATATTCATAAATAACACCGAGCACATCACCGGAGGCACACATCAACCAAATAACTGCTGCAGCATACGGGCGCCTGGCAAACCTGAGAATAGCATTCCAATACCTTAATAAGGAATCGTTCAAGACACTGTACACTGTGTATGTCAGGCCCATACTGGAGTATGCAGCACCAGTCTGGAACCCACACCTGGTCAAGCACGTCAAGAAGTTAGAGAAAGTACAAAGGTTTGCAACAAGACTAGTCCCAGAGCTCAGGGGAATGTCGTACGAGGAAAGGTTAAGGGAAATCGGACTGACGACACTGGAGGACAGAAGGGTCAGGGGAGACATGATAACGACATACAAGATACTGCGGGGAATAGACAAGGTGGACAGAGATAGGATGTTCCAGAGAGGGGACACAGGGACAAGGGGTCACAACTGGAAGCTGAAGACTCAGATGAGTCACAGGGACGTTAGGAAGTATTTCTTCAGTCATAGAGTTGTCAGCAAGTGGAATAGCCTAGCAAGTGAAGTAGTGGAGGCAGGAACCATACATAGTTTTAAGAAGAGGTATGACAAAGCTCAGGGAAGCAGAGAGAGAGAGGATCAGTAGCGATCAGTGAAGAGGCGGGGCCAGGAGCTGAGTCTCGACCCCCGTAACCCAATTAGGTGAGTCATTAGGTGAGTACACACACAACACCACACACACACACACAACACAACCATAATACATAACATACATAAACACATACACACACAAAAACAAACAACAACACCAACCACACACATATACACACCCCCCCCCCCAAAAAACACACACACACCACCCACCACACACCACACACACACCACCACACACACACACCCCCACACACACCACACACCACAACACACACCACCCCCATACACACCCCCCACACACCCCACACCACACACACCACCACACAACCACCACCACACACACCACACCCCACACACACCACCCCACCACACCACACACACCACACCACACACACCACACACCACATACACACACACCACACATACCCCCCACACCCCACAAAACACACACACACACACACACACACCACACACACCCCACACCCCCCCACCCCCACACATGCACCACACATGCACACCACATGCACATACACAACACACACACACATCCCCACACACCTCCCCACTTGCACACACACTTGACACAAACACGTACCCCCCCCCCTAACCCCCCTCCCCCCTTCCCCCAACCCTCACCTTAGCCACCTACCCCCCCCCCAAACCACCCAACCCCCCCCCCAAAAAAAGTCTAACCCCCCCCCCAACTACCTCCCTCCCCCCAATAACCCTCCTCCCCCTCCCCCATAAACACCCACCCCTCTCTCCCCCCAA
>NC_069405.1:77161100-77177381 GCF_026875155.1 Cherax quadricarinatus
TCCAAACGTTTTCCCCAACCCCCGAAACCATTCTTTTGCTGACGCCGACTTATGTCATCTCTCGCCCAATCTTGCCACCCTCAACACCATTTTTTAACGAGGACTGATCAAAATATCGACTTGGATGACAGCCAATAAACTTACGCTTAACACTGACAAAACCTACTATATTATGTTTGGTAGCAGAGCAGGAGATTCTCAAATTAACATTAAGATCGACAACACTCTAATTACCAGACATAATGAGGGGAAATTCCTAGGCCTATACCTTGACAACAACCTGAATTTCAGCACCCATATCCAACACATAACCAAAAAAAGTATCCAAAACAGTTGGGATCCTCTCCAAGATACGATACTACATGCCGCAAAATGCCCTTCTCACACTATACCACTCACTTATTTATCCATACCTCACCTATGCTATTTGTGCTTGGGGATCAACTGCAGCAACACACCTAAAGCCAATAATAACCTAACAAAAAGCTGCAGTAAGAATAATCACTAAATCCCAACCCTGGCAACACACCCCCCCACTCTTCATAGATTTAAACTTACTCCCTGTTCAGTACATCCACACTTACTACTGTGCAATCTACATCTACAGGACCTTAAACTCCAATATCAACCTTGACCTAAATGCTTTCTTGATAGTTGTGACAGAACCCACGGCATAACACCAGACACAACATCTCTACGACATTCCCCATGTCCGACTAAACCTTTACAAAAATTCAATGTATGTCAAAGGCCCTAAAATCTGGACACCCTACCTGAGAACTCTAGAACTGCAGACACATTCATCACCTTCAAAACTACCATTAGAAAACATCTTATCTCCCTGATAAACACCATCAACTAACTACACGAATACCACTGGTGGTTCCACTTACACTCACTCACCCATTTGACCATAAACAGAAATATTAATCTCAATCTTAAAATAATGAATCCTATGATACTCCAATACTGAAACTATGTACTGTGCCAAAACAAAGCATTCACATTGCTAAACTCACAAACTAGTATTTAGTCACTTAGCCATAATACCAACTTACCTCATAATTTGTAATATTTTAAAATAAAGAATTAAAACTAAGTCTGCCCGAAATGCCTAGCCATGCTAGGCGTTCTAGTGGTACACTCTGTAATCATTATTTAACTACTGTTAAACCACACAACAACCAAATTCTGTAAATTCAACATTGTAATCTTTATAGAGAATAAACTTTGAATTACAATTAAACTGTCAATCTTAGATACATAGATGCATTTCAGTGCAAGGAGTATGGCAAACAGTTCTGTCTGAAGGGGTTTGAGGCCCAATTATTGATGTGTTGCTCCAATTCTTTAAGAGAGCCATAAACTCTGTACGACACAGCAGCACTACCAGCTGCACCAGTGGATTGGTGAACAGAACCATAAAACGAAATAATTTGCGAGAGTGTGTGCTGTGTGACTAAGTTATAAATCCCAGCTTAAGCCATCATGTTTGGCTTAAAGGCGAAGTTTTGGTTGTGATTTAAGAAGTAGTTCGGGGGGAAATGGAGGAATGGTAGTTTGGAAGGGGGGTAATATCCCACGGAGCGGAGAAGTGGCCACGTTGCCTTACTTGACATAGATCATGTATCTGATTCATGCGGAGGTCGGTTCCATTTTTTTTCGATCCATCTGGAGGAGTGTTCCCCCAGTGATGAGAAAGGTTTGGAGGGGCTTCTGTGCGGGGGTTTGAATGGGCTTGCCTGAGCATATTAACCCCAATTAGGATATTTCTTTCAGTAACACGATCTCTGATGCTTGGATATCAAGTTCTTTTGCATATTTAAAAATTTTGGGCAGTATGAGAGCATCCTAAAATGACCCTCATTGCTTCGTTCGCATTTTTTCCCAGCCCTCCAAGCTTCCAGTCAGACACAAGGAGCAAGTAGTAGCGCCAGCAAAATCAACCATTGATCTAATATAAGCAAGATACATCATTTTCACAATTTTAACATTAGCACCATACCTGGGGTGAAACCCAGCCAACATCTCTAAGTGCTCTCAGTCTTTCTTTGTATTGGCGACAAAGTCTTGTTACAACAGGTCCAAGTAGTGGAACCTCAAAGCCTAGATACCTGTATCTGCTTACATATTCTAGAAGAGACCCATCATGCAATTGGATCTGACGAACTGTGCCTCTCTGTCGAGGAGGACGCCTATTGAGTATCTTTGTTTTATCAGTAGAGATTATCAACCCCAGGTCCTGACACAAGGCATAGTACATGATTAAGAATGTTTTTGGTGTTGGAGAATCATATAATGATGGGGCTGACTAGGCATAGCATTAAGTAATGCATTAATTAGAATATTGAACAGTGTGGGAACTGAGCACACCCCTGTGGTGTTCCTAATTCAAAGTCTTTAGTTACACTTCTATGTCCCTGGAACAACACAGACGACTTTTTGTTGACAGGTAGCCTTAAATCCAGCAGAGAACCCATCCTCCAACATCCATTCTGGCAAGTTCACTAATGATTACATGTCAGTTGGCTACATCGAAAGCGGATTTAAGGTCAAGGAAGGTAGTGTATGAGCTGTCATGTGCAGGGTGAGAAAGGTGGCTATGCAATGATGCATGCTCCTTCCATGCATGAAACCATGCAACCGGGGGGGCAAAAATTGTTTGATTCTGTACATGAGACGATTAAGAATCATTCTCTAAAATGTTTTACACAAGCAGCTAGTAAGAGATATTGGGCGAAATGCATTTTGTTGATTGGGCTTAGGAATTGGAATGATGAGGCTTTTTGGTCCAAGATTGAGGGAGCTCCCCAGTTACATAACCATGTTATTTAATTCAAGTAATGAATTACCTGGTACTCGACACAGCAATCTGAGTATGTTGTAAGTACTAAATTCATCCTCACCAGGCGATGTGGAGTTTGCCCTTAGTTAGTTCAGCATCAAGTTCATAATTAGTGAAAGGAATGTTGCAGTCATCTTCCTTGCAGAGCATAAAGCAAACAAGTCTCTCCTTGATCATATTTGTCATTTAATTTTTCCTGTGTGGTACTGGGAAGATTGTCATAGCTAATGTAGCAGCCCAAGCATGACTAACTCATTTGCCCCATGTAAGGGATGAGGGTGCGCGATCTGCCCAGTTCTGTTGCCCTTAATTCTATTTATGTCCCTCCATGCCTGGCTAAAATGGGGTTTTGAGCATTAAGACCATTGACAAATTTTTCCAGTCTGTTGCCACAGTTCTGACATACGCTCTCTGGCAGCAGCAAGGGCAGTTTGAAAGAGCCTCAGCATTCCCGGGATACGATGTTTTCTGTAGGCTAGGGCCCAGTCTGCAAGCAGTACATTTCAGTGTACGGGAAATTTAGAACATTGTAATAAGTATGGTTTTTAAAGGAGGTATGATTATTATGGAAGTTTGTTGGGTTTAGATACCAAAAGGTTTCAGTGGCAGCTCTAAGCAGTTCTGAATCTGCTCTCAAGGTCATTGTTAAAGGTCTCTACAGAGGGAACACTCATAGGAATTATACCAGTCAGTCCATGTGCAACAAAGTCATCATGCTGATCAGTGGGAACATTAAACGTTTCCGTTTGAAAATCCCACCAAGAAGGATAGTATTACCAATATCTAGTGAGGTTAGCCTAGGGAAATGATCAGACGCTATATCTTTTACAATGGAAGACTCACAGCTGGCAGAAGTAATGTTGAAGCCCAGACACAGATCAAGGACACCTCCATAGAATGGGGTTCAAGGTCACCTACAATTTGCACATTATCATGACTGTTTAAGAGTGACAACAGTTGATTTGCCATTACGATTACCAAACTGTAGTTTCCAATGCTTTTGTGTCTCGCCCTTGTAATCGCCAATAATAAGAGTATGTTCAGAATGAGCACAAGTTTGGGGGCTCCAAGTAATTTTAAAATTATCAGCAGGAGCATACAAGTTAAATATGTTGAGAGCAGAGTTCCCTATATAAATCCTAACACCGTGGTAATTGTAGCCCTCTGTTTTCTTATGTGCAAGAAGTTGATGGGGAAGTGATTTTTTAATATATGAACACAAGAGTTGTAGATTTTAGGTTATATCAACAAATGATGGTAATTTAGGGGGTTGGGATTTTTCAGGGACTCTGCACTCTTGTAGACACACAACATCAATGGGTTCAGTGGTTACTTTATGATGAAGGTCAGGAAGTCTTTTTCTAAATGATGCAATATTCCAGCTTAATATAGAAAGTTTATACAAGTTTTGATCCATTATAGTAGTCCTGGGATCTTGTTGAGTTTCTCAGCATAATGAAAAAATTGTTCAAATAAATAGCAGACCTCATCAATGTCAGTAGTGTTACCCTGGTCCATGAGTTTTTTAAGTGCACTTCCAGTTGTAAGGCCTCGTGGGAGTCTTTGTTTACTCAGAGCACGACACTGTTCATGTGTGAATGTATGATAGGTGATACCACCACTCACATTCCCTCCCCCACTAACATTACAAGCATCACTATAACTGTCATCACCAACACTGCTACCAACATTGTGTTCATTACATTTATCAACAGTATTGTACATTATTCAACATTAATGTCAATGTGGTTAACCTCATCACACACAGCACCACCACTTATATTACATTCAATTCAATTCAATTAAAGTTTATTCTCTATAAGGGTTACAATGTGGGGTTTAAAGGTTTTGGGTATTGTGCGGTTTACATGTTATAAGATACTAATTACAGAGGGGGCCACTAGGACACCTAGCATGGCTAGGCATTTCGAGCAGACTTAGATTAATTCTTAACATTAAATCCTTACAGATTATGGTATTAAGGCTAAGTGACTACATCATAATTTGTGAGTTTAGCAATGTGAATGCTTTTTGTTTTGGCACAATACAAAGTGTTTTATATTGGAGTATCATAGGCAAACTTATGACTAGTTAGGATTTATTATTTTAAGATTAAGATTAGTATTTCTGGGTTTATAGTCAGTGGGTGAGTGAGTGTAATTGTGAACCACCAGGTGGTTATCATGTAGTTAGTTGTCGGGGTGGATCAGGGAGATAAGATGTTTTCTAACTGTAGTTTTGAAAGTGATGAATGTGTCTGCAGTTCTAGAGTTTTCAGGTAGGGTGTTCCAGATTTTAGGTCCTTTGAAATACATTGAATTTCTGTAAAGGTTTAGTCGAACACAGGGAATGTCATAGAGATGTTTGTGTCTGGTGTTATGCCTGTGGATCCTGTCACAACTATCAAGAAAGCATTTTAGGTCAGGGTTAATATTGGAATTTAAGGTCCTGTAGATATAGATTGCATAGTAGTAAGTGTGGATGTTCTGAACAGGGAGTAAGTTTAGATCTATGAAGAGTGAGGGGGGGGTGTTGCCAGGAATGGGATTTAGTGATTATTCTTACTGTGGCTTTTTGTTGGGTTATTATTGGCTTTAGGTATGTTGCTGCAGTTGAACCCCAAGCACAGATAGCATAGGTGAGGTATGGATATATAAGTGAATGGTATAGTGTGAGAAGGGCTGTTTGCGGTACGTAGTATCGTATCTTGGAGAGGATCCCCACTGTTTGGATACTTTTTTTGTTATGTGTTGGATATGGGTGCTGAAATTTAGGTTGTTGTCGAGGTATAGGCCAAGGAATTTGCCCTCATTATGTTTGGCAATTAGAGTGTTGTCGATCTTAATGTTAAGTTGCGCAACACCTGCTCTGCTACCAAACATAATACAGGTCTCCCTCAACATTCGCGAGGGTTAGGGGATCAAGAGCCTCGCGAATGTTGAAAAACCGTGAATGTTTGGTGCCCCAATATATTGTAGGGAAATATATTACAATACTGCTTCCTTAACTTGTTGAACCATGAATAATCATAAAATACATGAAAACGTTGTAAATTGTACTAAATATATACATGTTATGCTTTAATAATGTATGTTATTTAATAACATGTATGTTAATAACATGTATGTTAATAAATACCACAGACTCCACCACTGCCAGTCCCTACTACCCTCCCTCCGACCCCCACAACTGGCAGCCAGCCCCCCCACCACTCAGTGTGGTGAGTGTTTTGTTTGTTCATTATTTGCTATTAAACTACAGAATAAATAATGTAAACCCATTCATGACTGCATATTGGAATGGCTATTAGGAAAGGTATTAGACGGTGACATCATGTGTTTACTCTTGAACACAGCAAAGAATCGAACATTTCTGCTATTGCTAATAATAACAATAGTAATAATAATAATAATAATAATAATAATAATAATAATAATAATAATAATAATAATAATAATAATAATAATAATAAATACGATATAATTGAAGAAGGAAATTGTACAAAAATACGAGGGAGTGGTTGACACATCGTCAGTGTGACTTTGTTTATGGTGGAGTGAACATTAGTCTCCTGCTCTTCCAAACATTTCACAATAATTCAGCGGTTGAGGCAGTGGTATTTAATAACATATATTGTTATAAATAATAATAGTACATGTTTTAATAACATGTATTATTATTAACATGTATTATATTAACATGTATGTATTTATAACATATATGTTATAAATAATAATAGTACATATTATTAATAACATGTATTATTATTAACATTTATGTTATTAATACCATTGCCTCAATCACTGCCTCTACCACTCCAGTCACACTCAATCTACAAGCACCAAACACAATGAATTATTGTGAAATGTTTGGAAGAGCAGGGAGACTAATGTTCACTCCAGCATAACAAAGTCACCTGACGATGTGTCAAACACTCCCTCGTATTTTTGTACAATTTCCTTCTTCAATTATATCATATTTATTATTATTATTATTATTATTATTATTATTATTATTACTGTTGTTATTATTAGCTGTAGCAGAAATGTTTAATTCTTTGCAGTGTTCAAGAGTAAACACATGATGTCACCGTCTAATACCTGTCCGAATAGCCATTCCAACATGCAGTCATTAATGGGTTTACATTATTTATTCTGTAGTTTAATAGCAAATAATGAACAAACAAAACACGCACCACACTGAGTGGTGGGAGGGCTGGCTGCCAGTTGCGGGGGTCGGAGGGAGGGTAGTAGGGACTCGCAGGTGGCGGGAAACTTAAATATGATTTGGCGGCTGGGAATTTGGTGGCTGGGAATTTGGCGGTTGGGAATTTGGCGGTTGGGAATTCGCGAATGTGTGAAGCCCATGAAAAGTTGAAAACGTGAATGTTGAGGGAGACCTGTATAGTAGGTTTTGCCAGTGTTAAGTGTAAGTTTATTGGCTGTCATCCAAGTTGATATTTTGAGCAGCTCCTCGTTAACAATGGTGTTGAGGGTGGCAAGATTAGGGTGGGAGATGACATAAGTCGTGTCGTCAGCCAAGAGAATGGGTTTCAGGTGTTGGGATATGTTTGGAAGATCATTGATGTAAATGAGGAAGAGCAGGGGTCCAAGGACACTTCCCTGCGGAACTCCAGTATCAAGTGGCCGTATTGTTGAGGCTGTGTCTTTAATGGTGACATACTGATACCTATTAGAAAGGTACGATTTAAAATATGCAAGCGCATGGCCTCTTATACCATAGTGGTCAAGTTTGTGGAGTAGGATGCCATGGTCTACTATGTCAAACACTTTTCTTAGGTCAATAAAAATTCCTAGTGGATATTCTATTTATTTTCCAATTTTTCCATTAGTGCTTTTATTTTTCCTGAATCCAAATTGGCAGGGATTGAGTATGTTTTGTGAGTTATAAATGAATATAGTCTCCTGTGCACGAGTTTCTCGAAGATTTTTGGATAGCAATGGTAAGTTTGATATTGGCCTATAGTTGTTTACGTCTGTAGGGCCACCACCTTTATGTATTGGTGTAACCCTTTCTGTCTTGAGTAGTGTCGGGAAAGTGCTAGTTTCTAGTGACTTGTTAAAAGGTAATGTAATAGCATGCGAAAGGACATGGGCCGCTCGCTTGTACAATAATGGTGGGACGTGAGACAGTTCCCCCAGTTTATTTTTAAGTGACTTTATGATCGCGGTGACTTCCGTGGGCTCAGTTGGTACAAGATAGAAGGAATTTGGAAAATTCCCATCTAGGTAGTCCCCGGCACGGGCACTGGTACGTGGGATTTTACTGGCGAGATTAGATCCTATGTTTGAGAAGAAGTTGTTTATCTCGTTAGCTGTATCAGTGGGATGCAGTGGTGTTTCATGAGGTTTAGTTAGAACAATATTCTTTTGTTTTTTTTCAGTTTGTGGGTCCCCAGAATCTGGGAAAATATTTTCCAGGTCTTTTTTTATATCTCCACTTGTGTCAGTAAATCTGCTGGAGTAGTACAGTTGTTTGGATTTCTTTATTAATCACTATTACTAACATTATAGACACCACTGCCCTCATCACACTCTGCACCACCACTTATATTACACTCATCACTATTACTAACATTATGGACACCACTGCCCTCATTCACACTCAGCTAACCTCCATTATATTCGCTCATTCACTGCTACTAACTTCATAGTGACACCATTGCCTTCTATTATGGATGCTCACTATAGTTATCAACAACAAGTTTGTATTTGTTATTACTGTAATTAAGAACACCACCACTACCATCACCACTTGTTCAGATAATGAGTGCGTAAAACTGCCCATTTACCGATTTTAACTACCAAATTAACATGGTCAGAAATTTGCAATTTGGCCAATTTCACGAAATTTTAAAAATATTGAACAATTTCATAATAAGGTCCATGAATGAACAATGAGGGGACATTTCTGGCTCTAAAAGTACATTTTCTTTGTTCATCAGTCATATCTCCAGGCCCTTGATATTTACTCTTTCTATCATTTTGAATTTTTTTCTAAACAAAAATAAAAGGTTTTACTGTTATGCAGACTTACTGCAATACTGTAATTTACTTGTACAAATAATGTCAACCCATCTGACTGTATATTTGAAAGGCTAGTTGGGACATTTATGGACAATGACATAATTTGTTACTTTTGAACTTCAGCAACAATCAAACATTTCCCCTACTTGAGCTCCATTTCTATAATATTTTTCCATTCCTATCAATGAGGACAAGAAATACGAGAATACAACCACAATACATATATGAAAATAGAAATCAAAAAAGTTAGCATTTTAATTAAAATACACTGGTCTGGAGTTTTTTTTCTATTATGAACTGCGGTGCTCCAGGATTCTATTTTATATGATGGCACACTGACCTACAGACCCATTCTCTCTTCATGTGGGCCTACAATCTTTCTCCTTGCTTGCTTGAAGGTGCTAGAATTTATGAGTATACTATACATTCAAACACGGTGGCTCGTATGACGTATATTATACGACCGAAACAGTCAAAGTGTTAATGTCGTTACCCGAGGGTCCACTGTACAATGTATACCAAACATTAACATGCACTATAACAGTAGACTGTTACTTAACACGGTTTTGTGTATGCACATTATGGGTTATAGCATACTGAAGAAAAATTAACTTTACTCTGTTCCGTTTTAAGGGGCGTCCGAAAAATTTCCCAGCTCAAGCTGCCATGTTGTTGTGGGTCAGCTGGGGACGACCTCCCACCATCTTCTGCCCCCCCCCTTCTCCGAACACCAGCCACCAGATCCTCCCAGCTTTGGTAAATACGTGTTCAGTTTGTCTCCGGCAAGGCTAGCTGTGTTTGTGAATTGTGTTTTGATCTTTTTATTTACATATCTTGTATCTACCAAGCAATCTGCACACCAGTAGTCATACCGTATTGCTGAGTGGCAAGAAAAGGTTACAGTGGACCTCGCAGATATTGACCAAATTGGGTTTAGGCTGTTTTTTCGGCCGGAAAACTATCCTGGATTTCAGCCCAGCAACTCGCAAATTGGCCGTACATGACGCTGTGCCAGCCAGGACACCATGCATCAACCAGTCTGGTTTGTGTCTCGGTGAATTGTGAGCAAAACACTCCTGCATACACCCGAACACTGTCGTTATAATCCATTGTTTGTCTTTAGTTTGGTTTATCGAGGGCACTGAGAAATAAGCCATTATGGGCCCAAAGAATGTTCTAAGTGTCACCTTTGAAAGAAAGTGAGAAACTGTAGAATTCAAGAAAGAAATTGTAGGAAGTATGGAAAGTTGGTGTCATGAGTGCCTGCAGCTTACCAAGGTTGTATTCTAAATGCAAAATCAACAAATCACTTCCATCCTAGTAAAGAAAGCAAACTGAAGATGTGGAGAAGTTATTGTTGGTGTGGTCAAAACGCTAAACAGTTAGGCGGGAGATAGTGTTGTGGAATAGTCAATTATTTGCGATAAAGGCAAGGGCAGTTGCATGCCTCGATTCTCGTAAAAAAAATGCCTGGAATGATGTGCTGCTGTTAGTGAATTTAAGACAGCAAAGGCTGGTTTGAGAGATTTAACCCTTTGACTGTTTCGGCCGTATATACCGTAGACTGTCACTTAACACGGCAGTTACGTTCCTGAAAACACTGTGTTAGGTATAACTGTGTTTAGATGAACTGAAGAACCCTCATGGGGAAAAATAGGGTTACGCTCCTGAGAGCCGCAAAAAAAAGGCAAACAACTTTTTTTAGGCATCCACATCTTACAAAAATAAAAGTGAATATGAAATTGTAATTCATCATGATATATTATGTTGTTTTTACTGCTTAAGACTATAAATATAACAGAAATAACAATATTTCTTACCTTAAATTGTGGATGCTGGTGGTTATGGATGATTGTGAAGATAGTGGAGAGTTATGCTGTGGCCCTACTGGGCTGAGGTGAATGGTAGAGGTTCTGGTACTGAAGTTGATGGTTGTACGGAGTGTCTAACTTTAAGACATTCAGTCAATCACGTCATTCAGTAAGTCAGTCAAGTGATTCAGTAAGTATCAAGTGATTCAGTAAGTCAGTCAGGTCATTCAGTAAGCCAGTCAAGTCATTCAGTAAGTCAGTCAAGTCCTTCCAGTAAAGTCAGTAAAGTAACTGAAATGACTTGCGCTGACTTACTGAATGACTATAGCAATTAAAAGATCAAAACAATTCACAATCACAAGCTTGTAGCAGAGAAGTTGGATTGGACACGTATGAAGTACAAATGCTGGAAGGGTGGGGTGGTGTCGGTGGGGGGTCTCCCCGCTTGAACCCACAACAGGGCATCGGGCCCGCTGAGGAAAAGGGATGGTTTTTTTCTTTTTTTCCTTCCCTTCTCACAAACTGAACCATGTTAAATTCATTATACGACGTGTTACAAAAAATTGTGCCGCAATTTTTCAATTGTGCTATACTCAAATCGTGCCAAATAAACTCCTGCTAAATGACGGTCCACTGTATATGTCTTACAAGCCAGTGTTTCAGACGTATATATACAGTGGACCCCCACCTTATGAACGCATCACGTTACATTAAATCTGCCATACGAAGCATTTGAACGCAAAAATTTTGCCTCACCTTACGTGATTCGCCGGGCGTGTCCCCACATGGTCATCTGCATCTCGTGTTTACAAGCCAGCCAGTGCAGTCACATCTACGCATACATTCGGTACATTTCACATTATCCCAGTGTTTTAGTGCTTGTAACTGCAAAATAAGTCAACATGGTCCCAAGAAAGCTTTCTAGTGCATCCTGTGGTTAAAATGGAGTGAGAGTTAGTATAGAACTGAAAAAAGAAGATTAAGGAAAGTGTGCAAAGTGGGGTTGAACTGCAAACCTTTATGGATGAAAATCACCCTGACACAGTACTGGCAAGCCGTGTTGGTAACTGTACAATGACAATGTTATGGCAATTTTAGGAAAGTCTTGAAGGAGTGAGAGGAACAGAGCTCTCGTGGATAGATTTGTTGTTGCGACAGAGGTCCAGAGACTCTCAAGTGGTCCTGTGGCAATTAAAAGAAGAAGGGAAAGTACCCAGCGAAAGGACTTGTACCTCAAGTCGTAATGGGAAAGGGGATTCCCCTTTAAACAATAATTACTTCCACACTTCTCCCCTCCTCCATCCCATCTGTCATCAACCAGTTCTTCAATATAAGGTAAGTGTCATATATTTATTCTTAGTAGCGTAGTATTTGTGCATGTCTTCTTAGTTTGTCGTGTGTATTTTAAAATTAATATTTCATGTGGTAAAAAAAAAAATTTTTTTCATTACTTTGGAGTGTCATGAATGGATTATTTTGGTTTCCATTTATTTCTTATATGGAAAATTAATTCATTAACAATATTTCGGCTGACGATAAAGCTTCAGTACGGATATTTAATATCGTAAGGCTGGGTCCACTGTACTCAAAAATTCTAGGAGCTTCAAATAAAGAGGAAGAAAGCTGGTAGGCCCACATGTAAGATGAATGGAGTCACTTGTGGTAGTGTGCATGTTAAAACCCCCAAAAAATCCTGCAGCAAGCAGTGCACGAGAAAAAAAAAACTTCCGACCGTTTTTGGATTAAAATGCTGACTTTGAGGTGTTATTTTCGTTAGTATTTATGGTTTTATTCTCCGTTTTCTTGGTTCATTGATAGATTGGGAAACATATTACAGAACAGAGGTGACTTGATTAGTTTTCATGATGAAAACGACCTTGAAATTGGGCTCAAAGTAGCGGAAATGTTTGATTATTACCAATGTTCAAGAGTAAGCAAATCACACCACAGTCCAATACACGTCAACTGGGGAGTCTAATATTCTTTCACTAGTGCAATGATATTATTTATACCATTTTTACAATAATGCAGTAGTCTGCATAACAATAAATCTTCTATTTTTTTGTGTCAATAAAAAAATCAAAATAGAAAGCAAGAGTAATAAAAGAGGGGCCTGGAGACATGACTAATGAACAGAGGATATGTTTTTTAGTGACAGGAATGTCTGCATTGTTTATTCTGGACCCTATTTTGAAATTGGCATCTTTTTTAATTTGCATGAAATTGGCCAAATTGCCAATATCTGACCTCTCTACTGGGTAGTTGAAATCGGTAAATGAGTGGTTTCTTGTACTCAATTGATAGAAAAAATGGAGTTCTGAAGAAATAGCTATGAGTTTGGTCGACTGGAACAATGGAATTGGCCGAAAATAGGGCTCAAAGTTGGCGAAATCGCCGTTGCGTATATATATAGCCGAGATCGCTAACTTCACAGGAGAATAATTCCATAAGTTTTTTTTATCAAATTTTCCGTGACTTTTGTTGTCATTATCATAGGGAAAAGGTTGCTCTATTCATTTCATGAGAAAAAATATTTGTTTTTTTTTTTTTTTTAAATTTTGCGACATAGAATGAACAGTCATTGAGTTAAGAAGCCATAGTGGCATACACAGGTGTTGAAAGCCCATGGTGAGGCTGCAAGTTCAGACAAACGTGCATGTGCAGCTGAAGAATTTGGGCATGATTCAAGGAAGTACTAGAGGCTGAAGGATTTGTCGATCAACAAGTGTTCTATTGTGACGAAACAGGACTTCTTTTGAAGAAAATGCTAAAGAGGAACTACATCAGGCTGAGGAAAAGGCACATTCCAGGACACCAAGCCTATGACGGGATAAGCTACTCTTTGTCCTGTGGTTTGCTGGTGAGGATTTCAGAGTGAAGCCTTTACTGGTTTGTATCACTGAAATTCCCCGATGTGTTCGAGAAAAACAATGTTGTCAAGAGTAAATCGGCCATGTGTTATGGAAACTATTAATAAGGCATGGGTCACAAGGCAAATTTTCAACTTGACTTGGGAGTAACATGAAGTGTTTGGCCTGAGTGTGAAAAAATACCTCCAGGAAAATAAATTGCCACCTCTTAACCCTTTGACTGTTTCCGACGTATTATACGTCTTTCGAGCCAATGTTTCTGTCGTATTTATACGCATAATTTTAGCAGCTTCAAATATCATGCATGGAGGAGATAGCTGCTAGGCCCACAGTGAGAGAATGGGTCTCCATGGTCAGTGTGCACCATATAAAAAAAATCGGAGGGAAGCCAGTGGTGCATTGTGGGAATGCCATTTCAGTTGTCATCTCTTTCAGCTTGTCTTAGTTGGAAGAAATATTGTGATCCCCAGCAAATCTGGGACTCTTCTCTTCCATAGTGATGCTATAACAAGTTGAGTGTCAGTGAGATCAATTTCTTGATTTGGAGAGTTTGAGACAAAGCAAATGGAGGAGGAGGGAGGGGAGGAAGAGGAGGAGGAGGAGGAGGGAAGGAAGAGGAGGAGGAGGAGGAGGAGGAGGAGGAGGAGGAGAAGAGGAAGGAGGAGGAGGAAGAGAAGATGTAATAATATTGTTCCCTTGGAAGCAAGAAAAACAAAAAAGTCCACCCCATGACAGTGACTAAGATAAGGGGAGAGATAAAATCTGATTAGAGCTGACTTTGATGAGCGTAAAGGAGGGGTAATATTACCATGACCATCACCTCCCTTTGTTTTTTGCTGGTCAACACAAAACATTTCTGTCTGTCTATTTGTCTGTTCTAGTCAAGATCCCTGTCTTGTCCATCTTGCTCTCTGTCTCAGATAGAGCACAAGACTGTGTCATCACGTTTACTCACATCTTCAAGCAGAGTATAGCACTTTGTGCTGGATTTCTTGGGTTTATCCTAGGTAATTTACACTATGTATTACTGTATTCATGTGTACCTGTGAGACAGAGATAGGGCAGACAGAAAAGAGAGAAGATTACAAGATTATAGAATGAGGGGGAAAGATAATTAGATAGAATGGAGGTGGGGACGCAGCATCCGGACCCCATTGTTTTGACAGGGGTAGGGGTGGTAGTGACTAATGGATTAATATGTCACTTTGACAGCTGCCGACTTCTGACTCAAAACAATTATAAGGCCACACACTCTCACACAAGGAGGAGGAGAACGAAGGAGGAGGAGAAGAAGGAGGAAGAAGGAGAAGAGAAGAGGGAGAAGAAGAAGTAGGAGAAGACAGAAGGTGAAGAGAAGGAGAAAGAAGAAGGAGAAGAAAGAAGGAGAGAAGAAGGAGAAGAAGAAGGAGAAGAAGAAGGAGGAAGAGAAGGGAGAAGAAGAAGGAAGAAGAAGAAGGAGACGGAAGAAGGAGAAGGAGAAGAAAGAAGGAGAAGAAGAAGGAGGAAGAAGAAGGAGAGAAGAAGAAGGAAGAAGAAGAAGAAAGAAGATAGAAGAAGAAGAAGACGAAGAAGAAGCAAGAAGAATAGCAAAGAAGAAGAAGAAGAAGAAGAAGAATTGTTTGTTTGTTTGTTTGTTTGTTGTGTAAACAAGTTTTGTAAACAATATATTGATAATTATGTTTGTGTGCTTATTGTGTTTGTATACAAGAGTGTATATATATACATTGCACCTTAACTTGGTCTTCATAGGACCACATAAAGTTAGTGAAAAAACAAAATAGTGAAAAAATTATGCAAAACCTTCAAATACTATGTAAACTATAAGTTTACCGGGTGAGACGGCCCAGTCGCCGACTGTTGCCATACGCGGCTAATTTTCTGGCATACTCACGGCTCTATATCTCCGGTAAGTACAATGTGCAATTAAATTTTTTTTTTTTTTTTTAGACTATAAACACTCAGAAAAATAATCTTACATTTTTCATAAGAAAAAATAAATTTTTTTTTTTTTGAATATTTGGCGACATTAGAATGACAGTTTCAGAGAGGGGGCCTGAAAACAGGTCAAAGGGTTAAGTGCCCTCCTAGTAATGGACAATGCTCCTGCTTATCCTCCAAAATTGGTAGAGCTTATCTATGGAGTTAGTTTTATAACATTGAAGCTCTTGCTACTAACACCACTCCTCTCATCAGCCCATGGACCAGCAGGTCCATTTCTAACTTCAGGAAAACTGTACACACAAGCACATATTTCAAAGGTGCTTGAATTGACACTGAATTAACCCTAAGAGAGTTGGAGGGATCACTTCAAACCATACAATTCCAATGCATAGCCTTATAGGTAAGGCTTTTATCAGAGATGACTTCCAGGACTTTGACTCTGCTTGGAGAAAATTGTGGCCAGAATGTGTCCTCGACAAGATTTTGAAGGGTTTGAGGAAGGGACCCGGACCCTCCAAACATATGGCCTGTTGTGGAGTCTATTGTGGCATTGGGAAAGTCCATGGGGTTGGAAGTGAGTGGCCAAGATGTGGAAGGAGTTGGTGGACGAACCACAGTGAAGAGCTAACACTAACTAAAGAGCTGTAAGACTTTCATCGCCAACCAGCAAACAGAAACCACAGCTGAGGTAAAATTTGGTTCAGCAGAAGGAGGAGAGAGGGAAGGATGTGGATTCATTCAGTGTTTAAGGCATTTGTGCAAAGTGG
>NC_069405.1:77177881-77198457 GCF_026875155.1 Cherax quadricarinatus
GGCGGCCGCTTGGGAAAAGGGAAGTTTTTTTTTTTTCCTTTTCCCTTTCCCCACAAAACTGAACCATGTTAAATTCATTTAACAGTGTTAAAAAAAAATTGTGCCGCAATTTTTCAATTGTGCATACCCAAAATCGTGCCAAAAAACCCTGCTAAATGACGGCTACGTATTGTCTTAAAAGCCAGTGTTTTCAGACGTATATATCAGTGGACCCCCCCTTATGAAGCATCCGTTACATTAAATCGCCATAGAAAGCTTTGAACGCAAAAATTTTGCCTCACCTTACGTGATTCCCCCCGGGACGTGTCCCCATGTGGCCTCAGCATAGTGTTTACAAGCCGCCAGTGCATCCACCCGCCTACATTGGGTCCCCTTTCACTTTAAATCCCAGTGTTTTTTGCTTGAACTGCAAAATAAGTCCCCAGGGACCCCAAAAACTTCTAGTGCCACCCTGTGGAAAAAAAGGGTGAAGTTATTTTAAGAACTAAAAAAAGAGATTAAAAGGAAATGTGTGCAAAGGGTTGAACTGAAAACCCTTTTAGGGAAAAAAATCACCCTGCACCCTGCAACCCGGGTTTTTGGGTAACCTGTACAATGACAATGTTAGGGCCCTTTTTAGGAAATCTTGAAGGAGTGAGAGGAACAGAGCCTATGGATAATTTGTTGTGGACGAGGTCCAGCACCCAAGGGTCCTAGTGCATTAAAAGAAAAAGGGGAAGAAACCCCGGAAAAAGGACTTGCTACCTCAAGTCGTAAGGGAAGGGGGATTCCCCTTCTAAACAATAATTACTTCCACATCTTCCCCTCCTCCCATCCCTCCATCCCCAGATTTCAATAAAGGTAAGTGCATATATTCTATTCTTAGTAGCGTAGTAATTGTGCATGTCTTCTTCAGTTTGTGTGTTTTAAAATTAAATTTCATGTGGAAAAAAAAAAAATTTTTTTTTAACTTTGAGTGTCGGGAATGGATTAATTTGGGTTTCCATTATTTTTATATAAAAATTTTAATTCAGCTAACAATAATTTGGGCTGACGATAAGCTCTCAGGAACGGATTAATTCGTAGGCTGGGGTCCACGTACTCATATTCTGGATTTCCCAAATAAAGCATAGAAAGCTGGTAGGAGGCCCACATGAAGAAATGGGTCCACTTGTGGTCAGTGTGCACTGTTAAAAAAAATCCTGCAGCAAGCAGTGCACGAGAAAAAAAAATTTCCAAACCGTTTTGGATTAAAATGCTGACTTTGAGGTGTATTTTCGTTAGTATTTAGGGTTTTTAAATTCTCGTTTTCTTGGTCCATTTGAAAAAATGGGAAACAATTACAAACAGGTGAACCTTTGATTATTTCAGATGACAACGACCTTGAAATTGGGGCTCAAATACGGAAATTTTTTGATTATTACCAATTTTCCCAAGAGTAAGCAAATCACCCACATCCAATACACGTCAACGGGGAGTCTATTCTATTCATTCACTAGTGCAATGATATTTTTTTATACCATTTTTAAAAATTAATGCAGTAGTCTGCATAACAATAAATCTTCTATTTTTTTGTGTCAATAAAAAAATCAAAATAGAAAGCAAGAGTAATAAAAGAGGGGCCTGGAGACATGACTAATGAACAGAGGATATGTTTTTTAGTGACAGGAATGTCTGCATTGTTTATTCTGGACCCTATTTTGAAATTGGCATCTTTTTTAATTTGCATGAAATTGGCCAAATTGCCAATATCTGACCTCTCTACTGGGTAGTTGAAATCGGTAAATGAGTGGTTTCTTGTACTCAATTGATAGAAAAAATGGAGTTCTGAAGAAATAGCTATGAGTTTGGTCGACTGGAACAATGGAATTGGCCGAAAATAGGGCTCAAAGTTGGCGAAATCGCCGTTGCGTATATATATAGCCGAGATCGCTAACTTCACAGGAGATAATTCCATAAGTTTTTTTTATCAAATTTTGTACTTTTGTTGTCATTATCATAGGGAAAAGGTTCTCTATCATTTCATGAGAAAAAATATTTTTTTTTTTTTTTTTTAAATTTTGCGACATAGAATGACAGTCAAAGAGTTAAGAAGCATAGTGGCATACACAGTGTTGTAAGCCATGGTGAGGCTGCAAGTTCAGACAAACGTGCAGCTGAAGAATTTGGGCATGAATTCAAGGAGTACATAGAGGCTGAAGGATTTGTCGCTCAACAAGTGTTCAATTGTGACGAAACAGGACTCTTTTGGAAGAAAATGCTAAAGAGGACCTACATCAGGCAGGAGGAAAAGGCACTTCCAGGACACAAGCCTATGAAGGATAAGCTTAATCTTTTGTCCTGTGGTAATGCTGGTGAGGATTTCAGAGTGAAGCCTTTACTGGTGTATCACTGAAAATCCCCGAGTGTTCGAGAAAAACAATGTTGTCAAGAGTAAATCGTGTGTTATGGAAAACTAATAATAAGGCATGGGTCACAAGGCAAATTTTCATTGACTGGGTAAATGAAGTGTTTGGCCTGAGTGTGAAAAAATACCTCCAGGAAAATAAATTGCCACCTCTTAAGTGCCTCCTCGTAATGGACAATGCTCCTGCTCATCCTCCAAACTTGGTAGACCAATTATCTATGGAGTTAAGTTTTATAACATTGAAGCTCTTGCCTCCTAACACCACTCCTCTCATCCAGCCCATGGACCAGCAGGTCATTTCTAACTTCAAAAAACTGTACACCCAAGCAATATTTCAAAGGTGCTTTGAATTGACACTGAATTGACCCTAAGAGAGTTCTGGAGGGATCACTTCAACATCCTCCATTGCATAAGCCTTATAGGTAAGGCTTATCAGAGAGTGACTTCCAGGACTTTGAACTCTGCTTGGAGAAAATTGTGGCCAGAATGTGTCCTCGACAAAGATTTTGAAGGGTTTGAGGAAGACCCTGACCCTGCCAAACATCTGCCTGTTGTGGAGTCTATTGTGGCATTGGGAAAGTCCATGGGGTTGGATGTGAGTGGCCAAGATGTGGAAGAGTTGGTGGACGACCACAGTGAAGAGCTAACCACTAAAGAGCTGTAAGACTTTCATCTGCAACAGCAACAGACCACAGCTGAGAAAATTGGTTCAGAGCAGGAGGAGAGAGGGAAGGATGTGGCTTCTTCAGTGATTAAGGACATTTGTGCAAAGTGGAGGGAGGTGCAAAATTTTGTGGAGAAATACCACTCTGACCAAGCTGAAACAAGTCATATCTGCAACATGTTCAGTGACAAAACCTTAGCCCACTTCAGGCAGATGTTAAAGAGATGCCAGAAACAGAGCTCTCTGGACAAAATTTTTTTGCAACAGGGCCAGTGACTCTCAAAAGGCCTAGTGCCGTAAAAAACAAAGAGGAAGTAACCCCAGGGGGTTTGATACCTAAAACCTTAGGAGGGGGATTCCCCTTCCAAACAATAATGTCCTCCCCTGCCCCTCCCTGTTTTCCATACGCCAACAAAAGTCTTCAATAAAGGTATGTAATAATGATTTAAATATTAATTTATTCATTTCATTATCATTTTATTTATTCTCGATTATTTTGTGTATGAAAAACCATAGATAATACGTAAAAAAAAAAAAATTAATATTTTTGTTAAATTTTTTGGTTGGTCTGGAACAAGATCAAAAACATCAATTGTATTTAATTAATTCTTATGGGAAAATAAATTAATTCCGACTATTTCAGCATTTTTTGCATTTAGGCCCTTACCTTCTGTTTACGGATTATGGCCATAATTCTTGGGGGTTCCACTGTATAAACGTTTTACGTCTTTAGAATTAACGAGAAAATAAATATACAGTGGAACCTCGCCCTTCCGAGTGCACTGAACGGACAAGTATTTCAAGAATGCAAGCAATCCGCTCATCAATTTTTTTGTGCTTACAGACGCGCATGAAATTTTTCAAGAATGGGAGCCAGTCTCAAGGGAGTTGCTTGATTGCTTGGTCTGAGGCTCTTACTCTTCATCTAGGGAAAATGATCCATGCTCCAGTATCCCTAAATTAATAATAATCATAATAATAAATAATACAATAAATAAATACTAATAATAATTCTAATACAGTATGGGGCCCTGGCTCTTACAGCTTTCCGCTAATACGGCCATTTCAAAATTAGAGACCAAAACTCAGTAGTATATGCTCCTCCCGATCCTGACTTTCGAAATACATCCACCAACCGCCCCACCGCCGGTTTTGTTTACATTTATTGAGATCGGTAACACTACATCCTCTCGATTATGTTCTGGAAACTCCAAAATTCAAGTGTGTTTTTAAAAGTTATTTTCATATTTTATATATAGCCTGATAATTTACAGTAAGACCGTCATTTAAAGCACGAGTTATCTGGCACAAATTGGGTATAGTACGACTGCAAATTGCGTCACAATTTTTTATGTAACATGTCATATTGAAGACTAACACGTTTCTCAGTTTGAGGGAAGGAACAAAACGTCCCTTTCCTCAAGTGGCCACCGTGTTTGTGGTTTCAGCTGGGGAGAAGACGACCCGCCGTCCCCAGCCACCCTCAACACCACCTCCCACCATCCCACATTCACATTCAACATGTCCAGCGTCCAACTTCTACCTAACAAGCTTGTGATTGTGAATTGAGTTTTTATTTTTTAATTGCAATAGCTTGTATCTTGCCAAGAATCATGACAACCCAGTAGTCATACCGTGTTGCCAAAGTGGCAAGAAAAGGTTTAAGCATTTAACCCCCTTGTCCAGGTTTTCGGCCGATACTAGTACTTCTTACGCCCCAGGGTTTTTGACATACTAGTATGCCTATATTCTAGCGCCCTCAAAATCTCGTGAGAGAAAGCTGGTAGGAGGCCTACATTAAGAAGGGAATGGTTCTATGTGGGTTCAGCGCATGCAGTAAAAGAAAAAATCCTGCAGCACACAGTGCGTAAAGAGAAAAAAACTTTGACTGTGTTTTTTTTTGATTAAAACAGCGACTTTGCACTGTATTGTCGTAATGGTATTAGTGTTGTAATTCTAGTTATTTCACTGGTTCTCATTTCATAGAATGGGAAGACATATACAGAAATTGAGATGATCTTACTGTTTTACAATGATAAGTACCTTGAAATTGACTCAAAGTAGCAGAAAATGTTCATTTTTTACCAAAGTTCAAAAGTAAACAAATCACGCCAATCGCCAATACACATCAACGTGGTGAAGTCTAATATTTCTTTTACAAGTGTGGCTATATTTAATTATATACCATTTCTATAGCAATGCAGTATCTGCATAACAGTAAATCTTCTATTTTTTTTGTAAGAATAAAAAATTCCAAAGTGGAAAGCCAAAGCAATAGAAAGGGCCGGGATGTGACTAACGAACAGAGAACTTGTTATTTTAGTGCCTGGAATTTCCTTTCTTGTTTATTTCTGGACCCTATTTTTGGAAATTGGCATCTTCCCTGAAAATTTTTGTGTGAAATAGGCAAATTTGCTAAATTCCTGACCACTGTCATGGTAGTGAAATTGTAAATAGTGTTTTCTTGTACTCATCGATAAAAAAATAGAGGTCTAGCGAAAGAGTATGATTTTTGTTTGACTAGTACACTGAATTGGCCGAAACTAGGGTTAAAAGTGGGGGCAAAATCGCCGATGCGTAAACATCGTCGAGAACCGCTAACTTTGCAAAAGCATATGCGCTTGAGTTTTTTCTTTTTCCATTCAACATTTCATACTTTTTTGGTGTCAATATGATCGGGACAATATGCTCTATTCTTTTCATAAGACAAAATACTTTATTTTTTTAAATTGGGGGACCCTGAGAACGTAGTCTCTGAGAGGGCCTGTTGGACCCTGAAAAGGGTTACGCCTTACATTAACGAATTGAAACAAAGATAATTAGAGAATAACATAACCTTTGGCCATAATAAAGTGTTACTTTGTATACACATAAAAAGAAGGTAAGCATAAGTTTTGGTGTTGGCTGACTTACTGAATGACTGACTTACTGAATGACTTTTGACTGACCTACTAATGACTTGACTGACTTACAGAATGACTTTGACTAACTTACTGAATGAACTAAGAGCCTGACTTAATGAAATGCCTTGACTAACTTTACTGAAATGACTTGACTGACTTACTGAATAGACTTGACTGACAATACTGAATGACTTGAACTGACTTACGGAATGACTTGACTACTGTATGACTTGACTAACTTACTGAATGACTTGACTGACTTACTGGAAATGACCTTGACTTACTGAATTACTTGACTGACTTACTGAATGACTTGAATGACTTACGGAATTACTAGACTGTAACAGCCTGTACAGTCTGCACAGACAAGTCTATGCTGACCTGCCAGCTTTAGTTCATATTTCGCAGCACTCATGTGCTGCCCTCTCCAGGCGTGCCCAGGTCAGTGGGGGACGCTGTATCCCACTCACACTCCTAACTCACTGCAGCGCCCAGACTCAGTACTATTCCTCTCACTCCTCCGCGGCCATGGCCCTCCCTTGCACCCATGGGGACTATAACACACGGCATGGGTACCCCAGATACCGCAGGTAAAAGAAGTGTCCCCCTGGAACCACTTATCATTGAACCCCAACTCTGGCCAAGGAGCACCAAACAAAACATGGAGGGAAGCGGTGGGTTGCCAGCATTTGTGGTTTCCTGGAGAGAGGAAGGGATGAAAGCTGTTCATTTCATCACCTTACACAACAAGCACCCATCCCTCAACGAGTTTTATCCTGTATATTCTGCTGCACGTTTCAGCATCCAGACACAGGTACACGCAGGATCCTAGCCGCAATTATACCAAAATTTCTTGAGAATTGTAAGTGGCATCCCAGTGACCCCACGCTAAAAGCATCCCACCTGTTTCTCAAGCCATGTGTTCACATCACTTGTATGTTCTGCTTTTTGTTGTTCAGCTCAGTACAGCTTATTTCAGCAAGTCAGAGGTGAGTTTGTGGTGATTTCTGTGCCAGAGTGAGTTTCTCACGTGTTTGTGGGAGAACAGGAGGAAGTGGCCGGTTCCTCCCATTTACACCTCACCCGCCTACCACCACTATTGCATCACTCCCTCTGCTGTGTTTTCTGCTGTTTTCCATGTGAATTCATTCCCAAGCTGTGAAACTGAGTGCCCAAGGCCACTCGAAGCCACGTGGATCAGCAAGCCACGTGGATCAGCAAGCTATGTGGATCAGCATGCCACGTAGATCACGCCCGCCACATGGATCCCGACACCACGTGGGGTGTGGACAATGTCACTGGATCTACAAGCCCCATGGGTTACCAAGCTAGATGTCCCAGGCCACAATGCTGTGGTCTGCTGCTGCCCACTTCATGACTCATGTCTGCCGACGTCACCTCGAGATGTCTGCTGACGTCACCTACGCGATCACGCCTGACATCACATGATGTTACATCGATTTTTTTCCCAGTAATTATTTCAGTGTTGTCGAGAAGTTGAAAGAAGATATATGTCGTGTGTTTAATTAATTCCTCTCATCAGTGTTCTCACATGTTAGTGTAGGGCTTAGTGTCAATTTTGTGCACAGAAAAGCATCATTTGCTAGTTTTAAAACCATGTTGTACCGCATGTACCGCGGGTGTGTTTACCTGGAGTTTACCTGGAGAGAGTTCCGGGGGTCAAGCCCCGCGTGGCCCCGGTCTGTGACCAGGCCTCCTGGTGGATCAAGCCGATCCAACCAGGGTGTTTGCTGCTGGCTGCACGCAAACCAACATACGAGCCACAACCCGGCTGGTCAGGAACCGACTTTAGTGCTTGTCCAGTGCCAGCTTGAAGACTGCCAGGGGTCTGTTGGTAATCCCCCTTATTATGCTGGGAGGCAGTTTTAACAGTCCCAGGCCCCTGACACTTATTGTATGGTCTCTTAAACATGCTAGTGACAAACCCCCGCTTTTCATTGGGGGATGTTGCATCGTCTGCCAAGTCATTTGCTTTCGTAGTGAGTGATTTTCGTGTGCAAGTTCGGGACTAGTCCCTCTAGGATTTTCCAGGTGTATATAATCATGTATCTCTCCCCTCCCTCCTGCATTCCAGGGTAATACAGTTTTAGGAACCTCAAGCGCTTCCCAGTAATTGATGTGTTTTTTATCTCCGTTATGGCGCGCCTGAAAGGGTGCTCTGTTACATTTTTCTAGGTCAGCAATTTTTCACCTGCCCCTTGAAAAGTTGCTGTTAGTTGTGGCAACAATATTCCAGCCTAGATAAGAACAAGTGACCTGAAAGAGTGCCAAATCATGGGCCTTGGACTTCCCCAAGTTTTGAAGGTTCTCATTATCCAATCCCTGTCATTTTCTAGCAGATGAGATTTGATACAATGTTATGGTTTTCTTGTAAAGTGAGATCCTCCGACATGATCACGTCCAGGTCTTTGACGTTGTGTTTTCACTCTATTTTGTGGCCAGAATTGTTTTGTACTCTATGAAGATTTTAATTTCCTCGTGATTACCATATCTGAGTAATTGAAATTCTCATCGTTTTGAACTTCATATTGTTTATTTGCAGCCCACTGAAACTTCGGGTTGATGTTCCGCCTGGAGCCTTGCAGTGTCTGCAATGGAAAGACACTGTTCAAGCAGATTCGGGGTGTCATCTGCAAAGAAGACACGTGCTGTGGCTGACATCCTTGTCCCTATGTCCGGATATGAGGATGAGGAACAAGAATGGGAAGCGAGTACTGTGCTTGTGAACAGAGCCTTTTCCACCGTAGCTGCCTTGGACTTTACTCTGTTGACCAGACTACTCTCTGTGTACTGTTAGTGAGGAAATTAATAGATCCCATCGATCGACTTTCCTGTAGCTCTCATAAGTAGTAACCAGTTACCAGTAACCATGTACCATAGCATTGACTCCACTACCAACCCCTCTGCCTGAGTCACTGTCTATTCAGATTATTTGCTGAACCACACAGTATTCAAAGGACCCCCTCACATATGGGTACTGTGGGGCCGCCGAGCCAGTGTGTTTACGAGAAGTGAGCAAAGGAGACAAGGGTTTACGGCTTTAGGGCGCTCCCCACATTTAATCCTAATTATATGTACTACCAGCCTAACGTGAGTATTACTTTACCCTATCCCTTGTCGAACTCCCACATGACAATTCCTTTAGCACGCCCATTTTGTGCGCTATTAAGCCATGTCACACTTGTCGAACGCTTTTTCAAAGTCCTGTAATATATATACATCTGGCATTCTATTTTATCTACTAGTGCATTTTAGGACCTTGGTCGTAGTGACCACTAGTTTGAAGACAGATAGGAGCAAAACCTGTTCTAACCCATGTTCCCCTGGGTTTGTGTTAACTGAAGGTTTTTTCTAGATGGGTGGTGGATCCTTGCCATCTTAGACCCCCTTTCAAAGATTTTTAGATATGGGATGGTTAGTGCTACGTCATGCGTTCTTTGCTGTTGCTTTACTGCCCCCTTTGTGGAGGGACTGAGTGTAAATTTTTATCTGTGACCCTTTTGTAGGTTCCTTGAGCCCACCTGTGTGTATACCACAGTCTGCAGCCAGACCACCTGTGTAAGCTCATTTTTTGCCTGTCATCCCATGTGACCGCGCCGTTTGACAGCTGATATTAGTCAGGCCCTGGAGTCGTATGAGCCCCTTTGTAACAGAAAGCTCTTATGCTCGTCCGCTCATGAGATGTTGCGCAGAATTCCCATCGAGATTTTTTCACTTCACCTCCAACCCTTCCAGAGTGTATATATGAAGGAAAACAATCTGGGGATGCTTATACCTAACCTCTGCCTGATACCTCCAACTGCCAAGAGAATGACACTTGTCAAGCTGCAGTTAGCCCTGTCGGCAGGCGCTGTGTCAGCCTCGTGTCACAAGCTTCAGTGAGGCTCCTGCACAAAGAATGATGTCACTTTGACTGCTAGCTCGCTCACTGCAGTATGGTGTATGATGTTACAACTCCCAGATGTTTCGCCCAGTCGTCTCTGCCACGACTCGCTCCACGACTCACTCCACACTCGCTGGCAGTGACAGCCCCAGTGACAGTACCAGTCGAGAAGTGTCCTCCTGAGTCGCTTGCCAGAAGTCCTGCCCAGTTGCCGAGTTTTGACGACGCCTCACTCGAGGGCACCAGCATGTCGTGCCCCAGGTTGAGTGAAACCTGCAGTGACTCCTACGATGTCTGCTTCACCATTCTAGAGGATACCGTACCCCGTTATGTCACAGCTCAGCCGCAGCGATGTCTCCTGTATTGCGGTATCTGTCCAGATGCAGGAAGGTGTGCAGTGATGCCCTTCGATGCTCACTGCCTATGACCACGATGTTTAGCACACCCCACATGTTTTTTTCTTCCCTCCCTGTAGGAAGTTTTTTTTTCCATGTCCATATGTATATACATGTTTTTATTTTGTGTTCTGTGCCCTGTTCCTATGAGAGAGAGACCAAGTTTTTTTTTTTTACCACCAGTATTGTCGCGTCGGGACGACGTGAGGTAGGTGGCCGAGCAAATGTAGACAGCCTGTACTGTCCTGCACAGACAGTCTAATGCTGTCTGCCAGCTTAGTTCATATTTTGCGGCACTCAGGTGCTGCCCTCCCAGGCACTGCCCAGGTCAGGTGATGCTGGTCCCACTCGCACTCGCTCACTCACACAGTGGCCTAGAAGCAGTCAACAGTCCTACTAGCTCTCTCCCTGTGGGCATGGCCCTCCTGGGCCATGGGCACAAACACACAAGTCTGTGTACCCACCACGACTTTGCAAATAAAGTAAGAAGCTTCTGAAGACGTATCATTTACTCCCCGCTACCAAAATCACCAAATAATCTCATTAAACAAGACTGATTTACTGAATCGCTTGACTGACTTAATGAATCACTTGGACTGACTTACTGAATGACTTGACTGACTTACTGAATCACTTGACTGACTTACTGAATCACTTGACTGACTGAACGACTTGACTGACTTACTGAATGACTTCACTGACTTAATGACTTGACCAACTTACTGAATCACTTGACTGACTTACTGAATCACTTGACTGACTTTACTTAATGACTTGACTAATTACTGACTTGACCAACTTACTGAATGACTAGACTGATATACTGAATGACTTGACTGACTTACTGAATGACTTCACTGACTTACTGAATGACTTGACTTACTGAATGACTTGACTGACTTATTGAATGATTTGACTGACTTACTGAATCACTTGATTGACTTACTGAATGACTTGACTGACTTACTGAATGACTTAACTGACTTACTAAATGAATTGACTGACTTACTGAATGACTGGACTTACTGAATGACTTGACTGACTTACTGAATGACTTGACTTACTGAATGACTTGGCTGTCAAAGTGACATATTGTCTCATTACTCACTCCCCCTCCTGCCTGTCAAAACAATGGGGTCGGATGCTGCTTCCCCTCCTCCATTCTATCTAATTATCTTTCTCCCTCATTCTATATCTTTCAATCTGTCTCTCTTTCTATCTGTCTGCCTATCTCTGTCTCACAGGTACACATAAATACAAGTATACATAGTGTAAATTACCTAGGATAACCCAAGAAATCCAGACAAAGTGCTATACTCTGCTTAAAGATGTGAGTAAATGTGATGATCAGTCTTGTGGCTCTCTCTGAGACAAAGAGCTAGATGGACAGACAGGGAGCTTGACAGACAGACAAATAGACAGACAGAAATGTTTGTGTACCGCAAAAACAAAGGGAGGGCGATGGTCATCTAACATTTCCTTATCAGCCCCTCCCCTCATTTACGTCATCAAAGTCAGCTCTTAGATGTTATCTCCTTATTTGTCACTGTCATGGGGTGGACTTTTTTTTTCTTGCTTCAAGGTAAACAAATTATTTACATCTTCTTCTTCTCTTTCCTCCCCCCCTCCTCCTCTTCTCCTCCTCCTCCTCCTCTTCCTCCCCTCCCCCTCCTCCTCCTCCTTTCCTTTTCCTTCTCCTCCTCCTCTTCCTCCCCTCCTCCTCCTCCATTGCTTTGGTCTCAAACTCCTCCAAATCATGAAATTGATCTTCACTGACACTTCCATCTGGGGTTAGAGCATCACTTGGGAAGAGAAGAGTCCCAGATTTGCTGGGGAATCACATATTTTTACCGTTTAGACATGCTGAAAAAAGGGACAACTGAAAAAGCATTCCCCCCAATGCACCACTGGCTCCCCGATTTTTTTTTATATGGTGCACACTGACCATGGGAACAAATTCCCTTCACTGTGGGCCTACCAGCTTTTTCCTGCTTGTTTTGAAGCTGCTAGAATTTATGGTATAAATACGTCAGAAACATTGGCTCGAAAAGACGTATTTATACGCGGAAACAGTCAAAGGGCTAAACTCAGTGAGTGGGGGTTCCACTGTATAGGAAAGAGTAAGGTGATGAGGATAAAAAAAAGATTACGTGACGAAAGATTGGATATCAGATTGGAGGGAGAAAGTAAGGAGGTGAATGTATTCAGATATTTAGGAGTGGACATGTCAGAAAATGGGTCTATGAAGGATGAGGTGAAATCATAGAATTGATGAGGGGGAAAAGGATGAGTGGGTGCACTGTGAGGGAAAAGTTCAATAGATAGGAGTAGTGTATACAGTGGACCCCCGCATAGCGATTTTAATTCCCTGCAAGATGGCTCATTGTTATGAGAAATGATCGGTATGCGAATGAATTTTCCCATAAGAAATAATTTGGGAAAACAAATTAAATCGTTGCAAGACACCCAAAAGTATGAAAAAAAAAAAATTTTACCCTGAAATATATCATTTTCCTACACCAAAGAGAAGGATACCCTGCACAATAGTAGAGTAGTACATGCACAAAATATATTGTGCATGTACTACTCTACTAATTTAAGAATAAATGACACTTACCTTTATTGAAGATGCAGCAATGACTGATGAGACACTGTGTCCGGGAGTGCCTTTTCCTCCTGAGTACTGTAGGTCCTGTTTGGCATTTTCTTCCAGAACAGGTTATCACACTGTGTATGGCCACTACGATTCTTAAAAACTCTCAAACCAACCTTTGCTGGCTTTAAATTCACCAATATGAGCACTAGTTCCCGGCATTTTTCCCTGTTCACCTGGGTGTTAGTCGACTGGTGTGGGTTGCATCCTGGGAGACAAGATTAAGGACCCCAATGGAAATAAGTTAGACAGTCTTCGATGACACTGACTTTTTTGGGTTATCCTGGGTGGCAAAATCCTCTGGGGTTAATTGTTTCTTGGTATTCTCAATAAGCCACACCAACAACGGTGCTACCGCAGCAGCAGCAGCAGCTGACAGTGCTTTCAGCAGCAGCAGACGATGCTACAGCAGCAGCAGACGATGCTACAAACAGTAGCAGACAATGCTACAGCAGCAGCAGACGGTACTACAGCAGCAGCAGCAGCTGATGGTGGTACAGCAGCAGCCCGCAGCTGACAGTGCTACAGCAGCAGCAGACGATGCTACAAACAGCAGCAGGGCGATGCTACAGCAGCAGCAGACGGTATTTCAGCAGGGAGCAGCAGCTGACGGTGGTACAGCAGCAGCAGCAGCAGCTGACAGTGCTACAGCAGCAGCAGACGATGCTACGCAGCAGCAGACGATGCTACAGCAGCAGCAGACGGTAAATACCGCAGCAGCAGACGGTACTACAACAGCAGCAGCAGCAGCTGACGGTGGTACAACAGCGCAGCAGCTGACAGTGCTACAGCAGCAGCAACGATGCTACAGCGGCAGCAGACAGTACTACGCAGCAGCAGCAGCTGACAGTGGTACAGCAGCAGCAGCAGCTGTCCCACCAATAGTACGATGGTTGATTGGGGTTTATTATACAACCTGGCCAGCTCGGAGCACGCACTCCACTTTATACTTATCAATGATTTTTTTCTTCATCTCTATAGTAATTCTCACCTTATTGCTGTAGGGTTGGCACTAGAAGCTTTCTTGGGGCCCATGGTCACTTTTTTTGCAGATAAAAATCACCAAAACACTGTAATAATACGAAATGTTCCGATTGGTATGCTTGGATGTTACCGCGGAGGCTGGCTGGTAAACAATGCCACCGGCGGCACATGTGAGGCTGGCAAAAAGGGCGCACATTGGACGTGTCTCGGAACGAACAGCGGTGAGCGGGTTTTTGAGCGGTATATGCGAGGCAAAATTTTTGCGATAAAAGCGAGCGGTATGCGGATTAAAACGTTATGTGATGCCGACGGTATGGGGGGGGGTCCACTGTAGTAACAATAGTTTCATTGCCGGCTACCTTTTAAAGGTAGGGTAAGTCCAGCTCCCGCTATCCCACCCCCTTTTTTCCCCCTCCCCGAAAGTGATAGTTTGCTTGCCGGCTACTTGTTAAGGTAAGGCAAGTCTAGCTCCCGCTTTTCCCCGCCTTTTTTTCCCCCACCCCGAAAGTGTTTAGTTTGATTTCCGGGCTGCTTGTTAAGGTAGGGTCAGTCTAGCTCCCGCTACCCCTTCCCTTCCTTCTTCCCCCCCCCCCTCCGAAAGGTGACGTGTGGGGCTCCGGTCCAAACGTAATCACTAGATCACAGCTCCCAGCACTACTGTAAGTAATGCCTGCCTTGTATTCTAGTGGATTTTATTGGTTGAAAGCTTCATTTTGACCAATAATAAAATTAGTCCTTTCAGTCTTGCCTAAGTTGACTGTTGTAATAATCACCACATCTTTTAGGTATTGTACTTATCATGGAGAGTGATTTCTTTAAACAGTGGGGAACCTGTCTATCTTTCCAGTTGGATGGGCAGAGAGGGTCACCTGCCAATCAACGAGTAGAATTGAAAGGAGATGGGACTAACGTTCTGAGAGTCCCAAATTTTGATCCACTTACCCGTTTGTGTATGCAAGTAGCAGGATATAAAACCCCCCATCATTGCAGTGGAGAAAACCTGCTTTCCTGTCATCTGGAAGGATTATTGAAAGCTAGAAAATCTGTGAAGAACGAGCCGGTGGGTTGTCATCAACACATGCGACCCCCCCCCTATCATCAGCAACGGCTACGATTTCAACAACACACAGTGTCACCAAAAACCAGACACCCACGTTTTATATACATTTGCATTGAATTCAGTTATCATTTATATTTTTCATTTTCTTTAATGCAAAGGGTTAATACTTCACATTTAAGTGTTTTATATTTTATATTTTCTAAATAATAAAGTGTTTATGTTTGTCAGTTTTTATTCTTTTTCTATACATTAATTTTCCTGAGGAGGAGCCAGCCTTGGTAATACTGTCTGAAGTTGTTACAGGGCTGAGTAAGCCTTCACATGCACCCAGGAGATCTGTGTAGACAAAGAACTGAGAGAGAGCCGTGGAAGTGAAGAGGAGAAATGTAATGAGAGTCACATACAGTATCCACACGTTACATGGGTGTGAAGCATAGAGATAGGCAAATGTTTGTAAACAAGAAGGCTGGAGGCAGTGGAGAGTCATGTCTGATGGGCAATATAGGTGGGAATATAATCCACAGAATTTGTAGTTTGGGAAATTAGGAGGTGTGGGATTACTACCAAAACTATTATTCAGAGGGCTGAGGAAAGGCTGTTGAGGTGGTTTGACATGTAGAGGAAGGACAGAACAAAATAGAATGACCCGTGTATCTGTAGTAAGAAAGGCAGGTAAGAGGTCCAGCCTAGGAAAAGTTTGGAGGGGTAAGGTGTTTTGTGTGAGGGCTTAGACTTCCAACAAGCATGCGTGAGCTATTTGATAAGAGTGGAGACAAATGTTTTTTAATACTTGTCATGGCTGAATGTGGTGGCAAAGTAACATATGAAAGGATTCAAGAAACTGGCAGGCCGGACTCCAAGTCCTGGAGATGGGAAGTACCGTGGTCTGCACTCTGAAAGAGGGGTGTAATACTGCATTTTTATACCTGTAGTGTTAAGCAACCCACGGTTGAAATTTTATCCATTTTTGGGGCCACCCTGCCTTAGTGGAATTGGCTGATGATTTTTTATTACACTTTCTTTATTCAGAGTCGCTTCCCCTCCATATCTATGGTGGGAGAGAGAATACTCCAGTTTTTTCAATAACGAGTCAGGTTTAAGCCAAAAAAATGAGGAGGAAGAGCTACTAGTCTCACTTTCACTTCCAAAGACGAGGTCAAGTACATTTCTCCTCAACAATATCGGAGGAGTTGGTAGTATTACAAATGACTACATTCCTCATCAGTGGAAGATAAAAGTCTAAGTCCGCAAGCACTTCCTCCTCATTGTATTTGGAAAGAGCCTGACTCAGTTTTAGCAAACATTTTTCTCACCACCTGAACATAAAATTTATATTATAAACTAAAAGTTATTTGTTTTGCAAATATGGTGGCAATGATCTGTAGTGTATTGGTAGAAGTGTAGTGTAAGTGGTAGATGTGTAATTGTCTACTGGATGGGAGCTGTGTAATGAGATGCCAAATGTACAATGTAGTGGTGGAAGATGGGTAGTGTTAGTGTTGGTAGATGTGTAGTGATGGAATAATGGTGTAGTGGGATGGTATGCTGTGTAAGGTGGTTGTAGATAGTAAGTTGTGGATAAAGTGATGGAAGATGTGGTAATGTAGTGGTAGGTGTGTATAGTGATGGTATGCATGTAGTGGTAGGGGTCAGGTGTGTAAGTAGTGATAGTAATGTGTTGTAGTGTAATAATGGTAGGTGTGTACTGCAGTGATGTAAGGTCGTGTAGTATAGTGAGTGAGGTGTGAAGTGTTGGTAGGTGTCTACTGCAGTGATGGGTGAGGTTGATGTAGTGGATGGTAGGTGTGTAGTGCATGATAGGTGTGTATGTGCAGTTGAATTAGAGTAGGTTGTGGGGTATGTATGCAGTAGTGTATAGTGGCAGTGATGGTAGCTGTGTACTGCAGTGATGGTAGGTGTGATACGGTACGAAATGTTAGTAGTGTAGTCTGAGGTTAGGGTGCATATTGGTAAAGGTGGTAGGTGTTAGTGGGTAGTGTGTTAGGCGTGCATTAGTGTAGTAGGTTGCAGTATGTAGTGATGGCAGGTGTGATAAATTTATCATTAAATATCAAATAATTAAACATGTGCAACACTTTAGGTACTTTTAAAGATCAAAAAGTATTTGCCATGCAGTGGCTTCATCAGTCCAATAGAAACAGTAGCAGTTGAAGTTCTGAAGGAATTTTAGGTAACCAGTGCCTTCTGTTCCAGATTGATGGACTGTTACATTGACTTCCCATGTTGAGGGACTGATTAACCTTAAATTTTCTGATCTTCATGACTTTGCATTGTACTGATGAAGTGTTTTGCAACCTTTCGTCAATAAAGGTACTCAGAGTATATTTATCAACTAATTGTATAAAAACTACTACAGCTGACAACATGGATTTAACTATAACTTTGGTGAAGGACGATCCTACTTACTACACAAAGCATTGTGGGCAAACTAATCTAAAATTTACTTATTAGACCATTCTAAAGAAATTAAATTTTGTACACCATAGGTATGCTTGATGGTTTGTTTTTAATGAGTTGGTATTTTGACTTCTTCTTGTTGCACGTAAAACAGGAGCATGTCTTATGCACTCTGATTGAGTCTTTACATCTGTTGTTTAGTTAATAGTACTAAAACTGGTCCTGTAGTCTATCAGTCCATCTTGTGATCAGACATGTTGGGATTTTTAACCCCAAGGATTTGCCGACCCGGATATACCACAAAAAAAGTTGTGCATCCATCAAGAACTGTGTCCAAATTTCTCACTGGTGTTTCTCATCTTGTTCCCCACATGCCAACCTACATCAGTCAAGGGCCAGTGGTCAAAATCTCTTCCGTGGTCTTGATAATATGTGAAAAAATATGATTTTGGGTTTTGTTTTACAGAAAAAATAGTCTAACACCTGGCAACATTTTTGGTGAAAAACCCATCCGTAATACGATGTTTTTCTAAAGCAAATTATAACTACTTGAAACCATGTCAGGAGAGACCTCCAGGGTAAATCTATGAAGTAAGTGTAGGTGAATTTTTGTTACATATTTTTTGATTTTAATTTTCAGTATATTTTTTCTAATACACTAAATTTACCACTTAAAATCATTACAATGTGGAGGAGGGGCTTGACAGCAGAGGTGGGAAGAACTTGTCTGATGAAGCAACAACCAGCTTGCCCGATGACAGCAACCTTGATCACCACTCACAAGATGTCTTATACTGATGCTATTATTACTAATATCCTTTTTCTTCTTAAATCATTTATTCAGTAATGATAAGTATGCATAAGATAACTTGATAATACATAAGAAAGCCAGGCACAAAATATTATTTGTATATTATACCAGAGTATAGTGCCTGGTGGCTAAAGCTCCTCCCCTTCACACACGGAGGGCCCGGGTTCGATTCCCGGCGGGTGGAAACATTCGACACGTTTCCTTACACCTGTTGTCCTGTTCACACTACACAATAGGTACCATGGGTGTTAGTCACTGTGTGGTTCCGCGCATCCTGGGGGACAAGATTAAGGACCCCAATGGAAATAAGTTAGACAGTCCTCGATGACGCACTGACTTTCTTGGGTTATCCTGGGTGGCTAACCCTCCGGGGTTAAAAATCCGAACGAAATCTTATCTTATCTTATCTTATCCCAGATCCTCAATATAAGAGAAGGGTTTTCTTTGTTACCTCTGGTAGCACTATAGAAAACAGTGTACTCTACACATGGGAAACAATAAGAAATCACTTATATCGCATAAATAAACCCAAAGTAGCGCAATTTTCGTGATTTTTTTTTTATTTCTTGACGTAATTAGCTAGTCTGCGCTTTTACCCGAATATCTCGAAAGTTAGATTTTGGCCTATTGCTTAACAGGACACCATCAATTAATGATTGCATTGAAATGATTTCACAGACAATATATATAAAAACAAAGTGTGTTTGAATTTGAGAATGGAAAAGGTTTTTGGAATATCTCAAATAATTTTGTTTTTCTAGGGGTAAAAAGGCATATATTTTGTGAATGTCAAAAAGCACACTCAAATGTATTTTTTTTCACCATAATAAAAGGTATATTAGATGAATTTTATCCAATAACAATTCATGTTAAAACAATTCTAACAGTTAGATTGTGGAAAGTGTCACTCGTAGTGCCAACTTGTCGAGAGTCCATGCTGCCGTATGTCAAAATCAGTAAATATTTTTTCTCGAGTCTGTCTGTTGGCCAATCTTATCGAAACTTTGTCCTTTCATTTACATATTGCCCACTTCTAAACGCACAACCAAAAATAAAAGAAATTGGTTGAAAAAATAAAGATTTTATGAACGAAAAAGCTGGCACGTCCACCCTCAACTAACACCCAGGTACCTACTTGTTACAAATACAATACAAAAGTTTATTTCTTTTTACAAAGGTTACAAAATAAAAAGCGTTGGTATAAACTATACTCTCTCATATATTCCCCTCAGTGCAACATTCACCTTTTTCCCCTCACCAATTCCTATGATTCATCTGCTGTCAAATCCATCCCTAGATTCTTCATTTTTAACCCCACACCTCTTGCCAACACCCGAGCATTCACTCTCTTACAATCCCATCTATAAATAACGGGGGGCCCTGTTTTTCGTAAGCATTGGAAGTCATAATTTTCGAAAATCCTAACTTTTTTTTTGTCAAAACATTGACTCACAAATCGTCATTTGACTTGCAAATAGTCGTTTGTCCAGAGCGTATGCACACCTTGAGCGGCCCCACACTCCATTCCCAGCCAGTGTGCCATTGTTTATCAGTGAGGACGATCCCATGCGTTCATGCGATACATTTCATAATATTCCATTCATTTTAGTGCTTGCAACTGCCAAATCAGCTACCATGGGTCCAAAGAAAGCTTCTAGTGCCAGCCCTTTGGTAAAGAATGTGAGAAACTATATAATTTAAGAAAAAGTTTGTAGAAAAATATGAAAGTGGTGGTGGTAGAGGGTGGTAGTGATGGTGGTAGCAATTATGATGGTGGTAGAGGGTGGTAGGTTGGGTAGAGGGTGGTAGTGTTGGTGGTAAGGGTGGTAGTGGTATAGTGATGGTGGTAGAGGGTAGTAGTGATGGTGGTAGAGGGTGGTAGTGATGGTGGTTGAGGGTTGTAGTGATGGTGGTAGAGAGTGGTAGTGATGGTGGTAGAGAGTGGTAGTGATGGTGGTAGAGGGTGCCTTCTTCAGTGATTCTACAAACTCCTCCAATAGTGTTGGAGTTACACAGGGGTACAGAAAACAATGCCGCCTCAGTTACAACCTTCACCAACATTATGTACGGCTTATGCTCTCAGTGGCTCTTATGCACCTGTTGCAACCGCTGAATGGGTTACAATGATTATTATGTATATATAATGTATATTACCTTTTCATTTAATTTTATATTGCTTATATTTGCGATAATAGCTAAATCGTAAATGTATGACTTTATATTATTATTTGACTGTTATATTGTTATTTAGCTTATGTTGTTAGGATGTACATAAAATGTGCTCAGTTAGTCTTGATTGTCAAACTACTGTAATTATCGCTTGTCGCTCGTTATACTGCCGGCTTCTGAGCTGCAGTTGTCCACGTAGCTATCAAAGTGATCAGGGGGGTGTTTCCCC